>ML681963.1:90538229-90661479 GCA_007922195.1 Podocnemis expansa | reverse complement strand
GGTGGGGAGCAGGGCATGCTTACATTTTTCTCATAAGCCCTAATGCAGCTTACTCATTATTAAAATAGTGTTTTACAAGTCCTAAACATGATGTGGAATACTAAGAAACAAATATACAAAGGAGAAAAATTTAAACTGGATGTAGATTACTTTCAGTTTTTGGCACAACTTACTGCTGTGAAGCATTGTATTCTACAATAAAATGTGTTTAATTGAAACATTGTGCAATACTTAGAGATCAACACCTGAGAGAGCTTTTATGTACTGCATTGACAAGTTACTGCCCAGATTTTAAAAAAACTCACCACTAACCTGGAGTGTTCTACATCCAGCAACAGCTAATTTTTTACTGTGTAGGGCTACTTTTTATGGTGACCTGAAGTAATTATTAGAATCTGACATTAGTAGGATCAATATTTGCCCTGTTTTTACAATAAAATTAAAGTGTACAATGAATTTTAAGCTTACTAGTTTTGGAGTAGGTAAAAGTATGCAGTTATATGCCTCAGTGTGACTCTCAAAGGTTTAGTAATTGACTTTTGCGGCTCTTGGGTTCCATAAGTTTGGCCACCCCAGGATAGTGCATTGTATTTAGTTATAAAGATAAAACAAGTGCAACTGCACATAAATGTATGTTCAAGCATGTATATATCTGCAGTGTAAATCCAAGCAAATACTTTCATTTTATTTCTTTCTAAGGAGTTGTCATTTGAAAAAGTTAGCAAATATGCCCAGCTTGCGCTGTCTGTCTCTCTGTCTGTCTCTCGCACACACGCGCGCAAACACACACACAATCTGAAATGTTAACATGTTTGTATGAAAAATTCTTATTAAAAAAGTTGAAATTAGTTTTATGTTTAAATGCAATTGTAACCTTCATATGAGGCTCTCAAATGCCATTGGTGGAAATTATTATTCTCATTTATAAGAGAGAAAACAGACTAAAGTCTTGTCTACACTTAAAAAAATAGGCTCCCATTTGGGAGCCGGGGAAAACTGTTTGAGGCTTCTCTGTCCCTTCTGTCTTCTGGAACAGGTAGCCATGTCAGTTTTGCAGTTCAGCCATGTAATTAATAAGGTTGTGTTGGTGGGAGCTTGCGTGAAGCCCCACTAGCTTTAATGGAGGCTTATTTCACATACTATGGAGTGTGTGTGCATAAGCATCCGTTCCTGCTGATCAGTGCCTGAATATTTTCAACAAGATTATATAGCAAGCCAATGACAAAATAGCTACCCTGCTGCATAAACTAAGTTTCCTGACTTCTAGCGCCTGCTCTAATTGCTGGATTGGAGTAGCAAAAATACATTGGAGAACTGTTTAGTTTTGTATCAGGTCTCAGGCAGCCAGGTTTGGAGTTAAAGAACAATTTTTACTGAGGTTCATATTTAAGTTCACACGTTGCAAGCAGCCAGCAATACCCTTTGTGGCTTCTTGTATGCAATGCTAGATTTGACTAATTGTATTATCTCCTGTTTGAGTTACTTCATGGCAAATAAACACTACAAGGTCAGTAACATCCTAGTAGCATCGTATATGAGAATTAGTAGATAACTGAGTAGCAAAGAAGAGAAAACAAATATTTATAGCACATAAGGGTGATGTTACTTTACCTAGTTGTAGAGAGGCTGTCCAATTTGAATCTAAAATGTTCATCCCATTCCAGAATGTAATTGTGGTTGTCATCCAATCAACCTGCAGTTTAACCAGGAAATTCCTGTCTTAGCACCCGTACCCATAGCTGCCATTTTGAACTCCATTATTTCAGTGGTTACATGTTTGAGTAAAAACAGTTTAAAAATCAATGACACCCCCACCCCCAATGCAGTTTTAGGGCTGAGAATTCACATTCCCTACCTCTTGATGCCAACAGGAATTGTAACTAAACTGCATTGTCCACATTTATTTGTAATATTGTCTGACATACTAATGTTCATATTATTTATACATGAATAGGCTAAATTATAGCCACATACGTGGATATGAAACTTTACTGATCTAATTATAGTCTGTAGTTACAGTAGCAGCTTCCACACTCTCAGGAAAGGTAACATTATGCAGAAACTGCATACATTCACTAAATCCCAAACTATAGGCAACTTTGTACAGAAGTAGTAGTGCAAGCTTCCCTCCAATGAAATTCAACCATGATGTGGTAGAACTGTTGGATTAGTTGAATTGGAGTCTAATTAGTCTTTGGCTTCTGTACTGAAACTGCCAGGGCAAGACCAAGTTCTAGATCAGGGGTCTCAAACACGTGGCCCGTGGGCTGCATGCAGCCCCTAAAGCTGTTTCCTGCGGCCTGCAACCACACTATCATTACCGAAATTTGCAGTACAGTTGTATGAAAAGGTTTCAGTGGTGTGGCCCTCAGGCTAACATACTAGTCCTCATGCAGCCCTCATGGTGATTTGAGTTTGAGACCCCTGTTCTAGAGGGATAGCATATTAGTCAATTTGAGCAAAAGAAACAAGGAGTCCTTGTGGCACTTTTAAAGACTTAGAAATTTATTTATCACATAAGCTTTCATGGTCACAATCCCAATTCATCAGATGAATAAAATGGAAAATGTAGCATGTTAGCAATAGATACAAACATACAGAGAAGGGTGGATCATGAGATCAATTCAAATAGTTCCTGAGGGACAAACTACTAGCCTGTCTCTGCAAAGTAAACAAGGTGTTTTGGTTCAGTTTTGGAGAGGAAGCAAAAGGTCTAAGCAGGAGCTGAGAAAGGTAGTAGAGGGAAAATCACCTTTTGTAATGACTTAGCTGTTTAAGAGTTTTGTTCAAACCCAGTGTGAAGGTATCTAGTTTGCATATGAATTCCAGTGCTGCAGTTTCACACTGAAATCTGTTTTTGAAATGTTTTTGCTGAAGTACCGTAACTAGCATTTTTTTTTTTTAAAGAATATCTGGGTAGATCGAAATGTTCCCTGACAGCAATTATTCACATATTGCCTCGCTGCTAAAGCTTACCAAATATTTTGTGCATGCCACCTGATAGCTGCCATAGGGTGAATACTTTTGGTCACAGATGACCAGGCATGTTTAGAACTATCAGTCTAAAGCTGAAAAGAACTGCATTCTTTTAAAATTTTCCTGAGTTGTTTAAGCCCCTGGTATAATCTGTGGCCACCTCTTTTGCTGTCTTGTTAGGTGCTGCCCATGTAATGTGGTTTGAGAAACTTCATGTGTGGCTCCTTTTTTTGGAGAAGAATATTATCTACCCACTGATAGTCCTCAATGAGCTCAGCAGCAGTGCCAAGAACATTGCTAGTCCAAAGAAACTGGATACAGAGTAAGTAGGAAAGATTTATTCATTTAACTTGAATATGCACATTATGGTGGAACAAAATGACGAAGGGGATTACAATTGACAGCCTTAGTGAAAGTGAAGGCGTATCAACTGGTTTCTAATGTCAACTCCTAGTAAATTTGTATGGGTGTCTTGTCGTATGGCTCATAGTAAATGAAATGTTTAAACTTCTTAAATGCAGAGATCTTAAAGTTGAGTCACTAGGCATGCTAGAAAACCCGTCGTATACCAAATACTTTTCAGGTTTCAAACCACAGAATTTTATGGTAATGTGTCACATTGCAGACATCAGAGAGAGTTTTATTATTATCCAGCCTGTCCCTGCCAATGCAGGACTATTCCCCAGAGTACACTCTGCTGTTTTGTCCATTTAAATCTCAAATCACCACAAGCCATGATGTCAGAGTTATGGAGCTTAACATACCTCTTACTCCTTCTATTCTTGTTGATGTTAACCCCTTCCAGGACCCAGGCCTCTAGATCTCACCTAGTTCTAGGTGGAACCACACTATTCTTTTGCTGTCATACTGGACCTGTGACTACACTCCTCTGGCACTGTTGTTGTTCCAGCAGATTTGACTGGGGCTCTGATCCCTCAGGGCAACGTCAAAGGTTACTACATTGACCAAATGGCCTGCATAAAGCAAGATACATTATTTAGAATGGCATTTTAGGGAAAAAAAACCAAACAGATTTTTAAAACAACAAAACTGATTGTATGCATACCTATTCTTAAGGCTTTCCATTCTGTGGATCTGAGAAGATCTAACTTCTTTAGATTCCCTCTGCAAAATCTTTCTGTGACAGCTTTTGGCAAGTTATATGCCATGTACCTCTAATGCACCTTTTTTGTATGAATCAAATAACGCTTGAATTATTAGTAACTCTTTCATCTATTGACTCTCAGGTCTTTCAGTAAAAGGTTTCTAACTCAGTAGAGACTGGATTCTTGAAGATCACCACTTGCTGCACTCTTTCTAGTGCAGTTTTGTTTGTGAAGCCAGTGTGTCATCTTCATACACAAACCCTGCTGAATTTGAGCATTATAGTTATAATATTCCACCAATCTTAATGCAAGTTAATTTAGTATTGTCATAAAGAAAATCTAACAAGTGCACAATAAATTCACTTCTCCAGCCTTGTCACCTATAGCATTTATAAAATTATTGCTTCAGTATTCCTAACATTGTTGCATAGCCACTCCTCATCCATCATGAGGGTTTTTTTGCTAATGTCTTGTGGAGACTGCTACATGGACTGTTGTTTATATTATTTTTGTAGGATGTTGATGGAATTGGGAGCAATGAAGGAAAGACTGGTTGTAACCTAAAAAAAAAACCTTTAAAATGTCTATTACATGTTGAATGTGAAGGCACTGGAATCGCCTAAGAGAGGTGGTTTTAGGCGAGCTTTACACAGCAACTCTTCCAGAGAGCGAATGAGTAATTTTTCTTTCTGTGCTTTTTTTTGTAGGATTGGCGCTTTAATGATTACCATTGCTGGTTTGAAGTTGTTGCGTTCTTCTTTCAGCAACCCAACCTGCCAATATGTCACTGTTATTTTCACAGTGCTCTTCTTTACATTTGACTACAAAAGCTTTTCTGAGACCATGCTACTAGACCTCTTCTTCATGTCCATACTCTTCAGCAAGGTAACTTCACACAAAATATCGCACTCCTGAAACTTTGCATTTCAGATCACCCTGTCTGAGAATGCAGGAAATGAAAATTGTGCTGGTAGTTGTGTAATTTCCCAGAGCATCATTGCTATGAATAAATGACCATATTCTACTGGGTAGCTGGGAATCTCTGCTTTTCAGTGGCTTTTTCTTTTTTTTTGCCTTGGGATGTGTTAAAGTATCTGGTCTTTTAGAATCCCAGCACTTCCTTGGAGCAAAGTAGTAGTAATTATAAGATTTAGTTTTCCATTTCCTGACACAAAGAATGCTTAGAAGCACTTTGGCAGGTCACAGTGCTTACTGGACTAGTAAGTTTTCCTAGCCACTGATAGTAAGCCAAAGAGATTAAGAGGGTAATCTGTTTGGCCCAATATTTAGTTCTGTTTTTATTACTAAAATGGTTTACCCCCCCCCCCTTAAGTTCTGCTGCATTTTAACACCTGTTTAATGTTCCTGTTTTATTGTTGTGTTGTTCTTTGTATAAGTGAATAGTTTTGGTTTTCTTAATAAATAAAAAATCATATTGGTACTTGCATAGCTTGTGGCAAGTCAAAATGATGTATATATTTCTTTGAGTGCTTGCTTATGTCAATTCCAGATAAGTGTGCAAATGATACGTGCACACTGGTTGGAAAGTATTTCCCCCTAGTGGTACCCAACAGTGCAGGTGCCTTCATGGTGCAGTTTGTAAGGCCCTGCCAACCCACCACCTCTTCAGTTCCTTCTTAATGCCCATGACTGTCATTGGAGTGTCTATCTTCTCTTGCTTCAGCAAGCATTCTCCCCAATGACTTTTTACTGTGGTTCCTGTAAATAGATTAGAACTATTTATTAATAATTAATTGGCTAGCTAAAATTTTCTTTGGGCAGTTCCTCCTCCCATCCTGCAACCATAACATGACTCAGTCCCAAGAATTCAAGCTGTGTGGAAACTGCCATAAATCTAGGCCAAAGTGATTTTTCTCCATCCTTCGCTCCTAAACAAATCCTTCATGAAGTGCCTGGGTGAATCAACAAATCCTTCATGAAGTGCCTGGGTGAATCACATCAGCCTGATTGCTGTAGAATTTGCAGGAGATTCTGTCCTAGGATCAAGAAGGAGAAAAAAGTTGGATTTAAACACCTCCTTGTGGAGGCCACTCTCTGGCCACAGGTCAGTCAGACCTGGCACCCAGGACCTTGGTGTGGAGTGCACTGGCCTCCTATTAGACTGTCTATGGCATCAGAAAAGGATTCTGCACCAAGTATGCTGGCACCAGCATTTCCTAACACCAAAGACAACCTACCACCATTCCAACTCTCTGGTGCTTCACAAGAGGCTTAGAGAGGCTGATATGGGGCATTTGCCCACAGCAAAGGCAACAGGGAAGGACAGCACTAATGATGTGCATTCCCAGCTGGAGGACTTAGAGCCAACTCCACTAGAAGTAGCACTGTGAACGTTGGATCCATGGAGGGTTTCACTGAGCCCACTGACAGTGGACTCACCCATAAGGGGCGGTCAGGTAAAAGAGTTGAACCTCCCTTCCACTCCTGACACTTCGGAGGTAGCTTGGTACCTGATAGCCATGATGATGCAGCAGTTCTCCATCAGAATGGAGAACGTACCAGAGTTAAATCCTCTAGCACTGCAGCAAACACAGCATTATCTAGAGGCAGACCTGCCCTGATGTGGCACTACTTTATGGCACCATCTGTCTGGGCAGTGCCTTTGTCCCTGTGCTCAGTCATCCAACTCAAAGGTGGAGTTGTACGGCTCAAAGCATAGTCGCTGTTGGTCAGGGTGATGCCACTACAGAAAGAAGAAGAGGTAGGCCCTGCTCATGGAGCCTTGGCCAGTGCTGTGACAAACGCCTGCATGGTGGCTTTTTCAGACCCTGTGGGCATGTTGCCAGCCCCAGGGTGGTTTTTTTTAGGTATTTCATCTTGATAGCCTCTGATAGATGGTCTCTCCAGCTGTACAATGCAACAGGTACCACTAGGGGAACCTTCTGACAACAGTACATATGGTGTATTCACACCTACTGGGAATCGACAAAAGCTGCACATCTCAAAGAACAAAAATTAGGGAAAGGTAGGTAACTGTTATTTCTGTTGAAACTCATTCCCCAAACCACCTTGATCTTAGTTAAATGCCAAAACAATTTATATTTTTTTTTTCTCTCCTTTCCTTCTCTCGCTAGCTATGGGAACTCTTCTATAAATTGAGATTTGTGTACACTTACATTGCTCCTTGGCAGATCACTTGGGGATCTGCTTTCCATGCTTTTGCCCAGCCCTTTGCTGTGCCACGTATCCTTTGAAGATTCCAACTCTGTTGTTAATTACATTTATTTATAGTTTGATTCTTACTGTAGTATTCTTAATGAGCTAAACCTAGAATTCTTTATCCTGCTTAATGAATGTAAATGGAAAAACTACGTGCACTTGCTTTTGAGATATACTAGTAAAACTAGACCAGCTGACCCACAGAAAAAGCCTAGAACAGTTTATTCAATTGGGAACATTGTAGGGCTGTCCTCTGACCAAAGTTTCCCTTTTTCCAACAACCATCTCTAGTCCATGGTTTGAAGTCTCTGCTCCACAGATAGAGACGTCCACTTTGTTAATGATCCTGGACCAGTGTTCATTCTCATATAATACAGAAGGTCTAGAACAAGAATTGCAAAGTGCAATTCCAGTCTCATTTTTCGTATTTGCCGAAGAAGTGTGGTGTCCCATATAGCTGAATGACATTTTCCTTTGTATAATATGAGGAATTTTTGAAATCTTATTTTGTTATTTGGTGCCAGCACCTGTGCCTCATTTTCCCTATTGTAAAATGGGTATAATACTTGACTTCCTTTTTTGTAAAATGTTTGTTTTGAGATTTGATGATTAAAAGTGCCCTATAAGAGTGTGGTGGTGATTATGGTGCAAGAAAACCAGGATAAAGTTTTGTCTTCCTTAACCCTGTCACCCCCACAGATTCTGCAATGTTGTTTGTCCAAGCAGCTGTATCAGCTTTCTTCTCTACCCCGCTGAACCCTTTTCTGGGCAGTGCAATATTCATCACTTCATATGTCAGACCTGTCAAATTCTGGGAAAGAGACTACAAGTGGGTGAAGTTAAGCCACTAAGAAACCCTCTCAGCTGTGTTTAGCAAAGAAAATCATTACTGAATAGCGTCTTTTTTTTTTGTTTGTTTTTTTATTTCTAGATGCTTTGGGGTTCTTTGAAAGAACTTATATCTTTGAATACTTTCAAACAAATATATTATATTATTTTTCTGAAACATTATACAGCTGTTTCTACACTGACAATCTATATTTTATTCATGTTATGTAGTTTTTATTTACACAAGTGTAAATGTTGATCATTTTTAAGCTCCAGAATCGCATGATTTTTACAAGAAATTTGAGTCTGAAAAGTGACTTTGTATACAAAGGTCATTACAGGGTTCCTTATTTGTACTGGTAATGCTATTGGACATTGACTTACTTTACATGTGAAACTTCTTTTTCTAGCTCCCAAAACCAAAAACTCACTCTGATATCCTAGTCAATATCAGTTGTGGGCTTCTGCACCATCATCAATAGAAGATTCTTCAGGTCAGACAGTACCTTCAATTCAGCCTTCCCTCAGACTGACGCAACAGGGTTATGGAAGTGTAACCAAGGGAAGAATCTGGCCTGAAGAATCTTTTATGCTTGGTTTGTGAGCCAGAAAAATCCCAGTTTGTCTTTCAGATGGCAAGTTGAGCTTCGGGTACTAGCATTTAAGGGGAAAATCCTTTATATGTAAACTGAGCAAGTTTCTTGGGAAGTCACAAACAATGAATATGGATGAAACATTAGTCACTTATCAGAATAGAACAATTTAACACCTTGCTTTTAAAAACTGGGGTACAGTTTCACCTTTGACCAACATAATGACAGTTTTGGAGGTAAAGAGAACAGCAGTATTTGTGTTTCTTAACTGCTGGTACCACTGAGAAGTAAACTGTGAGCACAGTCAACTAGGGTGTTAATTTTGCTGTGCAACTGACATGATTGGCTTTTTGTGGGAAAAGGAGAAGGCTTTGTGTATTGGGTTCTAACACTACTACAGCTAAAAGGCATCATTACGTATGGGCAGGATTCTAAATGGAAGGTACAGATGAATAAAAGGCAAAGTTTTCAAAGCCACTCTTAAAAAGGAGTCGTCTTCTGTGTAGCATTATCTAGATAGCTCCTTCCCCAATATTCTCTTGTGGTGTGAAAAACTTCTTAAATGTGTTCTGTTACATTTTGTTGTCTTCAGCACAAAGCGTGTGGACCATTCAAACACAAGACTTGCTTCCCAGCTTGATAGAAATCCAGGTAATTCTACTTTTTGGTTGAAATGGTGGAGGTGAGTCTGAGTATGTCAGTCTGTCACATGCAGATATGACGAACATGAAAGGGACACGCATCTTCTTCATTTGTGTCCTAGAACTCCGTATGCAAATAGAATTTTTATTTCTGTCATCTCAAAGTTAGGTTCACCTTCTACACTGAATGTTAAATGACTACAGTTCCTGGATAAAGTTGCCCATCTTATAATCGAGTTTCTTTTAAAGTGGTTAACTTGTGCATCCAATTTATGGGAAGGGGAAAAAAAATCTAGCTCTTTTTATCAATTTAGTTTGTCTTCTGGAGGATTTGCTTTAACTGGGGAAGGAGGTTATTATAGGAGTAAACTCAATGTAATTTAGTGTCAAAGTTCTTTACTACTTTAACTAACTATTAGTAGCTTTAACTACTCACGACATATATTTCCTAATCATGAGGGTTTTGTTACTACATCTGAGCCAATTAGAAGGTAGTTTCAATCAGTTTTTAATCAGTTCTGTTTTTTTAAACCTAACAGACTGTTCAGAATGTGTTCCAGTCAGTTGAATAGTTACCTCTATAAAAAGAGATTGGGATCTTTGAATTACATTCACTCCTACATTCTTTGACAGCAAAGTAAAAGTGATTGATAGAAGCTTGGATTTTTCCTACAGGATCAGATGATAACAATCTGAATTCAATCTTCTATGAGCATCTAACCCGTTCCCTTCAACACAGCCTGTGTGGAGACCTGTTGCTGGGGCGATGGGGGAACTACAATACAGGGGACTGCTTCATCCTCGCTTCTGACTACCTCAATGCACTAGTACACCTTATAGAGATAGGAAATGGTCTGGTCACCTTCCAGCTGAGGGGACTTGAATTCAGAGGTGAGAGTTCTGTGCTTTTGATTAGCCCTTCGGTTCACTTAAAGGTGACTCTGTTTTCAGAGATGAACTTATTTACAATTTGGTTTCCTCACTCTGTGGTTTGAACTTGGACATCAGTGTCTGTGTATCCTCTCTTACGTCAGTGAGGGAAAACCAGAGTTCTCTAACAGCTAAGAAAAGTTTCTCATTACATTTTAATGTGTTATTGGGACAGTGATTGATTGTTGTCCTCTTTTCCTATTCCTGCGTTGCATGTCTGAATGTAGAAAGGTTGATTAAAATTAAGCAATTTCAATTTTCTTCATTAAATAGTTACGGTAGGTGTAGTCATTCAGATTACCTGCTGTTCCAAGAAACATTTGTGATTTGTTCTAGTCTCAATTTTTTTTATATATATCAATTTTCTAAATTTTTATTTTGCTTATCTTCCCCTCAGGCACTTACTGTCAGCAACGAGAAGTAGAGGCCATCACTGAGGGAGTAGAGGAAGATGAAGGGTTTTGTTGCTGTGAACCTGGACATATCCCTCATATGCTTTCATTCAATGCTGCCTTTGGCCAACGCTGGCTAGCCTGGGAAGTGCTTGTGACAAAGTATGTTCTGGAAGGCTACAGCATCACAGACAACAGTGCTGCTTCCATGCTTCAAGTCTTCGATCTTCGGAAAATTCTCACTACTTACTATGTCAAGGTATGGCTTTGCATCTAGCGTATGTGGCTGTGGGAGAGTTCAGCTCTTTGTCAGAATAATGTTCCTTCTGGGAATCAGAAGCATAAATTGTTAATACTTTGTATATATTGTGTCTTGAGGTACAAGCTATGGCTACACGAATCCTCTCATTCAGTATAAGAGAAC
This sequence comes from Podocnemis expansa, assembly GCA_007922195.1. Lineage (NCBI taxonomy): Eukaryota > Metazoa > Chordata > Testudines > Podocnemididae > Podocnemis > Podocnemis expansa. The sequence goes on along the minus strand of ML681963.1, from coordinate 90,650,409 downwards.
AGCTCTGTATGAGAGTATGTCTACATGTTGAGCTTGCGGTGTGATTCCTAGCTTAAGGAGGCATACATGCTTCTCAGCTAGAGCTGATGCACTAAAAATAGTTTAGCTGCTACAATATGAGTGGCAGGAGGGACCAGTCACCATAAATACATGCCCATCTGAGGCCACAGGTGCATATTTGGGCTGGCTAGCTTTCTGGAGCTCAAGTCACCATGACAATCCTCTGTTTCTAGTGAGCCAGAATGAGTATATCTTCTCAGGCCGAGAATCACATCTCCAGCTCCAAGTATATACATGCCTTGTAGTCAACTGTTAGATTATAGTCTAGGACAGAAAATGGAAAACAATTTTTAAAATGTTGTGTAGTTAATTACTGCAAATACAAAACCAAGATGGGCCTTGTTAAACTGGGGGAGTGCATGTGGTTGCCATACAAGGGATGCAAATAAATACCGCTTTTTGTGTTAATAATAGGAAATTGTTCCTGCAATCTTTTCATTCCCAGAAATCCCAAATTTTTACAAGAAAGTGTACAGGGACCATCTTTGATGTGCATTTGGATTTGGAGAGTGGGAGCAGAAAGCTAGAGTCATGCATATTGCTGCATAACAGTCATAGAGGGAGAATATTTGTCAAAGACTCCTGGCAAATACCAGCTTCTGCTAAAATATGCTAGTCTATCTTTAATGGCTGCCCTGAGCCAGCATGCCTTAATCTGTTCAAAAGATCCATAGGCAGACTGTCTCAAATAACCTTTCCTACTTCTGAGAGGTAAATAAATCTGGCCTTGAAATATTTGTTAGGTCTATGATGGTTCTTCAAGCACTTGCTCATATTGATTCCACCTTAGATACGTATGCACAACCTGCTCAAAACTTTTTACCCCAGATTCCTCTGGAGTTGCCTACAGAGCCCCCTGGAGTCGTGCCACTATAGTGCGCTTTAAAAGACTCTTGCCAATTCTTCCCTCCCAGTTCCATCTTCCCGCCTGTGACGGCCACTGGAAATGCGCTCTCTTGCTCAGCATGAGTCTCCCCCTTTTTTCATAGTTACTTAGTTTTGCCAGTTAGATTAGTAGGTCTTTGTTATTTAGATCAGTTTATAATAGCGGTTAGTCTCCCCTTAGTGGGTGATTTACCCAGCCACAGCCCGAGGCATGCCAGGCTTCAGGTTGTGTGGAGCCTGTGAGAAGCTGATGCCCCTTGATGATCTGTATTCTTCCTGCCATGAGTGTTCAGGCGAAGCTCAACTGCAAGATCTCTGCAAGGTTTGTAAGAGTTTCTGCCCAAGAACACAGAAAGAACGACATCAGCACCTAAAACTGTATATAATTGAAAAAGCTCTTTGCTCTCCTGAAGCACTGGAGATCCCTGGTGCCACTTCAGTATGCAGCACCATGGTTGCCACTCATGTGCAGCCTCCTAAGGACTCCAATAAGGAGCCATGGCACCGCAACTCTGCTCAAAAGCAGAAAACTGGGGTGAAGAGCCATTGGCAGCACCGGTCTGTCTCCCTGGTGCCGCAGAAGAAAAAGAAGGCAGAGCGGGGCATTTCTCCTCATCCAGACATACAGAAGTGGCTCCTAGAGATGGACCTATGGTTGGGCGCTCAAGCCTGGGAGTGAGAGACATGATGCTGTCAGCTCCAGGTGGGGGGTGGAGGGGGGTGTCAAACCCGACAACAGTGTCATCTCGTGTGTGGGCAATTCTGGAGAACTTGCAAGTCTCCTCCACTCCCAAAACATTTGTGGCAGCTAAGAAGCTTATTGAAGAAGCCTCCCCCTGGCCCAATCTAGCGAAGAACAGGAATGCACGGCACTGATTGAGCCTCTGGTGCAGTCTAAAGGCAAGCCTATGCTGTCCAGACCCAGATCCCAATGACACAGCAAGTGGGCCCAGGACATTTCTCCAGGCACCCTAGCAGAGAAGGCCAGGTCATGGTCACCCTGGCATTGCTCCCCTGCACCATCCAGCAGTGCACCCTCATGGTCAATGCACAGTAGCTTCTGCTTCTCAGCCTCAGAAGTGTAATCTGTGAGATCAAGGCAGAATAGGCACTGTGCACATTCAAGGCCAAAGGACCCCACCCTATTGGCTCATTGGCAACCACAGTGTCAGGGACCACCTCAATGGCCCTTTTGGACACTGTGGGCATGCCACCAGGCACAAGGCCTTCATTCAGGCAGCTCTTAATCCCTGGTTTCACGTTCGAGAACTCACTTGTCTCATTCAGCGAGTGCTTCCCTGGAGGTGAGCGACATCTCAGATCTGGGTTCCACAGCAGGGGATACTTGGGATCCTGGCACTGCAAGAGGTGCAATGACACCATGTGACTTGACTGGTGCCAAAGGCCAAGAGATGCCAGCTCCACTCCGCGTGTCATCTTCTTCGTGCCCGGACGAAGCTGTTGCTGGAGCAGCCCCAGCAGTAGTTCCAGAGGACTCCAAATCATGCCAGAAACTTTTGTGCAGGGTAGCCTTCAGCATGGGTCAGCAGGCAGAGGAGGTCATGCAAGACGTCAATCCCATGGTGGACATCCTAGTCCCTGAAGGTCCTGCAAGACCATCAGTGGTAACACAGAAGCGCTATGGCAAACCCTGGCCTCAATTCTACCCACAATTAAGATCGGAAAGGAAGTAATTCTTTCCATGTAAGGGGTTCAAACATTTCTGTGCTCACCCCACACCGGGCGCATTGGTGGTGGCGGCGGCCAACAAAAAGGAGACACAAGGTCAGCAGGGCCTGACCCCAAAGTCCAAGGAGTTCAGATGCCCAAACCTTTTTGGGAAGAAGGGAAGAGAGGGCTTGCAGCTCAGGATTTCAAACCAGCAGGCCATCCTGAGCAGGTTTGCTTTCAACTCCTGGTCTGCCTTGAATAAGTTCCAGAACAAACTAAGTTAGGAGGTCAAAACCAAGCTCTCTGTGATGATTAAGGAAGGCAAGGTGATGTCAGGAGCCCTCCTTCAGTCTGCCCCAGACAGAGTAGATGCGGCTGCTTGCTCCTTGTCATCTGGGGTAATGATGAGATGCTCTTCATGGCTTCAAGCATTGGGCCTACCGCAGGAGGCCTAGACTACTAGCCAGGATCTCCCCTTTGAAGGGCTGGACCTCTTCTCATTACAAACAGACTCCAAGCTCCAGAGCTTAAAGGATTCAAGAGCAATTCTCAAGTCCTTAGGTCTCCACACCCCAGCTCCATGGAGGAGATATTTCATACCTCAACCCCCACTGAGGGCATACTGTCAAAGGCAGGACTGTGGCTGCAGGAGAGGTTGGGGTGGTAGGAGAAACAACAATCACTCTTCAGGTTGGATATTAGGAAAAACTTTCTCACTAGGAGGGTGTTAAAGCATCAGAATGGGTTACCTAGGAAGGTGGTGGAATCTCCATCTTTGGAAACATTTAAAGCCTGGTTAGATAAAACCCTGGCTGAGATGATTTAGTGGGAGTGATCCTGCTTTTATCAGGGGTTTGGACTAGATGATCTCATGAGGTCCCTTTTGAGTTCTATGATGAGGTCCGAACCAAGAAAGTTCCCATCAGCCCTTTTCTCAGCAGAACAACTTTTGAGGGTACACCCGAGGATGGCATTCCTGTCACAAACCTGGATCCTTCCAACCGACTTTCCCATTTCCACCGTGCATGGTGCCGCATTACTTCGGACCAATGGGTCCTTTGCATGGTGAAACTGGGCTGCTCCCTCCAATTTTCCACTATGCCCAATTCCCACCCATCCTTCCTGTCCCTCTTCAGGGACCCTTTTCATGAACAACTGCTTTGTTAAGAAATAAGCTCACTGCTAAAGGCTGGAGCAGTGGAGAAAGTCCTGTTACACCTATAGGGAAAAGGGTTTTATTCCAGATACTCCCTCATAGCAAAAGCAGAAGGAGATCTCCACCCAATTTCGGACCTGAGGTGCCTGAACAAGTTCCTCACAAAACCAAAGTTCTGGATGGTTTCCCTAGCCTCTATCATTCTCTCCTTGGACTCAAGAGATCGGTGTGCCGCCCTCAGTATGAAGGACATATATTTTCACATAGTCATAGTGCCATGCTGCAGGAGAGTTCTAAGATTAACAGTGCGCAGCAGTCACTTTCAGTTTACAGTTCTTCCCTTTTGGCCTCTCAGCAGCACCAAGGGTATTGGCCAAGTGTTGTTCAGTTGTGGCAGCCTTCCTAACGCACAGTGGTATACAAGTTTTCCATACCTTGACAACTGGCTGATAAAGGCCAAAAACAAAACCCAGGTAGAACAACACCTTCAGTTTATTTGGTCCACATTTGACAGCCTGGGGCTGGTACTGAACCTTCAAAAATCTACTCTCTCTCCTACACAGAGGATAGAATTCATAGGAGTGGTCCTGGACTCTACCCGAGCCAGCACATCCCTTCTAATGTCCAGGTTCAAGACTATCAAAGGTATACAGTGGGACCTAGATATCCACCCAATGCACATGGCGCAGGTGGCTGTGAGCCTCCTCGGGCACTTTGCGGCCTGCAGCAACGTCATCCAATATGCAAGGCTAAGGCGTCAGCCCCTACAAACTTGGCTAGCAATGATCTACCACCCAACCAGAGACAGCCGGTACAAAGTGATAGTCATTCCAGAGAAGGTTTTAGAAGCCCTCTGTTGCTGGGGCAATCCCAAATGGGCTTCTGCAGGTGTTCCCTTTCAACCTCTTAGCCCTCAATCACCCTTGCTACAGATGCCTCAGACTTAAGGTGGGGTGCTCACATAAAGAGACTGAGGATGCAGGGTCTTTGGGAGAAGGCAGACCTTCTGTCTTGTATCAACATTTGAGAACTTCAAGCAGTATGTCTTGCCTGTCAGACCTTTTACAGTCACCTGAGAGGCAAGGTAGTATTGGTCCACATAGACAACACAGCAGCGATCTTTTATATAAAGAGACAGGGTGGAGTTCACTCTTCTCACCTATGAAAGGATGCCCTCAGTCTCTGGGAGTTTTGCATCACACAGTCAATCCATTTTGTAGCATCATATGTGCCAGGCTGTCAGAATGCCCTGCTGCAGTGGTTTTCAAACGTTTTTTCTCAGGACCTAGTTGAAAAAAATTGTTTATGCTTTCAACCCAACAGTTACATCTTTGAGCAATGCATTCCAGTCTTTTGGTGATGGCAGCAGGGGGTGCCAAAATCCAGTATCTGAGGGTCTGCGACCTAGTACTGGGTCCTGACCCTGAGTTTGAAAAACACTGCCCAAGCACAGTGGTCATCAAAGTTGGGGTTGCGACCCAGTAGTTGGTTGCAAGCTGGTAGGTACTGGGTCACTGCACTGATGTCGCAGGGGGATGGGAGGGGGTACCCCTGCTGGCTGCCGTTGTTCTCAGGAGAGCCAGGGGGAGGAGAAACATAGTATGAGACTTCAGTGCAGAGCGCTGAGCACCAAAAGCCAGGGATGTGAAAAGGTGTGATTAGGATTAACAATGAGATGCTGGTTGTCATTCAAGCTATCGCTTTGCCGCCTCCTCTCTGACTCAGTGTCCCTTTTGGAGGCTTCTCTCAAGTGGCTGAGGGACTGAGGGTTATTCACAGATCAGAGGGAAGGTAAACCTTAGCTTCCAGCTTGCATCCCCTGATCATACGAAAAGAACTGAGGCCACTGGCAAGCAACGTTTGAGCTTTTTAGCAATAAACTCAATGAAGAAAAGAAAAGAAAAACTTTGGACACCCCCTTATACCACCATTTCTGGGAGCTTTGGGGGGGGGGCAGGTTGGGTTGCATTTACTTTTACAAATTATGACTTGCCTCCTTTTCAGTGGGTTGACTGCCCTTGCTTGCAAAAAAAAAAAAAATTGTGGATTTTAATAAAAATACCATACTTTCTTACACAGGCTCCTACTGGAACAGTTTGCTTTTCTCTTCCCTTTTGAATTATCATTCTTGATGGACCCACCTGGATATTCATGGTCTCACAGGGCCCTAAGACAGTGAGGCTATTGTGGTTCTGCTGTGCAAAGGAACAAAACAAAGTGGGAAGGATTAACACTTTGAGTGCTATAGAGCTGCTGTTGATGGTTTATCATGATTAAGTGGAGCTGGAGTCCGAGGGCCCGTCTTCCTTACGGAGACTGCTATGGATGGGACACTGAGGGAACTCGGGGAGCTAGACTGGAAGAAACTGAGCCACACAGGTAGAGCACTGCACAGGGTTTAATAAAGCTCCACGTGTACAGCTTAACCTGCATTCAGCTTTGCTGTTTGTGGGTGAAACATGGCAGTAGTGTCTGAGCTGTGGCTTTTCTGTAGCACAGCAGCCGGCAATATGAGCCAGGGAATTTGGTTGGAAGCCTGAGCCCAAGATTTTGCAGAATAAAATCCAACTCGGGGATGGATCTGCTGGAAGGAGAAGTTTAAGCTGTACAGATACCTGTCCTTGCAGGAGGATGACTTAACCTTACTGGGGAACAAGGTAGAGAGAGGTCTGTAGTGCACCATGCCTCAAATCTCACAGCAGTCCTGGGAGTCCTGGGAAACTACTGTGACCCACAACAGAGTGAAACTGTGAAGCAACACAAGTTATAACAAGATCCCAGTCTGAAGGGGAGTGGATAGCCGCCTTGTGTTGCTGCCTTATGCACACTGACATTGACAGAGGTCACCAGACCAAGTAGGGAGGGCTAGCACCCCTTCAGTCACAATATTGTGGACAATTGTGTGTTCATGGAAACTCATGCAGACTCAGGGAGCAGATAAAGAGCAGAGCTGACAGTGGAACCCAGAGGGGTTGCTTCAGTTCCTAGGATTGGGCAGTGGAGAAGGGAGCAGGACCTGGAGGGACTTGGACAGGCTCAGTAGCAGATAGGAACTTCCAGGGGCTTTCTTTCCAGCCTGGCTTTGGCTCTCTCCTCCTTCCCCTGTCTCAGCACTTCCATTTCATTTTCTCTACCCAGTCTCACACACACACCCCCCCCATTTGCAGGGAGCTCCCACACATACACTCCAGGCTACTACATTCAATTTTAGAGACTTGACATACTTCCTAATTTGAGACAGGAGCACGGCATGTGGGATCATCCTCTGCATGTTCCATGATCAGTGGTCATCAAAGTTACAAAGGTAGTGAGTTGTGGCACCAGCGCTGCACCTGGGGGTGGGGGAGCAGTGCTGCCCCTCATTTCCCATCTGGCCTGTGCTGGTCCCAGGAGGGAAGCAGCCCCTCCTCCCCCCAGCCATGGTCACTGTTCAGTTTTCTGGCAGCGGCCGCTTTTTTTCAGTGGAGGATCACTGCATGGCAGAGGGGTCCGGAACGGGGCCTGAGAAATAAAGTTCGACAAGCACTGCCCTAGCAGATAGTCTCAGCAGATCTTTCCTGACACATGAATGGTCAGTCAGGATGGACCTCCTCCAAGACATCTTCCGGAGGTGGGGCTCTCCCCAGGTAAACCTTTTTGCCTCAGAAGTGAACAGGAAATGTGAAATGTTCCTCTTGTTTTAAGGCCAGAGCCTGGGCTCAACTGCAGATACATTTCTGATCCTGTGGAAGAACCAGTTCTGTACTTTTCTGCCAACTCCACTTATCTACAAGGTTCTGGTGAAGGTACGGCAGGATACGGCAGCAGTGGTAATAGCTGCTCCAGTATTGGCCAGACATCACTAGTTCACAACACTGCTTGAACTCTTGGTCGACCCACCAGTGCCCCTTCCTTGTGTCCCAGACCTTCTGACTCAAAACAAGGGCATGCTGAGATGCCCAGTCCTCAAAGCGCTACACCTTACATGGATCCTCCATGGTTAAATTATTCAGGACTACAGTGTTTGCAGCAGGTCAGACATATTCTCCTCAGCAGTAGAAAACCATCAACAAGATCAAACTACCAGGCTAACGGGGCACTTCTCCATCTGGATGGAAAACAAAGGTATGGCACCTTCTCAGGCACCAACCTCACTGGTTCTGGACTGTCTCTTTAGCCTTTGGCAACAAGGTCTGGCAAGTTCCTCAGTGAAAGTTCACCAAGCAGCTATTTCAGCCTTCCACACAGGAGAGGGGGGCAAATCCCTCTTCTCTAATCCTCTAGTTAAAAAGGTTCTTTAAAGGTTTAGACAGGGTATTCCCACTTTCACACCCTTCAGTGGGTCAATGGGACCTTGAACCTTGTGCTCTCCAGACTCACAGGGCCCCCTTTCAAGCCACTGACCTCATGGTCCCTCATCTACTTGTCATGGAAGGTGACCTTTTCAATAGCTATCACCTCAGCCAGAAGAGTTTCAGCATTTAGAGCTCTTACTGCTGATCCTTCTTATACAGTGTTCTTCAAGGTTAAAGTTCACCTTGCTCCCAGCCAGTCTTCCTTCCCAAAGTGGTGTCCAGCTTCCAAGTGAACCAGGACATTTGCCTACCAGTGCTGTGCCCAAAAATGCATACCACAGACAGCATAAGCTGCACTTGCTAGATGTGCGTTGGGCCCTGGTCTTTTACACAGAGAGAACCAAATCCTTTCAGAAATCGCCTCAGCTGTTTATTGCAATGGATGATAAGTTGAAAGGTCAACCAGTCTCCATTCAGCATATTGCTTCCTACTTCACAGATTGTATCAAGAGAGGCTACAACCTTTCCAAGATTCTGGCATGAAAAATCACAGCCCACTCAACGTGAACCCAGGCATCTGTGGTTACGTTCCTAGCATTTGTCCCTATCCTCGACATTTGCAAGGCATCAATATGGTCTTCTATCCATACCTTGACATTGTACTATGCCCTTATTGAGCAGACCAGAGAAGATGACGAGTTCAGCAGAGCGATCCTCAGTGGTACAGACGTGAGGTCTGACCCCTCTTCCAAAGGTAGGGCTAAGGGAGTCACCTAAGGTAGAATTGACATGAGCAAGCACTCAAAGAAGAAGAAACATGTAAGTCGTGTTCTTCAAGATGTGTTGCTTGTGTCCATTCCGCACACATCCCCCTCCCTCTTCTGCACTGTCAGACGTTCGGCAAGAAGGAACTGGGAGGGAAGGTTCGGCAGGAACCTTTTGTAGTGCACTATAGCAGCAGAGCTCCAGGGGTCTCCGTAGCTGATGCTGGGGAGGAAAGTTTCCAGTGACTCATGCACACGCACCTAAGGTGGAATGGACATGAGCAACACATCTCAAAGAACGCTATTTACAGGTAAGAAACCGTTTCTTCATGCTTGGAAGACTTTGCAACCGCAAGGGCTTGAAGTTTGTTTTTTTCTTAAATAAAAGCTTGAAAAACACACTAAACAAATAGGCCTGGTGTTAGATCTCCTCAGTAATTGAAACTGTATTCTTTTCAAGTAATGTGGTGTGCTGTTTGTATATTCTTGTATAACCAAGAAATACACAATTGAGTATAACTAATTAGATGTAAACTATTTCCTGGATATGCTGTATAGGTCTTAGTCTTTTGAATTCCTACCATTTCAGGGCATTATCTATTATGTCACAACCTCCCCCAAGCTGGAGGAATGGTTGAATAATGAGACAATGCAGGAAGGATTACGGCCATTTGCAGACATCAACTATGTAGATGTGGACCCTACATTTAATCCAAATATTGATGAGGATTATGACCACCGTCTAGCAGGGGTCTCCAGAGAAAGTTTCTGTGCAATTTACCTCAACTGGATAGAGTATTGCTGCTCCCGAAGAGAAAAGGTAGGCATGACTAAGAGACCAGAACTCTTACACTAAGTGTTATATATTGCTCTTGGGTTGATGAATTAATGCTTTAACTTTGATCCCTTAAGACCTGAATTCAACTTAAGTCTTGGATTGCAAGTATTGTATAATGTGGTTGAAAGTGCAGTAGGGAAAGAACTTGGCTACTAAACCATACAATACAGTTTGGCTTGTTAGGCCTTTGCTTAAGCAGAGATGATGTTTTCTGGTCACTCATGTTCATCAGAACAACCCTAACCGCAAAATGTTTTTTCAGCGGTATCTGAAGTCGACTGCCCAAAGCATTGCTAGGTGTCTCATGGTCAAATTAGAAGCTCTTATGTGGACAGTCTTCTGTGATGAATACTCTATCTCCTGCCCTCTTCTTCCTCTTTTTAAACCTCCCACATTCTTAAGGAAGTTTTATACAGCAATGGGTAAAGAGAATTGGTGGAAAATATAATAAAGAACAGAATTCTTGGAAACATAGATGAATAATTTGTTGGAAGAGTCAACATGATTTTTGTAAAGAGAAGCCAACAGTCTACTAGAATTCTTTAAAGAGGGTCAACAAGTGTGTGGACAAGATGAAACAGTGGATATAGTATACTTAGATTTTCAGAAAGCTTTTGACAAAGGTCCCTCATCAAAGATCCTTAAGCAAAGTAAATGTTCGTAGGATAAGAGGGAAGGTCTTCTCCCTCATCAGTAACTGGTTAAAAGATCAGAAGCAAAGTAGTATGAATAAATGGTCAGTTTTCAGAATGGAGAGAGGTGAATAGCGGTGTCCCCCAGGGGTCTGTATTGAGACCAGTACTGGTTAACATATCCATAAAGGATCTGGACAAAGTGATAAACAGTAAGATGGCAAAATTTGCAGTTGATACAAAACTATTCAAGATAGTTGAGATCAAAACATACAGTAAAAAATTATAAGGGGATCCCTTAAAACTGGGTGGCTGGGTAACAAAATGGCAGATGAAATTCACTGTTGATGTATGCAAAGTAATGTGCATTGGAAAACCTAATCTCAGCTATGCATATAAAATGATAGGGAGTCTAAATTAGCTGTTACCAATCAAAAGAGATCTTGGAGTCATTGTGGACAGTTCTCTGAAAACATCCACTCAGTGTGTAGCAGCAGTCAAAAAGCTAACATTGTTGGGAATCATTAAGAAAGGGATAGATAATATGACAGAAAATACCACATTGCATCTTTATAAGTCCTTGGTATGTCCATACCGTTAATGTTGGATGCCAGTCTGGTTGCCTCATCTCAAAAAGAGATATTGGAATTGGAAAAGGTATAGAAAAGGGCAACTAAAATAATTAGGGGTATCAGAACAGCTTCTCTGTATGGAGGCATTAAAAAGACTAGGACTTCCAAGCTTGGAAAAGAGAGAACTAAGGCAAGGGACATGACAGGCCTATAAAACAATCTGGGGTAGAGTGAGTAAAAGGGAAGTTCATCAAGCTAATTTATTATGACTCAAACCTGGAGCTCATGGGCACAGTATGCCCACAGGATGGTGCATGCATGCATTCAACTTACAGCTAATTTAAATGGCAAATCTACCACATCTTTGTGTAAACCTCATTAGTAAGACAGCTTTTACAAAGTACTCTTTTTAGAACCACCCCTTATTTGAATTCTGGTGCTGTAGAATGCCAGCCTATTTTTATTTACCATAAGTGGTCCTTGAAGTTGATTTGTGGTAGCTTTCTGCATTTGCTTTTTGTAACTCATATCAGAACACACTTAGCTATAGTATGACTCCCTACCTTCTCTATTTGACTTTTCTTTTTTTTTTTTTATCATCAGCCACTGGATGCAGATAAAGACTCATGCTTGGTGACTCTTTGTTATGGACTCTGTGTTCTGGGGCGGAGAGCTTTGGGGACTGCTTCTCACCACATGTCTAGGTAATGATATGGTTTTATGTTTTGGGGGATTATTTGGAGGAGGGGAGCTCCTAATTTTGGGATAATGGCAAACTCTGAACAAAAGCAGTGTTCTTTACGGAGCCCCAAAATGAACAGATATTGTAGGCCACCTTCCTTCATAAATACTGTGTGTGATCCAGGAAGATGCACCAAGGATTGTCAGAAGAACTCTGTAGAAGACTTGAAGCTGAACATCTCACTTCCTTAATTAATGCAAGTTGAGAGTTGTGGAGTGAAGGGCCTTTTATGCCTTCCTTGTCTGATACCTGCCAAAAAACCAACAGGATTGATCAAGTTTTGAAATAAAATTTCATTCTTTCCTTCCCTCAACCCTTTATGCACGCGGCCTCAAGCTTGGAAGAATGTTGTGTAATACACAGCACATAAAATAATCTTCATCAAATGCAGGTTAAACAAGTGTTACAGATTCACTGGCCTGCCAAGTTACTTGTCACCTGTGTTTGCTGAGTATTGTATGGCAGAGTAATGTAAAACTTAGTTTTGTGTTTTGGCAAAACAGAAGTTGGTGATTCAGAAGCAACATCAAAAAATTATTCTCCTGGACACCAAGCACAGCTTACTTACTCCCTATTACATATAAAAGGACAACTGTTGACTAACTCCTCCTATGGATTCACCATACTTCAGCTAGGTCACCAGGTTGCCTCCTAAAGGATTGACACTGTATATGATCTTGCTGAAAAACAGTGAATTCACTGGGGCTTCAACAAGTTCCATAATCTTCACATGATTTTTAAGAGTAGGTCAGAAAAGCTTATGAGTCTAAATATCTAAGACACTTTTGAAGATAGCACTTAAAATAACCAGAGCAATTTAGATTTTTAAAAGGCATTACAGTTACTAATTATAATGAAGGAGATGGTGACAGATCCTCATGATGAAAGGAAATAAAAGAAGGTAGTAAACTCATAATCTCTCTGCTTCAAGAGTGGTGCAACTGAAGCTGTCTTGTGATGGATTCATACACTGTAGTGCTGCGCTCCCCTGGAAGGTCCCATCTGCTTATAAGTAGCATCAAAGCGATGCACCCTGGTAACTTGTTATTGTCCCTCCACATTTCTGGTCAAGCATGTTTTGTCTAGTTCCTGTAACCATAGCAGGGCCACTGAAAATGTTGTTAAAATGCAATAATTACATTAACATCTATGTTGATATAACTTAGGTTTAATCTTTTATGTAGGCCTGCTTTTGCCCCCCATCCCCTAGATTGATGTGATTGATGTCTTAGCAACGGAACAAGTATATAGAACGGCATAAGTGATTAGGGGTTTGTAGGAGACATTAAAAAGACTGGCACTGTTGAGCTTGGCAAAGAGAGAACTTGGGGTTGGAGGGTATGATAGAAGTCTATAAATCAGTACTGGACTGGAGAAGTAAAAAAGGAGGTATTGTTACTTCTCATAACACAAAAACCAAGAATCACCCAATGAAAGTAATAGGCAGCAAGCTCATAACATAAGGAAACACTACACACAATGCACAGTCAACCTGTAGAAGTTGTTGCTGGGGATATTGTGAAGGCCAAAAGTATAACTGTGTTCAAAAAACAATTAGACGCGTTCATCCACAATCAGAATGATCAGGGACATAACCCTATGCGCTGGGTATCCTTAAGCCTCTTGACTACCAGATGCAGAGATTGGATGACAGAGAGTGGACTGCTCGCTAATTTGACTTATTTTATTCATTGCCCCAAAGCACCTGATGTTGGCCTCTGTTGAAAGGCAGGATACTGGGTTAGATGGACCATTGTTCTGTCCCAGCATGGCCGTTCTTACACTCTTGTGTATAGAAAACTATCACAGCTGTATCAGTCTCTACAGTTCAGTATTAGAGTACATCAGTATTTCTACTGATAGAAGGAAGAGCTGCTTTGTATGAAAGTTTCCAAATGTGTTAATGTTCTGGGGTTACTTTTCCATCCTGAACAGTAATTTGGAATCTTTCCTGTATGGGCTGCATGCCCTGTTTAAGGGCGACTTCCGTATCTCTTCAGTCCGAGATGAATGGGTCTTTGCTGACATGGAATTGCTGAGGAAAGTAGTGGTTCCTGGAATACGCATGTCACTCAAACTACATCAGGTAACAAGTTGATGGGGGGGATGTATAGGTTTTTCTGGCTCTGTCAGTGCTGATTGCTCCATAGATCACAATTTAATCAGTTACCCACACAGTTTGCCTGGCCAGCATAGCAAGCATTAAATCAGGGGTCAGCAACCTTTGCCGACCCCTGTGCCAGTCCTACCTCCACGAACCTAAGCTGGTGCCGGCGCCCTGTGTCTCAGCTGCACCCAAAGGAAGCAACCCAGTGTGGCTTTTGGTGGCAGGAGTGGCAATTTTTGTGGTACCGCAGAGTGCTGGGTGCCACTGTCAGCGCACATGCTGGGGGTTGCCTACCCCTGCATTAAATGATATTTAAAGTAACACTGTTGACTAGAGCTAGCTAAGTTATGTTTTTAAAGACAGTGTTTTAAGTGTTTATGGCACCCCTTTTCATTCTAGCCAATTAAACCAAAGTGAAACCATGTTCCGTTAACACAATATAATGTAATTTCTGCCTGGTCACGCTCGTTGAATAGCCTGATTTGGCCCTATTTCCTTTTTTGGGAATTCAGTCTTTCTTCCTTTCCCATCTGCACATGTTGAGTAATTCTAAGGACATGAAATAGTTACTAGTTAAGTGGCCCACATGAGGTATTTCTTGAGCCAGGAGATTCAGCTGGGACATCTGATGTCTCCATTCTGATGGAGAAGCAGAAAGGAAGGAGAGCAGAAAGAGATAAGAGAGAGGAAGAAGGGCTTGTGGTGAGACAGGATACTAACAAATAGAGAACAAAATGTATCTTTAAATATAACCCTTTGCACTAAAATATATAACAAATAACTGGTGGCTTTTTTAATTTGCATTGTGGTAGTGCTCTGGTCTAATCAGGAGTGTGCTAGGCACTTACAACAAAGAACAAAACTCTACCATGATCCATGTCTTTTGAAATTTAAATCTGTATTTTTTATATGAGAAAGCACCATGAGTGAATACTGAATGGATCCTATAAATATGTGGCTAGCAATGGTAGAATTGTGTGAATACATATTGATGTACATGGGAGATTTTGTCTGAAACCTTATTTTCTTTTTAGTATTAGAATGTGCAGGATCAGTGTTTTGACCACACATTCACCTATTCTTTTAACTGTGTAAATGAAGCCAGTTGTTGAAAAGAAGCCTCTCACTGAATACTTGGTATTTAACATCTTTGGCTTTAAATGTCAAGGCTTCTGAGCCCCCAAAGTGGCTTACTAAAACCAAAATCTATCCATGGACGATGTGGCTAGATAGACAATAAAATCAATATAATAATGACAGTAACTGTTACCAGTACTAGGTTAATATCACTCTTCCTTCCTAACTTAAAGAAACAACAGCCTTTACTTTCTTTATGTATTAGTATCTGTAACTGAAAGGCTTTTTCAAATATTTTCATGCTTGAGTTCAGGATCACTTCACTTCTCCAGATGAATATGATGACCCTATTGTTCTCTATGAAGCCATTGTGTCCCATGAGCAAAACCTGGTTATAGCACATGAAGGGGACCCTGCCTGGAGGAGTGCTGTCCTCTCCAATTCCCCCTCCCTGCTCGCCCTTCGCCATGTGATGGATGATGGCACCAATGAATATAAAATCATCGTGCTGAACAAGCGTTACCTCAGTTTCAGAGTGATCAAGGTATGTTTTTATTGTATATGCATGTGGAATGGACATGTGACACACTGCTTCATGCTGTTTTAGAAATTAGCATAATCATTACAGAAAACTACTACTTCAGCTCAATCTGTTTTCTTTCTGCGGAAGTGGCCAGTGGTCACTGCTTAGGCTGCCCTCACGTATAGGGAAGGAGGGAGTACCTAGTTATCAGGATATGGAGTTTTCATGGAAAGCACTACTGACAGGAAAAAAAACAATGTAATGTCAACTCTGAAGATACCTACAGATAATATCCATAAAAGACACTTTTTAAAACAGCATTGGTACAGGTAGCCTTTTTCTGGCCAAATGTTTACTTCAGTATCTACACAGATGCTGCCTCCTATAAACACAGCTTATGCTTCCCTTCTAAGTGTCTCTAACTTTTGATTTCAACCTTATTTCCTGCTATTCCCCTTTTGTCCATGCATCATTCTTAAATTGCTCTTATCTGCTTCAGATCATCTCTGTATTCCCCCTTCCATCCTGCAGCATGTTAGAGAGTCCTCAGCTAACAAATGCCATACTGCCTCTCACTTTTCAAAACCTAGAATCCAGCTCTTATTACAGGGCCCACCTGATATTCCATATTTGTGCATTTTATTCTGTACTGTTAGAAGTTCTTGCCTAAGTCCTTTAAAGCAAAGAGCATGAATGCTTAGCTGACACACAGTACTGTGTACACCTTATATTGCTCCAGATACTATAATGTGGGTCTTACTTCTCTCCTTGATTAGTTTTCTAATATGATGTCCTTTTTTCTTAGTTTTTGTTTGGTTATTTTGTAGGTAAATAAGGAGTGTGTGCGAGGCCTGTGGGCAGGGCAGCAGCAGGAACTTGTCTTCCTGCGCAACCGTAACCCAGAAAGAGGGAGCATCCAAAATGCAAAGCAGGCTTTAAGGAACATGATCAACTCTTCCTGTGACCAGCCCATCGGCTACCCAATCTATGTCTCACCTTTGACTACTTCCTATTCAGATAGCCATGATCAGCTCAAGGAGTTTCTGGGAGGTGCTATCAGTTTGGGAAATATCAGGAAATTCATAGTGTCGACATGGCACAGGTGAGCTGTGGGAATGAGTTCTGCAGAGCATTCTAATAGTCAGTAACCTCACTTCATAAATTATAGCACCACAATCCCAGAAGCGTGGCTGCCTCTCTGCATTTTTCCTTTCAGTCACAATTTGTAATACATGGCCACTGCTCTGGCAAGAGTGTTGTGCTGCAGGGCATGTGAGCAACATCCCAAGAATTTTGTCAATTTAGAATATTGCTTGAGAAAATTGTCAATTCTGACAACTCACAAATAAAAATTCTAGGTGGAAGAGTTATGCCTTGAGTTCTAATCTCAGCTGTGCTAGTGGGGTTTGAGTGCCACTTTTCAAGGCATGGGGAAGATTAATGCAGGTCTGAGACCTTAAAACTCTTCAATGTGTGAGTAGCCCCACTGAAGTACAGTCAAACTGCAAAGATACAAACACCTTGGGAATGGAAGATGTTCATGACTCTGAGATGCTTGTGACTCTGAACAGGGTGTGTCTACACTGGAGGCTCTGTTAGGTCGACGTTGTTAAGTCAACTCAGTCCACATTGAAAACTCCTGTCTACTGCCTGTGTCCACGCTGGCAGGTGCTAGGTCGACAGAGGAGTGGTATGTTGTGGGTAGCTGTCCCTGGTGGCCAGGAACTCTGGGATGGAGCCTGGAGGCCAGTTAGGTCAACTTAAGGACTTTCCCTGTCTACACTGGCTTAAGTCGACTTAAGGAAGCACTTAAGTCAACTTAATAAAAGCCCAATGTGGCCGCACGAGTCTGTAGGTCTACTTAACCTTCCTTAAGTCAAACTAAGGCTCCAGCGCAGACGTATCCAACAGAGAGCACCATGGTACAGTACCTTGCTTTGTGTCTTCCAGCCAAGGCTGGGAGAAATCTCTGCAAAGGTGGCACCTGACAGTACTGCTTGATATGTAAGCAGCTCCCTGTTGTATTTCTTTCTTGCTTCTAGGCTGAACTGGGTCGGGGGGGTCTTTCCCCATCCTTGGCCCTAAAAGTCCCAGTCCTCGGCTACCTCTCCCTATGGCTCACCCTGCTCAGTAGCCTGCTTGCTATGCTACAGAAGTGTGCGCAGGGGGTTGATGCTGCCAGCACCCCTTCCTCCCCTACCCCTTGCACTTCCAAAAGTTCTGGAAAGATCCAAGACAACACCTGTGGGCAACGCTTGGGCCATAGCCATACATAGGGTTTGGCCCTTTAAACTCCAGGGCACAGTTGATGCTTGCTCGAGGCCAAGCTTTGACTGCAACCTTCAATTTCTTGCAGCATGAGCTGCTCAGCTGCAGCAGCTTTCTTTCCCCCAGGGTAGTGGAAACAGCTTCCACCTCCAAGTAGGGCGGGTGAAACAGTGCCCTTGGCATCTAGGAAGAGTGCAGACTCTGGGCTGTTGCTGCTCTGCACAATATTTCCTTCTTTTTTCTCTCCCCTCCTGCTGCCTAATTGCTTGTAACATTTCTGATTTCACAGGATGTTTGGTTGACCAGTCACTTCCTAACTCTGATGTTCCTAACTTTGAGGTTCTACTGTAACCAGGACTCTTTCATTAGTAAAGCTATGTCAGGCATTAATGCTTTCAGCATTTAAGATTTTGTACAGTGCTTTGAAGATGCAAAGCAACATAGCAGTTCTACATGTTAGCCAGTATTATACAAATGTTTGACAGAATGTAGGTGTAACCATGCCGTACCGTTAGTCTATAAAGACAAATGGTTTGCTTCTCCAAAAGTGCCTGGTCTTTTTACTGCCAGCTGTAAGGTACCTTTTCTCCACCACTAATCCAGTGTATTGCTGGGATAATCTATTGCAGTGCTATACCAAGATCTAAGCTAATTATCTTTCAGTGTCCTAGATTCGTGGTTCTCGGCTGCTGTGTCTGGACACATTACTGTTACCACACAGCCATGTGTGTCACAGAGAACCAGGGAGATGGCCAGATTTGGCCAGGAAGGGTGGCTTGGTGTGTCCTGTAGGTAGGGTCACGATATACTGCCAGGTCAAGACCTGCAAAAGTCTGGGACCCACTGTCCTAAATCAAGAAGCAAAGAGACTGGGAAAAGATATGACAATGTATTAGAGAACAGAAGGGAAGAGGTAGTTCTAAGGAACTAGCGAATGGGTGAATGTTTTCTTTAACAAGTCTAAATGAAGCCCTCCAAGCAACGTAGTAAAAATAAAAATATGGAGGCTCCAGCTAAAATATTGACTAGCCCACCACCTAAATTTTCAGATGTTGGCACAGGCAACATCAAAATTTCAAAGAACCATAGCACATCTTTGTCACTGAAGTATGGCATAACTGAAATCCATTGCTAAAGCAATTAAAAAAAAAAAAAAAAAGAAAGAAACAGATGGAACTAGGTAACAGCTCTTCCCTGATCATTTTAAACATAAAAATAGAAAAAGGTATGAGGAAAACCTTGAAATTAGAGATCAAATACATGGCTGCCATTACTAACAGAACAGCATAAATGCTGATGCTGTTATGGCCACAAAATTGAGCAATAAATACTAGTATTTGTTGTTAGAAGTACCATGATGATTCTCAAAATAAGTCACAAATTTGTGAACAATTGGTACTACATAAATAAAAGTTAAACCTTTGTCAGGAAGATATTTTTGTGTGCTCCTGGACAGCAACCTACAAAGTTGGGGTAAGCAAATTACAGAAGAAAAAGCAATGTAGTTGAAACTGATGGTCTGGTCACTTTTTCTTTTAGCTAATGCAGTTGATTCTCACTGTGTTCTTAGATTAAGGAAGGGTTGTGGTGCTGGCTGCAATAGTGGTGGAAACATTGAAGATTCAG
Source organism: Podocnemis expansa (assembly GCA_007922195.1). NCBI lineage: Eukaryota > Metazoa > Chordata > Testudines > Podocnemididae > Podocnemis > Podocnemis expansa. The sequence continues at coordinate 90,631,214 of ML681963.1, read as the reverse complement.
ATGCTGGAGGAGGGACTTCCTGCCCAAGTAACAATGCAGCTGCCAATGAGTCGCAAAGCAGCATGTCACAAGGAGGAGGGAATCTAATTACAGGGCAGGGCCCTGGAACGGGACTTCACCCTCCTGTTACATCTCACCCCACAACACTAGGTAAAACTAAACTCAAGTGTATATATTATTATAGAATACGGAACTGGTCAGCTAGTGTTTTGCTGCTGTAGGCCAGTGCTGGGCTACAAACACAAAATTAGTTTGATTCTATAATGGTAATTGCTGATGGAAATGGATTCATATGCCAAGGTGACTGTGCTGTTTAGCACCATGCAGGTTACTGGACCACTGTTGGAACGGTTTGAGAATTGCAGCTCAGAATTGAAGTGCTGACCAAAGCTGAGTGCAGCAGCCTTCCACAGTACCTCCCTGTGGGACAGCTAATCTACACCAGTTCTACTAGTCCCTTGGCTTCACAAATCCCACAGTCATAGAATTGTTCTGTAAATGTGAATGTCCTTTTATACTGTCACAGTCTTACCTTTACTATGGAGTAAGCTGGCTTGCTGCAAGGATTCTGTAAAACCAGGGGTCTCAAACACACAGCCCATGGGCCATATGCAGCCCCTAAAGTTATTTTGTGCGGCCTGCAGTGGCACTGTTGTTACCGAAATTTGCAATGTCATTATATGAAAAGGCTTCAGTGGTGCAGCCCTCAGGCCAACATACTAGTCCTCGTGTGGCCCCATCCTCATGTGGCCCTTGTGGGGATTTGAGTTTGAGACCTCTTGTGTTAAATGGTACCCAAGAAGGTGAAGTTAGTGATTTAGGGAGGAAGTGGAGGTAGTTGAACCTATCTTTTTCTTAAGGTGTATTTGCTTTCATTCACCTTTCAGGAAAAATGGAATTATTTTACAATTCAGTACATTACCAGATTATGAATTTTATTATAGCCTATAGCAGGCATGGCCACACTGCGGCCCAGAAGCTGCATGTAGCTCTTCAATGAAAAAGTGTGGCTTGCGGAAGAACGTCAGCAAATCAATAGGTAAAAGTATATGGCTATATGCCTCAGTGCAGCTCTTGAAGGTTTAATAATCAGCTTGTGTGGCTCTTGAGTTCCATAAGTTTGGCCACCCCTGGCCTATAGCATGGTAGTCATGCTGGAAGGGCATAATGAGTGGGATACCCCAGGGACTGTTTCTCGGTCTGGTTCTTTTCAATATTTCTATCAGTTTTAGATGATGGTATAGAGAGTACACTTATAAAATTTGCAGATGATACCAAGCTGGGAGGGGTTGCAAGTGTTTTGGGGGATTCAAAATGATTTGGAAAAACTGGTGAAATGGTCTGAGGTAAACAGAATAAAATTCAATACACATGTGTGAAGTACTCCACTTAGAAAAGAACAATCCATTGCATGCATGCAAATGGGCAATGACTGCTTAGGAAGGAGGAGAGGGATCTGGGTGTCATAGTGGACCACAAGCTAAATATGATTCAACAGTGTAATACTGGTGCAAAAAAAAGCAAACACTATTCTGGGATGTTTTAACAGAAGTATTGTAAATAAGACACAAGAAGTAATGCTTCCACTCTGCTCCATGCTGATTAGGGCTCAACTGGAGTATTGTTTCCAGTACTAGGCACCTAATTTCAGGAAAAGATGTGGACAAATTGGAGGAAGTCCAGAGAAGAGCAACATGCATGATTAGAGATCTGGGACACTTGGCTTGTGAGGGAGGATTGAAGAGGAGACTGAGAAGGACATAATAGTTTTCAAATACCTAGGAGGCTATGAAGAGGAGGAAAAAAAATTATCCTGCAATGATAGGACAAGAAGCAGCAGTTAAATTACAGCAAGGGAGATTCAGTTCGGACATTAGGAAAAAAAAATCCTAACTGTCCAGGGTGATTAACCACTGGAATAAGTTGCCTAGGGAGGTTTTGGAATCTCCATCATTGGACGTTTTTAAGAGCAGGTTAGATAAACACCTCTCAGGGATAGTTTAAGATGGTACTTGGTCCTGCCCTGAGTGCAGGTGCCTGAACTTGATGACCTCTCATGGTCCCTTCCAGTTTCTATGATTATTGTGATGAGATCTGGCACAAGAGAAGTGGTAACAAGTAAATAACGCTAATAAACGCTAAAATTCTCATGGTGGGGTGATGTTTGTTTTGTTTTTCCTTCCCAACTTGAAGACTAAACATTTCAGAACTAGTTAAAACAGCAGCAAAAGTAATTGAACTTGTTGATGCACACTTAGGAAAGCAGTCAAGACAAATGTTTGACTTAAAAGATTTGATGCTCTGAAACATTGAGAATGTTACAGAATTAGAGAATGTAGAATGAGAAACTAAATTCTTGAACACTAAAGAAATACTTCATTAATGCAGCAAGATCTGGGCTCATGTATTCAAGGACATGTACACTTCTGCATCTATGTTCCTAGCAGTGTAAAAGTAGTTTATTAAGCCAATTAAGATGAGTTGAATCTAGTCAAACTTAGTTTCATTGTTGAATGGTCCAAAGCAAATTGTCTCTGACATACTCTAGGTATTTCTGATATTCCCAACAATTTTGTATCCAGGTGTCAAAACACTTGTGTAAGTGTCTGAAGTCTAGAATGTGTGGGAGGGTGGTACTAAAACTATCAAATCTCCTGATTCTGTTCTTTCTTTCTTTCTTTCTTTCTTTATTTAAATTTCTAGGCACCAGCCACAGCTCTCACTCTGTGCAGTCAAGCCTTGTCAGACATTCCCCTGCCCGTGCCTCGGTAGCCAGCCATTCATCTTACTGCTACAGCAGTCGCCATTCATCACTCCGCACATCCAATACAGGCTTTGTGCCTTGCCGACGCTCTTCCACCAGTCAGATATCCCTTCGTAACCTCCCATCCTCCATCCAGTCCCGCCTATCCATGGTGAACCAAATGGAACCCACTTGCCAGACTGGTGTTCTCAGCGTGCAACATGGCCTACCGTCTTCGAGCAGCTCCAGCCAAAGCATCCCAGCCTGCAAACAACATGCCCTTGTGGGCTTTCTAGGGACAGAAGGAGGGAGTAATGTAACTGATGGACAGTCAGGTGGTAATGAAAGTCCTGCGAACCATACGCAAGCCAAAAGGGATAAAGTTATTTACAGAATCCAGGTGAATCAGGCAGAAGAACACATTAATTTACACTGGTTTAACTTTTTCTGCTCATTTTTTTTTTTACCTTGTTTATTAAATAAAACCTCTGCCTTCTATCCATGCATCCCCTGAAATGCAGAATAGAAGTACAATTCTGATTAGAAGGGTTTTTCTTTTATGTATTTATTTTTTTGCTGAATAGGTGGCCTTCTGGTATACTGAGCAATATCTACTCACATTAGACAAGTTTTACTTTAGCATGGTTAGTATTCTGCTTCAAACATTAACAACATTCAACCTAATTTTGCTTGCAATATTTTCGTTTACTGGTTGTGACATGAAAAGGGAGCAGCTTCCTCTGCAGTCGTGGCAGCTGTAGCTTTTGATTTGCAAACCAAGAAAATTTTCTGTAGAAGTCACTATAAAAATACTGCCAGTTTCCTTTTCATTGTTCTTTTTTGTTATTGCCACATAAAAAGTCTCTGAGCATGTGCCAGTGCACCATTGATTGAAGTTGCCAGGGGAAACCTCTGCAGTTTGAAATCTGGACATTAAACACAAACTGTCTCATGTGGCTTTCAATAAATCCTTGTACATGTTCACAATGAAGGGTTGCTGGGAGAAATTTAGAAAAGGTCACTAGTAGGACAAAGGTTGTATCCAGCTTCCTTCAGAGGGTGATGTAACTTAATGCCACAATAAAGGCTGTCTTGGTCATGGTCATTTAGAAACCTCTGGCAAATGTGAACAGATTTGACAGGCATCAGTTTTGTAGTTTTTGTACGCCAGCCAGGGTAGGCTAAGTGAAATATAGCTAAGATCTTCTGCTGTTACAGGGCTTCTCTTTAAAACTGGTTTTGCCCAAAAACATTTTTCCCTGTCTCTTCTGTAAGCTCCAGTGTGGTAGTAGGTATTTAAGTAGCTCCTGCTTGCTCACCAGTGAAGGGAGGCTTTTCCCATAATGCTTTCCTACTGGCCTCTTCCAGGTGCAGAAAGCTGTTTTATTTCAAAACACTGGCTGGTCTCTGCTGAGCATCCTAGACAGAGCTTACTACTTTTGCCTAGTGATAAGAGCCTTGTTGCTTTACCTTCCAAAATCATGATGCTTGTGCCACTCTCGTTTTTTGTAATGTAGTTCTTAAATTTAGGGCTTGAATCTGCGCCACTCAAATCCACCAAAGCTCTGCCATTGACCTCAGTGGCTGCAGGATCAGCTCTTCAAAAAGCAACTTTTTATGAGTAGCTGCAAAGAGGGGGGTTAAAGTTTTACTATTAGCCATTAACTGAGACTCTGTAAATCTAAAATTCATTTCTACTTTTCATTGTAGATAATGGATCCCAGCCAGGTACTAGAAGGGATCAACATGTCAAAAAGGAAGGAGCTGCAGTGGCCAGATGAGGTAATACGGCTAAAAGCTGGAAGAAATAGCTGGAAAGATTGGAGTCCTCAGGAAGGCATGGAAGGCCATGTAAGTTTTCACTTGGAAGCTGACTGAATTTAAAAAAAAAGTTAAAGGTCAGTGTGAAGCACTGTGTGGGGGCCATCCAAAAGGTATATTTGATAGATACGTCAGTGCTGCAGCTACTACCTGTGTGCCAAGAGATGCCTAGGTCCTCACTTGAACTGGGTGGAATTTCTGAAACCAGGCCAGAATGAAAGATGGAGTCTTTAGTGCAAAAGACAACAACAAACAAAATCTTTTTTGTGCATTGCATTTAAATTACTGTACAATTAACAAAACATTTAGTTTTTCTTCACTAAAATTATTGGCTCACCTCAGTGTCCTAAAGGTGAATTTACCAGCCAGTCTTAATGTTACAGGAATTGCTTAATTAATGGTATTTGGCTTTAAATCAAATTACCATAATGAAAAGAGGGTTGAGTCAATGATGTTTAAATGTCACTTTATTAGATAACATAATTAGGGCTCCAGTTCACTTCTGTATATAAAAAGGAATTTCTAGGATTCAATTGAAAACAAAGAGAGTCTAATTTTTTCAGTGGTCTATGAGGTATGATTCCCCATCTCTTACAGCTGTAGTTAGAACTGTGGCTTTTACTGCAGCTAGTGGGGAGGATTATCATGTGCTGAAATAGTTTCCTTTCAGAAATCTGTCGTCATTTTATTTACGCATGGTTAGTCACACCTGGATCAGTGCTTGGTCCCAGAAGAGGTGTTCTTCAAGATCACTGTAATATTCAGAGTTGAATGACACAAACAAATGAGACAGACAGAATCCTTTAAATATAAAAGATGCAAGAACTACCGAGGAAGATGCACTACACCAAAGTGATTTTGTGTGTGCGTGTGGTGGGGGTGTGTGTGTGTGTGTGTGTGTGTTTCCGTTTCCTCTGCACTGGGAGGAAGACTTCCTGATGCTTAACTGTTCAGATTCCCCACAGAGCTGGTTAGTGGCATGCATTAGAAAATAAATTGTTTGTGGTTGCAGGCTGCAAATAACACTCACCTCCCCCCAAACATCCAGGAAGCTATTGCAGGGAGATTGGGTATTGAGGTTCTCTTAGGAAGATACAGCTTTTCAAAAGATTTACTCACCTCTTGCCTCTTTTCGATCAGCATTGAGAAGCCTAGAGTTTTTAAAACATCTGATGATTTCTTTTAGGGATTCTCCCATGTGAAATTTTGTCCTCAAGAAAATGCAACATTCTTTGAATTGGCAGCCAAAAGTGCAACATACTTTTTAGCTTATATCATCTTCCAGTAGAGTCTCTTGAAGCCTTTTAGACAGGTGATAAAGACTTATGCCTATTTTACCTATTGGAGAAAAGAGGGAAGGAAGAGGAGTACAAAGTAGTTACAGTTTGTTCAAGACCAGACAGTGGCAGCGGGGTAACCAACTCAAATATCTTGCCAGCCACTGCCCTGTTCTAACTACAATTGCTGTATCTTATGCCTTAGAAATATTGGCTTCTGTGATGGTCTAAACTGATGCTTTAAATGTATGGATGAAGAACACGAAAACAAATTCCTCTTGTCCATGATGTAATCTGTATTGCCATTGACCATTATGATTCAGGTGCATTTATTGTAAACTGTAAGCTTAATTTAATGCAGCAGCTGTTAGTGGAATTGTACAGAAGACATAATACACTTGTAGGATCGATTTGAGCGGGGTCGAGTAGACCAGTGATTCCTAACTGGTGTGCCATGGCACACAGGTGTGCCATCAGGTCTGAGCAAGTGTGCTACAAAATTTTTTGAAAAACTACTCAACAAGCTGTGGATTGGCTTATTGGCTCATGAACATTAATGAGTTCATTTGGAAACTATAGGGTGGTGTGCCTCAAATTAATTAAAGGTAGCAAGGTGTGCTGCAGCAGGGAAAATGTTGGGAACCACTGATGTAGACACTGCAGTATATCAGTGCAAGTATGTCAGCCAGAGATACACACACTAACATTAGGTAGCTTTATGTATCTGCCATTGACTGCCAACAGCAGTTTAGGCCAGACCAGTGGGTCTGGGCTGTTAATACTGTGTCTTCTCCTTTTGCAACTTAATCTGTTAGCCATTGCAGAGAAGGAATATCCTAGAGATAAAGCATGTAAAGAAAGTCACATCAGCCTTGGTACTCCCTGGCAGTTGGCCAGTGTTACTTGGCAGTTGCTTCCAAGGAATTCATTAGCCAATCTTGCTTGTCACAGGATGCCAATATCTACACTGTTTGATGTTAGAGAGGAAGGCCAATGAGAAGGTTTCAAGGTTTAGAGCAGGGGTCTCAAACTCAAATTACCATGAGGGCTGCATGAGGACTAGTAGAGGGCCCACAGGGCTGCACCATTGAAACCTTTCCATTCAACAGTATTGCAAATATCAGTAACAGTAGTGGTGTTGTGGGCCACAGGAAATAGCTTTAGGGGCTACATGCAGCCCCCAGGTTGCGTGTCTGAGACTCCTGGTTTAGAGGAATGCTGATTTAGATGTTTGCATTTTTTTAATATTGATGTGAATAGTCTGTTTGGTAATTCTGGAACATTAACTTCCCCTCTGGATTATTGTGCTAGCAGTTTTTATCCTAGGATAACAGACGAGGCGTCTAGTGGCTCTTGTAAAGACTAACCAATTTATCTCATGCGCTTTCACGGAAGAAAATTCTACTTTTGTCAGATACTTGAAGATGGCTCCATCTTCATGTATCTGACAGAGTGGGATTGTCTCCCACAAAAGCTCATGAGATTGGTTGATCTTTAAAAGAGCCACTAGACTCATTCGTTCTGCTGAAGTAACACAGCTAGCCCTCCAGAATGTCTCTATGGTAGTGCCTTTTAACCTGGAGCAAAAGGGAGAACAGTGGATTAGTCCAGAGTGTGGACAGGAGTTGTGTGCTAAAACTTCATTCCTTAGATCCACTTCAGCTTCCTATAACAAAGCTGCTGCTGTTGTAAAGTTGTTTTTCCTTGATGCTTACTTCCCTCCCCGCTTCTTTTGCACTTTTTAAATAAAGCTGAGCAAAGGAGAAGTTCATGGTCATGAGGGCATAGGAAGTCTGCTCTCAGAACACCCTGTTCAGCTGCAGGAGCATGTGTCAGGATACCTCTGAGCAACTAATAAGCATTGCTGACATCAAGTAGCATGTAGCTTTCTGTTGAATAAGCAGGGGGAAGCAAATAGCTTTTAGAGGGAGTAACTAGGAAGAGAGGCAGTGAACCAGAGCGAAAATGAACAAAAAGAAAAGGAGAAAAGTGGGCAGGAAGAGAATAAACAGGGAACGGGCAGAATCTGTTTTGGAGAGTGCCTGATGGGACATGAGATGGGCAGGACCAACGCTCCAGCAGTAAAGGTTTGGGAACCACTGTCCTAAGATCTGCGCATATACCTTCTGTACCTAGTTTGTAAGCAGTGTTTTCAAAAAATTACAGAAAGCTTGTTTCATTCAATGCATTCTATACTCTAGCTTTCACAGAGTATATATTCTGTGGTCAGTGTGGGGTTTTTGTTGGCATCTACATAGTTTGGGGATTTTTAAAATTTATTATGCTCTTAAAGGTGACTTAAAAAATTGCCTGTGAATTTCTCAACATTATGTTGAACCATGACTAACACTGCTGCCCCTTTTGGACCTCAACATTACATGCGTCCTGCTTCTTTCATAAATGTGGTTCCACTTTTCTATTAAATAGAATACAGTACCCTTCCTTATGAAAATGTGTAAGATGTATACAAAAATAGCACCAGTTATCTTTGCAGATCTGCAGTTTTTATTAAAGCTCCTGCATAGACAGCAAATAACCATGTATCTGGAATCTTGTTCCTTTCTGTATTATCTTTGTAAATAATTTGTAGAGCTAAAGAACAAAGCAGTATTTTTGAGCGTCTCTTGGGGAGGAGTGAAGAATATCACATCACACATGGTCTGCCTTGGGTTAATTTGATTCCTCTTGCTGAAATCAAAACCCAGCTGTTCTTTACAATTTACATTTTGACAGTTTGTGTGTTTTTTAAATAGACTTAAGTATATTAACACTCCACTGAGATAAATGGCAAAAAGTTAACGCCTGGTTTTCATCCTTTCTTGCTATAGCCAGAAAAAACACAGCAGTTTAGTAATATGTAGTATTACAACTGTCTTTGTCCTTTTTATCTAGAGGACTAGAAAGTTTTGCGTTCTAGAAAAAACAAAAAGAAATCTGAGTCTGCAGGGTACAGAGGAAAAAAACCCCTTTATAGGCCCCCATCTCAAAATATGTCATCCTTGCATTGGATTTTGTGTTCCAGGCAGCATTTCTCTAGTTATTTAGTGTATTTCCAGGATTTTCTTACAGGCATAAAGAGATCATAGCAGATTTCTAGTAACTATTACGAGAATAATGTATCTGTAGATATGTTAGCAGTGAAAAATGTGTGACTAAGTTGTATGGTATTTTCATTACTTTTGCCTCTGCCCTGTTTCAGTACAGAATCATAAATCAGAACTAAAATGGCAGTGATCCATGTGGCACTAACCTTTTCATATTGCTGTGGTTGCTTTCTCCAGGTGATTCACCGCTGGGTGCCTTGCAGCAGAGATCCGGGGAGTAGGTCCCACATAGATAAAACCATCCTGCTGGTCCAGATTGAAGACAAATATGTTGCTGTGGTTGAAACAGGAGTCATAGAACTTGGGGCTGAAGTGTGAGCCACACTGACAATTAAAGTTTTCCTTCTCCTCCATGCATTTAGACAAGAGGAGAGAACAGGAGAGGGTGCTCCCAGGGTATAAAACTTTGATCCAGTTATAGGATAGGACATGAAAACAGAGGGCCTGTATAGGGCCCTTTCCCATAACAAACAAGTGTAAGCTGGGTTTTTTTAAGTTGTTAGCTGCTAAGGAAACATTTGCATGAAGGATAAACATTTGTTGACATCTTTTTTGTTTATAAACTTTGTTTTATGCATTGTGTATTGCTTTAAATCAGCAACCTTCAGTTCTAAAATAGGAACGCCTCATATTTTTCTTATTGCTTTGCCAAAAATTGCTGTGTCTTGTCACAGAGCATGTGGAGTCCATTCACCTTAAAGCAACTGAATAGCTTACAAAACTTGGTTCAGCATAAAGCAGTACAGAGGTTTTATGTATGGTGAAAGACTGAAAAGACTTATAGATTATCTTCCTTGTGATCTAAAATCTTGAATGAGAGAACTGCACTAATTTTTTTTACAGCAATGCACTAAAATATCTGAGATTGTTCAGAACATTTATTTATATATATATATATATAAAAAATCATTATTTAAAATGCCTTTGGGATTAGCCCCTTCCCTTTCCATATACATGTGGACTGTAAGAGCTGTGCCATGGATTCTGTTTGGTTCAACAGTCTGTATTTCATACCAGTGCATTTGTTGCATCCTTTTCACAATAAATGGCAGAAAACCAAAAATCTAGTAATGTACTTGACTGTCCCCTTAACTATATCAACTGCTATTTTGATGGTGGTGTATCAGTAATTTGTACAACATATCTAGCTTCAAAGTGGGCCTCAATGCACTAAATTGCATCCTGTGTCTCCCTTAGATAGCCCTGGCTTCTCTGCTTCTTTACACTTGGAACTAAGAAAATTATATGGATGGCTCTCCTTTGGAAGAGGTGCTTGATTTTTATGGGAAGTAGGGATGAAACTTAGTCCATGGTCCATTTCTGTTTTGTGGGAACCTGAAGGTTTTCAGATTCAATCTAGTTAAACAACTAAGGCGTCCTCTTTTTTTTTTTTTTTTTTTAAATAATAAAGATGATAAAGAGGATGAGAAGAAACAGCCCTAAACTGGTGTATCACTTCTGCTATTTCACTGTTTTTTTCCCTTTTTGATCTTCGTTCTCTTCTGTGACTTGAATTTTATTTTCAATTATATATATTCTATGTAACTGTAATTTGAATATTTATAACTGTGAAGTTCAATTATTCATGTGTTCCATATCCTCGGTTTTACTGTCTTGTTCGAAATGTGTGTATTCAGGGAAACAAGTAACTCAAATTTACCATGGAGGTGTGGGGGGGAGTGGGACAACCTGCAATTTAAATTTAACTTGCGGTTCTTCTGACTTGCTTATTTGAATCCATGTGAAAAATGTACATGTTGTGATTGTTTCTGGTCTCTGATCTGGAATTGTACATGGTTCTCTAGAGAATTTCACACAGTCCTAGCTTTTGAGAGCAGCCGTCTTCTCTCCCCCATCATTATTCCTTATTATTCTTATATAAGTAGTATAACTGGCGAAGACTTTTAGTAGATTGAAGAGGATGTGTTGCAATTAGTTTTCTGTCAACACTGAAATGTAGTCCATTATATACTTAAATAAGAATGAAGATACAAGGGGTAGGGAAAATGTAGAAAGCAAATGCCTACTGCAAAGCATTGTTGATACCTAACTCAAGTCACTATATGTGTTTAACTATGGAGAAAATAGGTTTTTCTGTGCCTTGTGTATGGTCGGTTATGAATCCTGTTCTTAGTGCACTGTAGTAGGGCTTTGTTTATGTTGTATGCTATGCAAAGCTTGTGCACTACATACTGTGCATTTTGCAATTGCATATTACTGTAGAATTTACACAATGCAGCATTTAATCTTTGCATAAATGCAGAGTTCAAAAATTGCCACCTTTTAGAAATCCATTTTTGTCCTCCAAATAGTATATCAAACTTGCACACAATCGCGTCTTTAAATCCATCTCCTGACTATCTGAAAACATAGTGAAGTAGCTGACTTCATTGGCAGTCTTGTGGCTTTGCTGTCATGCGTGAAGAAAAACTTGTTGGAGGTGAAGCAATTTTTAATGAAGGTTTGTGCTTTTATGCCCTTTCCATGCTGATGATGACAAGATCCATTCCTTTAACACTTGGGTGATTGTTTCATAAAGACTATAAAGAGGGAGCACCTTCTCTGCAGAAAGATCCAATGCTGGTATTAATACAAGGATTCCTAAGTGCTCTGAAGCCTTGAGAGAATCAGATGGTTAAAAAGCAAAGTAAAATATCTGTATAGATGCCATTAAAAAAAAATTGTCACAACTTTCATGAAGCAACTCTTCAAATAGATTAAGGCAGGTTTTGATGCGCAGTCCATTTCTCTCTTGGACAAGATAATGGATTTTTCCTGGCATCAGGTTCATTGCTGATGGTATAATAGGAATTGGTGATTTGAGGATATATAAAAATACTATAGGAATGTTTTATTACTCCATTAAACTAAAGGTAAAATTTTAAACCTGTTTTTTTTAGAGTAAATATGTCTCATAGATCTATATTTTTAACCTTGAGACTTTGACTTTGATACATGAAGATGATTGTACCTTGGTTAGGTAATGGCTTCTAATAAAAGTTGTATTAGTACAATACACTGTGAAGTGATTCAGATGGTTGTATGTCACCAACACCAAAACTGCTTATAAATCCTAATAATTTACTGGTACCTGTTCCAGACGTGCTCACTAAAAACAAAACAAAACACCTAATTGCAATTTTATTCTTCCAGATGGCTTTTGAAAACTGGCTCTCATCTTCCAGTATTGCAGCTACTTGGTTATGAAGTCCTTAAATTCTCTCAAATATTTTATATTGGACTGTCTATTAGTCTGTAGAATATCAGTGAACTCTTGATTAAGTGGACAAAACCAGTCCAGAGTCTTCTAACTGCCAATATGTGACATCAGTCCCCACTCCGCAAAGATTTAAACTGATTGCTCTCCTTTCATTTTTGTGGTAGAATAAGGCATAAGAAGTTTTTTCTTTTGGCAGCTGAAGCACAGAATATTCTCAAATTGGTGTCCTTACCAGACTAGAATTTTGCAGGTGTAGAATAGACTTCTTAAATTCTCTCAGCCTAGCCAGCATGGAAAATGCAGCCTTGTAGAAAAGGTGGTTTTTGTTTTCTCACTCCTGTCTTCTGGCAGCATTGTGTGTTGCTGTATTGAAATTGCAGATACAGCTAGCTTTGTAACCTCCAGGAATGTGCATCTACATCTGTTTGGTTTCTGTAAGTAGATTTTTCTACAGGCAAGTTAGATATTTGCATTAAAGGCTTACTGCTGAGCTAAAAATGAATATTCAAGTACAGAAATGCATGAATGTCTATACAGAGGCATTCAGCAGCGACCCCCACTCCCCACCTGTGAAATCTTTTGATATTTCCTGGTTTGCCAATGACATCCCAGAATGCATATGACCATCACTGATACATGGCATCTGCACAGTAATGGTATCTGATGTCATGGAGTGAGTGATTAATTCTGGGATCTTTATTGCAAACCAGAGTGCCAAAAGATTTCACAGTGGGGTTGGGGGAGGAAGGGTTTAAAAGTGGAATGGCCATATGTCAGTTTATGGGGCACTTGGCACACTTCTGACCTTGACTAAATTTTTATATTAACTCTCTGCAGTTCACCTTCAGTCTTCTCTCTGCCCCCACCCCCACTTTCTGTGAGATGGTGATCTCATAAAACAGAGCTTAGTTGAATAATGAACTAAAAATTCAAAATAGATGGACTGTGGTATTTGTACCATTTGGCAGATGCCTTAAATGTTTGACTTTGGGGAATAATATCCAACCGTGAATTTCTTTGTGGACAGCACATCTGTGAGACTAGATGATCCAGTGGTATAGATACATGAACTATACTTTTTAAAGATCTTTCTTAATAAACAGTGGACTCTCTCTCCACACACTGGAGTATAATGACTTGGACTTCTTATCATGAGTAATATCTAAAATTAGCAACTCATATTGAACATCTTTTAAACCACCAGAGGTTTTATGCAGCTAATTTTTATTAAGGGGATTTTATACCTATTATATAGGCTACAACTTTTGTTGTTTGGCACTACTCAGTACACAGAAGCCTTATGTAGTTCACTCAGTGAAGCTAGACAGTGTTAGAAATTGGAGTTGTGTTTATGTGCCTTAATAAAACAGTGGTAACATAACACCTTGGTGGGAACTACAGCACATGACTTGTTTCATCTCAGTGTTGTATGCATATATTTCCAAAAGGAGTGATGTAAGATGGCTGCTCCAAAAGATTTCAGGAGTGTGTGAACATTTTTCAGTCACAAGTATTTGAATACAAGCAGTCTGGTTTCCGTTGTACAGTTTGAATATATAACCCCTGGTAAATTCAGTCGTCCCATGACTATGATAGATTGACATAACGTACCTGAACGTTAACTTGTTCCATAAGGACCCTAAATAGGCCTGACAATGAGCTGCTGATTACTAAATGGAGGGAGGAGGGGAATAAAGCATTGATAGATGGGGAGAGTGCATTGAGGTTTTTAACAGGTTATGAAAAGTATACATTGCCTCTACCAGCATATGGATATCTTGCCAGGGATAAGGGTACATGTACTTGCGTGTGTCGGTAAGCGTGTATGTGTCCGCGTGTATGTTGTTGAAAACCGCCTGTAAATATTGTAGTTGTTTAAAATGGAGAAAGCAGAGATTTTTTTGCAATGTGTTGTATCTAAAAGGACAGTATTGACAGTGAAGAAACACTGAGAAATAAAATTTTCTTTTTTCATTTGTGCTGTTGTCATTTATTGTTCACTTCACTATCCCTGGAATGCAAGCTTTATAATGCACTGTTTTTAAAAATTACACTTCAGCATATCATTCAGTTCCTCATTGATTGTGAAGGACCCCCTGATGCATTAAACTGAGGTCCTTCATTCTGTACTAGGCATGATGACAATTTAGATGTTAGCTGTTGGTTACTACAAGCCTTGCCGCAACCACTTCTCTTTAGTAGTAATTTTTACAGCATGTCATTTGAAATCCTATCCATCACCATTGTTTCTGGGCAGGTCTGTGTATCTTGAACACTGAATTTAATAAATATTCAAATATAGGCTTAACCCCACAAGTCAAGAGTAAGAATAGCTCCACTATCCTTTGCCCCAAACCCATGTACCTGTAGCTAATCTCAGTCAATTAAGAGGATGATCACTCAAGAGGGTGTTAACTTTAGTAGCTGCTGTCAGACACTTAAATCACTGGGTCTGAATGAGCTTCATCCAAGAGTTTTAAAAGAATTGGTTGAAAGATCTATTGGCTTTTCAAAGAGTCTTGGAATACTGGAAGTTGTAGAGGACTAGAAGAAAAGATTTACCAATATGTAAAAAGTAAATGAGATGACTGACAGTTGGCCATTAGCCTGTCATTGATCTCTGACAAAATAATAGGATGTCTATATAATCTAGTTGTTCTCAACCTGCAGCCTAATCAGCATACACACCCAAGGCTGTACAGGTAGTATTAGGTGCGGCCCACAATGGTGAATAGGTTGAGAACCACTAGTACAATCATGAGTCACCATGGATTTATGTACAGTAGACTATGTCAAAGTATTTCTTTGATGAGATTACAAATTTGGTTGACAAAGGTGATAGAACAATACAAAATCAACATGCTGAACATTAAATGGGTTAAAAACTGGCTAACTGACAAGTCTATGTAACCTAGGAGTCATCACTGAGCCAGGTGTTTCTAGTAGGTCTGTTGTGCTTGGTTCTTGTCCTGATCCTAGTTAGCATTTTCGAAGATTGTGAAGAAAACACAGAATCATCACAGATAAAACCTGCAGCTGACAAAGCAGGAGGGGAATGGGATGTGGTAAATAAAGCCATTACAAAGCATGTAGGTGCTCACCCTGAGTGCTGCCACAAAAAGTGTCCCCCCACTGTGAAGATCCAAAGGGGTAGCTGTGCTAGTCTAGTTCAGTGGTTCCCAACATTTTCTCTGTCATGGCACACCTGGCTGCCTTTAATTAATTTGAGGCACATCATCATATAGTTTCCAAATGAACTCATGAATATTCATGAGCCAATCCAGGAGTAGTTTTTCAAAAAATTTTGTGACACACCTGCTCAGACCTGACAGCACACCTGTGCACCATGGCACACTGGTTGGAAACCTGGGTCTGGTTTAGTAAAACAAGCAAGGAGTTGCAGATCAGATCTCATGCCCTGTGGAGTGGCACCCTCTTAGCGCACGTAAATAAGGCCCTGCCCCCTCAATTTCTTCGTGCCAGCAGCTGGCTTGGAATGAACATGAGCAACACATCTCAAAGAACAACAGTTATAGGTCAGCAGGAGTCCATTTCTTCAAGTACGTACTTGTGCCAATTTCAATGTAAGTGACTAACCAGATGTAGGAGGAGAGTCTGGAGTTTGACAAGCAGCCTGCAGGGCCACTCTGCTGAATCTAGTCTCTGGCCTGTTGAGTGATGGCACAGGGCATTGCAACAGTGTGGACCAAAAATCATGTTGCCATTCTACAGATGTTTTGAATGGGAACCCATGACATGAATGCAGCTCAGGATGTTTGTGCGCTTCTGAAATGTGCCATCAGGTCTGGAACAGGGACTTTTGTCTGGTCATAGCATATGCAAATACAAGAAATGATCCATGATGAAATTCTCCAGGCTGAGACTAGAATTCCTTTCATCCTGTTTGCCACTCCCATGAAGATTGTATAGTTTTCTGAAACAATTTAGTCCTTTTTGTGTAGAACGTGACAGCTAGTGAATGAAGTCCCTGTTGTCTATTGGTGAGCAACTTTGGAGAGAAGCCCAGGAGGAAAATGTCCTGGATATCAAGAAATCATGACACCACTTTTGGGAGGAAGGCTGGATAAGGGTGCAGTTGGACCTTATCCTTTGAAGAAGGCTGTGTATGGGGCTTCTGAAGTCAGAACCCTAATTTCCAAAACACTTCTGGCTGAAGTGCTGGCTGCCAGGATGGCCACTTCCCAGGACAAGTGGAGTAGCGAACACATTGCCTAGGATGGAAGTGGGGAGAGGGAGGGGCACATGAGCCTTGACAATGCCAGGCTGAGATCCCAGGTCGAGACAGGCTGTCTCATGTGAGGGTACGCCTCGTCCAGCCCCTTGAAAAAGTGACTACAGATCCAATTTGCAAAGATGAACCTGCCATTCAGCCATGGGTGAAAAGCTGAGATCACAGCTAGGTGCACTCTCAGACACTGATGGCTCTTTCTGCTTCAGGTGAAGCAAATAGTTCAGAATATCTGGAATTGATGATTATGAGGATGAGACCACTTTTTGCACTGACTAGAACAAGAATCTTTTCCACTTCACTAGGTATAGGGGCCCTAGTAGATGGCTTTATGCTCCCTAGAACTTCTCAAACTGGACTAGAGCTTGCTAGCTTCACGATCAGCCATCAAGCTTTGAGGGTCTGAGATGAAGAGCCTTGAGGTTTGCGTGATGGAGGAGTTCGTGATCTTGGGAGATGAAATCCAGAAATTGATTGATTGTTTCCACCAAAAAGTCCAGCAGGATGGTGAACCAATGCTAGCAAAGTAAGACCAGGATCAGGTTCCTTCCTCCTCAGCTGGACATTGTGTATGAGAGGAATAGGGGCAAAGCATAGAAAAGATGGTTTCTCCAAGGGAGGAGAAACATGTCCATGAGTGAGTCCTGGCTGTGGTACAGAAAGAAACAGAAGAGTGTAATTGCTTTCTGTTGGGCCTGGTCATGAACAAGTTTTAACCGGGGAATTCCCCACCACTGTAAAATGTGATTCTGGATGTCTCTGTGAATGGACAATCTGTGATTCAAGACACCTGCTGAGATGATCTGCTAGTTTGCTCTGTGACCCTGGGAGATAGGAGGCTTCAAGAGGATTGAGTGGGTTTTGCAGATTCCCACAGGTGGAGAGGTTCCTGGCATAGGTGAGAGAAGCACACTCCACCCTGCCTGTTTATATAAAACATTGCTGTTGTGTTGTCTGTAAGCACAGATGCATTTACCTTCCAGCTGGGACTGAAACATTTGGAAAGAAAGGCACGCTTCTTTGAATTCCCTCACGTCGATGTGAAGTGAGAGCATCACCTTCGACCAGAGACTCTGGATTCTGAGGAGCCCTATATGAGCCCTAAACAACCTAGTGCGGAGGCATCAGTGATTGGAGGCACTGACAGCTGAGGTTTCAAGAATGAGACACCAGCACATTCTGTCTTCGGATCCAGCCACAAAATAAGAGTGGTAATCATTAAAAAGAGAAGTTTGACTACCGTGTCCAACCAATCCCAGCCTGGTCAGTGTACTGACACTAGCCAGACTTGAAGAGACCTAAGATGCAACTTTGAATCTTTCACTGTGTAAGTGCAATATGCCATATGCCCCAACAGTGTCTTGCCATGGTGATGATTGTGTGTTTCAGGCTTTCTGTGACTGAGCTCAGGACTTGGAAGCAGGCTTTCACAAGAAAGGCTTGTGCCTCGACCAAGCTGAGGACTGCCACTATGAATTCTATCCTTTGGACATAAGAGAACATTGATTTCTGCATGTTTTATTGGTGGGAAGGCTGACAGTATTAGCCGTATGTCTGCCTGTACTTTGGACCTTTTGTCCAGGTCTAATCAGTCAGTCATCAGGGTAATGATATACCTGAAGACTGTTTCCCTAGGAAAACTACAGTGGCAAACCAGCAGTGTACTTGGCTCACAGTGAATGAGAGGAAATTTCCATGGCTTTAGAAGATTGAAATAAAAAACTAAGAATATGTCTTAACTGATGACAGCAAAATTGCTGCCATCAGCCCGATCTTCCCGATGCACTTATCAGCGAGTATGCACTCACTGCTCTGCTCCTGGAAGTTGGTTCTGGGAGTCCTACCTCCTAACAGTAGTAGGGGAAAGCCAACCACAAGCAATTTGTTGGTTGGCTTCCTCGAGTGTGTCCCGGTGGCTTAGGAAGTCTCTGGAAGTTACGCAAGGCATTTTACATGCCTTGCATAAGCATGTGTCAACTGCCACCAAGAAGCGGCCAAAGTGTGGACTAGGGCTTAGTGCCCTTCAAGTCAAGGGCAGTGTATCAGTCACCTGGATCCATAGAGGGGATAATGGAGACCAAAGACCATGCAGAACTTCAGCTTCTTCATGAATCTATTGAGGTTTTACAGGTCCACCATGGATCTGAGACTGCTTTTGGGTTTGAGGATTAAGAAAAATGGAGTAAAAACCCCAGCCTCTTCTCTTTGGATGAACCTCTACTGGTCCTACTTCCAGGACCATTCACACCTCCTGTATTAGGAGTTGCTCATGAGCAGGATCCCTGAAGAGGGGTGGGAAGGGAGGCTGGGAAAGAGGGGAAGAACTGACCTGTATCCCAGTCCTACCATCCATAACACCCAGCAGTCTGCTGTAGTATGGATCCACGCCCCATAGAAGAAGCATAACAGGTCCACCAAAAACTGGAGAAGGTATATTTATACTGTGTCTTGGTACACCATCCTTGGACATACCCTCAAAAGTTTTTGTTTAGACCTCAATGACTGTCTGGCAGAGCCAGGCCCATGGGCTTATAAGGACTGGGGAAAAATCCTCCTCTTATAATCTCTATTCTCCCTCGTATTATAATCCTGTCTTGACTAAGGGCTGATATAAATGGACTTGTGGCTGGGATTTAAAACGCTTTCTCAACAAAGCCATGATATGTAGCCCTAGGGATTTTAGTGGGGCCTTGGATTCCTTTTAAGCTATGGAGCTTAGAGTCTGTCTCCTCTGAGAAGAGCAACATGCCCTTGAAAAGGGAGGTCCTGGAGAATCTGCTCCAGTTCATGGGGGGGCCTGAGCTGTGAGCTTCTCATGACCACAGCCAAAGCCCATAGTTCATGCAGTGAAGTCTGCCCGAGCCAATACTACTTGCAGGGATGCTTTCATCACTGTTCTGCCTTCCTCAGCCTAAGCTAGGAACTTGGCCTTAGATTCTTGAGTTAGAGCTTCTTGAATGTGATCGTTGCACCCTAGGAGTTAGTTGTATAGTCACTCAGGAGTGCCTGTTGGTGATCTGCAGTTGGCGCCCCTGTCTCTGCTCCTTGCTTTCCCACATGGAGTAGACCTTTCTGCCAAAAAGATCTAGCTTCTTGGTGTCTTTGGCCATGGTGGTAGGTCCTTGCTGTCAGTCTCTCTCTCGCTCATTGGCTGCTGATACCATCAGTGACCTTGGACGAAGATGGATGTGCAATATTCAAACCCATTTGGGAGGACAAAATACTTCTCTATCCTCTTTGCAGTGGGTTGCAAGGAGGTTGGAGTCTTCTATAGGGCCTTAACAGGTTCCAGAATGTTCCATTTAGGGGCAAAGCTGCTTGTGATGGTCCTGAAGATGCTAAGATGTCAACAAGGGCGTGAGAAAATTCCACAATTTCCTCCACATGGATCCCTAGGTTTTGGGCTGAGGAGCTGCTGGTGTACCCTGTGTGACACTGGCTGGATTAGGGGCACCATTTATTATTTAATATCAGTATTTCATTATTACAATAATCCAAATAAGATGCAACATGTCAGGTACTGATAATGATTACAGTTTGCTAAGTATTGTCGTATTTGTATTGGAAGTTATGGATATGTTTGTATCTGTATTTCAACTTGTGATGTGATTCTGGGTGACACCCCAGATACGAGCAGTCTGCTTAATGGCCTATTAAGAAAACTCACAGGTCCAATGGGCTGAGGGAGAGACCTGATGAGTCACCAGGATTTGTTCATGTGATTCTGGACTCCATTTTATTCCTGTGAATTTCTACAAGCAGCATGGAAGAGGTCAAGGGACATAAAAAGCAGCTGCACCACCTCCATTTTGTCTTCAGTTCAGCCTGCAGTTACCACTTACTACCTCTGGATCTATTTATCCACAACTGAAGCTGTGAAACAAAGGACTGAGACCCATCCAGCTACTGGATATATACCAGAGGAACTATACAAGCCTGCAAATGCTAAATTCTACTGAGAACTGGATGTATATGGACTTTAAAATCATTTGCATGTATGTGATTATTTAATAGTTCTCTTGTATTTAGTTTTTCCTTTTTATAATGATAATTCTTTAGCATTAGTTACTAAAGAATTGGCTGGCAGTGTAATATCCAAATTTATACTAATCTGGTAATGTGGGTGATCCTTTGGGGTCAGGAGAACCTTTTTTGGTAAAGAGCATAGAGTTTTAAGTAACTTATCTCTTTACTAGACTCAGTGGCTGATTAGGAACCAGTGATGGGAATGCAATAAAGGGGGCTGTTTATATTTTGTTTTGGCTTCTTGTTGTCCACTGTGAGGAGACAGAAGCATTATTTGTAGCTGGTGGGAGGTCTGACTTCAGTATTGGGAGAATTCTGAGCCTGCCCTGATCTTGGCATTTTCAGGTTGCTACGCTAGGCATGAAAGGATCATACCCTGTAGATGTCCTAAGCAGACACAATTGATGCCCTCACTACCATGTTACAAGGTGAGGAAGAGGAGGAAGTTATGACAGGTTCATGACCCTGTTCCTGTCCTTCAGCACCTGAATGATCTGGTGGTACAAAAGTCTAAAGCTCTGTGTCAGGCTTGGTATTGCGTCGTGGTTGTGTACCCTGAGAGGTGGTGAGGGAGCTCTACACTGACACAATGGAGTAAGGTCGTCTCAGCTCTGATCTCTGGACTGGTTGGAATGTCCAAGGATTCCAGAAAGGCCATTGCACAGGCATCTGCCATTAAGTTGGTCACAGGGTCGGCTCTAGCAACGAGCCAGTGTGGCACTGGTTCAGGATACTGAAGATTAGGGGTGTTGGGACGGAGATGGGGCAGGTCAGCCCAGAAGACAGACCCCATGCTCCTACCCCTGCCATGAGCCAGCCACTCCACCCTGAGGGGTGGAGCAGGCCAGCACATGCGGCAGACTCCACTCTCTCACTCCACCTCTGTGCTGACCCTCACCACCCCTAGGGAAGAACAACCAGCCCAAGGGAGGGGAAGGAGAATGAAGCCTGGCCTCTGGGCTGGCCTGCTCCACCCCTGGACCAGCTGTTCCCTGTCCTGGGGGCAGGGTCTCCCCCCCCCCCGGTGCAAAAGCAAAACCTGGCTTGGGGTGCCACAACCCCTTGAGCTGGCCCTGGTTAGCCAGGTCATTAGTGGGAACCCTTGGCAGATATCAGTTGTTGGGCATCAATGATTGGCTTAGTATTGGCTTCTGCAGGAGACATAAGATTCGGCCTCACTCTGACTGTGAGGAGTCGCTCCTCAGTGACAGTGGAGTGGTGCCAGGAGAGAGATGACTAGTGCAGTGACATTACTGGTTGTCCCTTTGGCACCTGGGGCTTTGGTGCCGTGGCAGCTCTCACCTTCATTGCCCCTTCATGTTTAGTGGGGGCTGGCGAGCAAGAGTAGCTGGGAAAGATGGAAGCTCCCTTGCTGCCTGGAACATCTCTGGCATAGATGGAAGTGCCAGGGTTACATTCCAATGGCTTCTCTTGGTGAAGAGTCCAACAGTACTTGACTTGATGTGTCCCTTCACTGGGCCAGAGTCAATAGGACTGAACTGGCAGCTGTTGAGTCTGAGACACCTGGCACGGGACTCACTCTGCTGGTATTCTTGTGACCTGTGGGTCCTGGTGTTGGAGGCCCCTGTCCATTCTTCTTTGTTTCGGCCTCAGCACCGATGACTAGGAGAGGTGCTGAGAGTCCCACTGAGACATAGGCCTGCTCTGAACCAGACCACCCTAATGGCACCGAGTCCTGAGACATGGTGAGGGGCCCTTTTGTGGTTTGAGAGAGACTCCGCTATGCTGAATGTCTCAGAGAATCTAGTGCTCTTCTCACCAAGGTAGAGGGACTTGGTGCCAAGTTGGCATAACTCAGCTGTTTGTATAAGGAAGAATTGGAGCCTCTGGCCTTTTCAATATGGGATTTGTACCCTTTCTTAAATCCTGCAGGTGAGACTCCCCCCAAGCACTTAAGAAAATGGGAGAGGGGTCTCTAATGCTTATGGCAAGCAGCACATGGCTTAAATGGCAGGGACCAAGGCATGCAGTAGTGTAGAGGGGAAGGAGTAACCTAGTAACTGGAAAACAAACAAGGAGTCCTGTGGCCCTTAAAGACTAACAAATTTATTTATCGCATGAGCTTTCATGGGAGAAAATCAGACATTCTAAACTATTAACTTGTAACCACACTGAACTGTAAATACTACCTACTATGTTACATACAATAATAAAGAACCAAAGTCCTCCAAGGAGAGTTCTTGTGTGAAATGCAAAGATGAACACAAGTTCCAGTGACCATCACTGGCAGTAAGAAGGGACTGAGTGGGCGGCAGGTCCCTACATATGGCACTATGATGGCACAACTCCAAGGGGTAATAAAGCTGACCCAGTGGAAGCTGCTGAGGGAAAAGTTTTCCACCACTGGTGCTCAGGATGAGCACCCATGTACTTTGGAACAGACATGAGCAAGCACTTGAAGGAGAACTTGTCTAAAGTATACACGTTCCCGTGCACACGTAAAGGTTTAAAAGCTAGAGATCTGCCAGTAGATGGCAGCATCTATACATCTCATGTTGCAGAAGGCTTTGTCTTCCATCTGCATGCATCAAGAGGATATCTATTTAAATTAGAAAAAGACTGACAGAGCCAGGCATGTACCCCGAAGTCGTCTACTGCAGGAGAAGCCCAAGAAAGAAAACAACAGAACCCTCACTCTCTCAGGGTTTGGGAGACAGACCTTTCCTTGCTTACAGACAGCCCCCCAGTCTTAAGCAGATACTTACCAGCAACTACAGACCTATCAGAACCATTAAAACAGACACACATCCCTGCTACAAACCACGCTGCCAACTCTGCCCACATATCTGCACAAACGACACTATTACAGGATCTAATAAAACCACCTGCTCATCCACCAATGTGATTTATGCCATCATGTGCCAGCAGTCTCTGTGCAAAACAATTAATGGGCACTAAAATGACATCAGAAACCACAACAAACTAAAACCAGGGGGTCAGCATTTCAGTCTTTGTGATCACTCCATTAATGATTTGTTAATTGCTGTGCTCACACAAATGAATAGTAAATCAAGGCTTCAAAGAGACGCTAGGGAAATTGAATTCATTTGCAAATTCAGTTGCATTGGTTCAGGACTTAATTGGGATATTGGATTTTTCTTGCATTACAACAGGTAATTTAACTCATTGTCCTCTGCTGCTGTTTCCCAGTGTTTGAATCTTAACAACTGTTTTGATTTGCTGTTACAGTGTGACCAGTTCCCATGACTTACACTTTGCTATATTTATTTCCCCCCATTCTGTAATTTCCCTCATCTTCAAAGCGTCTGAAGTGGGATTTTCTCCCACAAAAGCTCAGGCAATAAATAAATTTGTTAGTCTTTAAGTGCCACAGAATTCTGTGTGTGTTTTACTGAACTAGACTAATACAGCTACCCCTTTGGATCTATTTAAATTAGGTGCATTGGCTATAAAAGTGGCCATTGCACACATCTTCTCTTAACAGATTCACCTGCTTTGGTTCCTTTCACCCAGCCTTCACAGCACTGTGTATATTAGGGGAGCTAGTTGTGAGAAACTGATTCTTTGTTCTGAATTGAGAAGGAGGTGAGATGTGTGGGCTCTGTGGAACACTGTAATAGCCAATAACAATACAACTAATGCAGACGACCTGATCCAACCTGTCAAAGAGGAGGTTTCAATTTGCTACAGGATAAACACTATGCTTTTTAATTGGGATAAAATAAGGTTTTTGGCATGAAGAAGTGGAAGTGTCTTAATAGTAAAGTCCAAGTATGAAGGGAATGTTAAAAAATGTGATCTTTAAATATCTTGTCTAAAGTTGCCTTTCTTATTTCAAAAGTGGATATTTTTCAACCGAATTCTGGGCTTGCTTCTATCTTGTATGTAAGAATTAGATTATTTTACATAGTTCATTTTTATTTCCATCCGCAATCAGAATATCCAGACTGCTAAAATAACCAGTAAAGTTGTGTTCATTTAATTTGCCATCATTAGGATCCAGAGTTAATCATCTCTGAGAAGAATGTGGTTATTCATGCCCCTAGAGCTACGGTTTCAGGTTCTCTACTCATTATCAGTGCTGCACTAGGATCACAAAAGGCCAATCCCCCATCCAGCTGGAAATTCTGCTTAAGCCAACCTTGACTCCTCATGTTCACATAAATACTAAACCACACACTTCTTAGATAAAGTTAGCCTCATGATCATTGCTGTTGTACTGGATAGGCACATCTAGCACATTCTTTTACAACCCCTGCTTCTTCCTTTCCACAGTTTGTACCAGCCAATAATTATCAATTATGTGTCCTCAGCACTATGTGAGAGGCAGTGAGTGACTGAAATTTTTCATAGCAAAACCAACAATTTGTTTTGCATAAACTAGAGATGCTCTTATATTTTAAAAAATCCATAATGCAACACAATCCATGTCAAAGGGGGTTGCCAAAAAGCAACTATAGCCTGTTTTTGTAAGATAAATGAAAAAACAAAATACTCAGAGTGAGTTAAGCCATGAATATTTAGAAGTGGAGGAAGAACGAAAGGTAATAGACTGCTGAAGGTCATGATAAAGGATTCAGAACTGGTAGTATCCGGACACTGTTCCATAAGGAAGGACTTGAATGAGAATGGAATACCCTGACCTCTTTTTGGGGGTCTCTAGGACAGAGAAAGGTGACTGTTTGGAGGATACCTCCCCTGCCTGTGCTATGCTGCTTCTATGCCCTGAGTTCCTCAAAATGGAGTTAAGAATTCATCATCTGACATCACGGATGCATGACAACATTTTCCTTCCTCTACTCCTGCCACAATCCTGCAGCATCTTGGCATGTGAACAATTGCAAAGTCCCAGTTAGTGCACAACTCAAGATTCATAGATTTCAAAGCCAGCAGGGGCCGTTGTGAGCACCTTCTAGTCTAACCTCCAGTATAACGCAGGCTAGATGACTTTCCCAGAATAATTCCTATATGATAGCTTTTAGAAATGCACCCAGGCTTGATTTTAAAATTCCCTGTGATTGAAACTCTACCACAAACCTTGGTTAAGTCTTCCAATGATTAATAAGCTTTACTGTTACAAATGCATACCTTATTTCCAGTCTAAAATTGCCTAGCTTCAATTTCCAGCCATTGGATCATGTTATACTTTGCTAGACTGAAAAGCCCATATTTGTTCCCGCATAGGTACTAATAGACTCTGATCAAGTCACCCCTTAGCCTGCTCTTTGTCAAGCTATATAGCACTCTTTGGCTATGTTTACACAAGGAAAAGTTAGTTTGAATTTGTTAATTGTAATTTGCTAACTAGTGTTAGTTCAAATTAGTTCACGTTGTTAATTCAAACTAACTGCCCTTAGTTCAAATTTACTAAGTTCAAACTAAGCATTAATCCTTGTCTACATTGTGTCTAGTTCGAGCTAATGATCCAGCTACGGGCTTAGTTTGAACTAACCGACAGGTCTTACTAGTTCAAACTAAGCTTTCATTAGTTCTAATTAAGGAGTTCCTTACTTTAAACTAATGGAAGCTTAGTATAGACAGGTACTAAATTAGTTCAAATTAAGCCGCCTTATTTGAACTCACTTGCAAGTGTCGACATACCCTTTGAGTCTGGCACTATAAGGCAGGTTTTCTAATGTTCTAATCAGTCTCTTCGTGCTGGTCTGGACCATCTCCAATGTATCAGTAGCCTTCTTAAACTGTAGGCACCCGAACTGGACATGGCATTCCTGTGCAAAATACAGAAATAAAATAAACTCACTCCTACTTGAGATTATCTTGTGTTATGCATCCAACGATTGTGTTAGCTCTTTTGGACACAGCAATGCACTGGGAGCTCACACTAGCTGAGTATCAGCCCCTGCAGTCCAAACCATTTGCAGAGCCACTACTTCCCAGGATAGAATCCCTATCTTGTAAGTATGCTTACAAAAACCATATTGGACAACGAAGGATTAAAGAGCTACTCAGCCAGCTCCCCATTAGCGCACATGCGTGTGCGCACACACTGCATGCACAGTGCGCAGAACACTAAATGGGAGCAGCTCACTTATTGGTAGCTTAAGGAAACAAACAGATTTTAGACTCTCAGCTCCTAAGGGAAGAGATGACTGAAAATAGGAGCCTTCTAGATCAGTGGCTCCCAACCAGTATGTCAGGGCACACTGGTGTGCCGCGGGAACACCCCAAGTGTGCCGCAAGCATGCCTGAGAGCTGGAGTTAAAGTTCCCTCCCTGCTCAGCCCAGCCACATGAGCTGTGCAGGGCTGGGGAAAAGCAGGGGTTGAAGTAAGGGGGAAGGCACCAGAACACAGTTCTGGGTCCTCTATTTTTAGGCAGACAGCCTTCTGGCCCCCTAAACATAGAGGACGGCACTAGAACAGGGAGGTCCAGGGGTCCCCCTAAAAATAGGAGCTTCCCAAATGCACCATTCAGGTGACTCCACCTTAAACATGGATTCACCTTAAGCCCCCCTGGTCTGTCATTGGCCACGGCCCTCTCCCCTGCTCTGGCCACCCTGCCTGGGCACTGCTGGCCAACAGCGCTCCGGGCTCAGGGAGTGCTGTGCTGCCAGCCTGCAAGTGCTGCATGCCAGCTGCTCCACCTGCTCCCATGATCCTCCCATCCCAGGCCTATTGATAGCTTGCCCAGCCCCACAGTGCTCCCAAGGAGACAGTCACAGGACTGCGCTGTGCACTAAGGGAGCTGGTGGGAAGGCAGACCAGTCAGTCCCAGGGCCAGTCACACCACTTGACTGTGCCTAAGAATCATTTCTGAGGGTATGCCTGAGGGTGGCACTCTAATCATGAGCTGGGCTCCAAATCAGCCCATCTTCTCCACCTGCCTTTCCTGATTTTACCCTGCCTGGCACAGAGTGACTTTTGCTCTATGGGTCCTATGCATGGTGCACTTGGGATATTCATTCCAGTTCTCCTCACTCTCGCCTTCCCACCTATCCCCTTTCCGCTCCCTCTTCAGGGACCCCTCGCATGAGCAGCTGCTTCTGCAAGAGGTATAAATCACTGCTTAAAGTGGGGGCAGTAGAAGAGGTTCTCCACATGTTCATAGGCAGGGGATTCTAGTCCCACTCTTTCCTCATCCCAAAATCCAAAGGCTGTCTTGCTCACATAGCAGACTTGTGAAAGCTCAACAAGTTCATGAGACAGATTCGCTTCTGCATGGTACCCCTCAGCTCCATCATTCCCTTGCTGGATCTGGGAGATGAGTATGCTGTCCTGTCTCTGGGGGTGCATATTTTTATATCACCATAATGCCAAGAAACAGGCATTTTCTGTGGTTCACAGTAGGCCAAAGGCACCTCCAGTTCATGGTCCTAGCATGTGACCACTCAGCTGTCCTTCACATATTCACCAAATGCCTAGCAGTGGTGGCTGTCCATCTGTGTTGGTGGAGCATTTGGGTATTTCCCTCTCTGGATAATTGATTACTGAAGGGCTACTCAAGACAGCAGGTGGAGGATCACAAACACAGTAAGGAATGTTTTTTCAAGCAGCTTTGCTTAGTAATCAAGAAGTCAAAGTTGACACTGACCCCTGTTCAATTAATAGAATTCATCAGGGTGATTCTGGACTTGACCTGGGCAACAACTCAGCTGTCTAGATCATGATTCCAGCTGATCAGATCCCTTGTAGAGGATTGGGAAGGGTGTCTTCTCATGAGGGTGGGGAAGTGCTTCATCTGGAGGGGGGGGTATAGTCTCAGCCTGACATAGCGCATCACCATCAAGCAGAAAAGATGACACTTGTGGTTTTGGTTTGTGATAAAGAGATCTATCATTAATTGGCTTTTGATGAAAACTTTCTTTCAGGACTTTGTTGTTCAATTCTCATTCATGATTCCATCCAAAATGTTGGTTTAGGTTGTCTGCAATGGTATTCTATTTGCCAGGCAGAGATGCCACTGATATGTTGATGTTGTATTTTATACACCAGCTTCAAAGTTTCATTGATTCGCTGCACTGGGCGTGGGATCTTGCTCCTCCTTGGCGATTTATATAAAACATACACACTTTGTCATCCATCATTATTTTTATTGATGTATTTATGTGTGGTAGAAAGTATCAGCAAGCATTGCACACTTCTCCAAGTCCTAATATGTTTATGTGAAGGTAAGTTATGATTTTTGACCATTTGCCGTGTGTGTGTGAGAGAGAGAGATCCTCATCCTAGGAGTGATGCATTATGGTGGTCAAAATTAAGGGCAGAATCTGGCCTCCTGCATATACCCAGAAGCTGTAGGGCAACACATGCCTTCACAGTATGACTATTTTTCACTAATTATACAAGGTCCATGATAGCTCTGAATCTTGGCATTGGCACTGATGCTCTGGCTATTGCTGAGGTCAATGCTGCTTCCATGAACTCCAAATGCTATGTTAGATTCAAAGTGGACTTCTGGATGTTAATCCTCATTCCAAGTTTCTGAACAGGTTTATGGTTTAATCCAGGGGTCAGCAACCACTGACATACGGAAACAGAGGCACACTGGAGGTGAATTCCTGGTTGTGGAGATGGTGTCATCAGGAGGGCTTTGGCTTTCTTGACCACAGGATGCTGTTCTAAGAATAAGGACTGCTAGGTAGATGGAAAGATTTGGACATAGGCTGGCTAACCTAATGATTTAAACTAGGTTTGGGGGGTACTGGTGACCTAAACCCACAGGTAAGTGGAAACCAGAGTGACCTTGGGGAATGGCTGTAACGTGTGTGTGTGGGGGGGGGGGTCCTAGGTGTTAATAGCGGAGATAAAAGAATGACTAATCAGATCAGTATCTAGAATGTCTGTATACAAATGCAAGGCATATGGGGAATAAGCAGAAGGAACTTGAAATACTTATAGCCAAACACAACTATGACATAGTTCATATCAACGAGACTTGGTGGGATAATACACACGAGTGGAATATTAACATAGCAGAGTACAGTTTGCTTAGAAAAGGCAGGCTGGGAAGAAAGGGGGGTGGAGTTGCCTTGTTTATCAAATATATAAATTTGGACCAAGGTTGGGATGGAAACAGAAGACAGGTTGAAAGTCTCTGGGTAGAAATAAAAGGAGTAAAAAACATGGGTGATCTCATGGTAGAGGTGTACTATAGACCACCCAACCAGGAAGAGGAAGTCGATGAGGCTTATTTTTTTCAGCAACTAACAAAATCATCCAAGGCACAGGACTTGGTGGTGATGGGGGACTTCAACTACCCAGACATCTGTTGAGAAAACAACATGGCAAGGCACAGATTATCCAGTAAATTCTTGGAATGCATTGAAGACAATGTTTTATTTCAAAAAGTGGAGAAAGCTACTAGGGGAAAGGCTAGTCTCGATTTGGTTTTGACAAACAGAAAGGAAGTGGTCAAGAATATGAAAGCAGAAGGTAACTTAGGTGGAAGCGATCATGAAATGATAGAGTTCATGATTCTTAGAAATGTTAGAAGAGAGAATACCAAAATTAAAAAAAATGGATTTTAGGAAGGCAGACTTTTGTACACTCAGGGAGTTGATGGGAAGGACACCATGGGAAGAATGTCTAGGAGGAAAAATGACTAAAGACAGTAGTTTGTCAAAAAGACACTATTGAGAGCACAAGAGCTAACCATTCCACTCTGTAGGAAGGATAAGATATATGGCAAGAGACCACCTTGGCTTAACCAAGAGAACTTTAATAATTTAAAAGTAAAGAGAGAATCCTAAAAAAGGGGAAAATACTGGTAGGTCAAATTATAAGGAAGCACTGCAAACAAATGACACAATTATGTAGAGGAGAAATGCAAAAGACCAAAGGACAAACTGAGATCAGACTAGCTGAAGGCATAAAAGGTAACAAAAAGACATTCTTCCAATACATCAGAAACAAGAGGAAAACCAAGGACAGTCTAGGACCCTTAGTCAACAAAGACAGTAAAACAATAAATGAAAATGTGGATATGGCAGAGGAACTAAATAATTTTTTTGTTTTTTATCTTCACTAAGAAGTTTGGTGGTGATTGGATGTCTGATGTAGAGGAAGACAACAGGAATAAGATAGGGTAGGAAGCTAAAATAGGGCAAGAGCACGTTAAAAATTACTTGGACAAGTTGCACATTTTCAAGTCACCAGGGCCTGAAGTTATGCACACTAGAGTACTCAAGAAGCTGACTCAGGAGATATTTGAGCCATTAGCTATTATCTTTGAAAAATCATGGAGGATGGGAAAAGGGCAAGTATAGTGCCCATCTACAAAAAAGGAAATAAAAGCAATCCAGGAAATTATAGATCAGTTAGTTTAATCCTCGTACCAGGAAAAATAATGGAACAGATAATTAGGGAGTCGACCTGCAAATATCTAGAAGAGAATAAGGTGTTTAGGACTAGTCAGCATGGATTTGTCAAAAACAAATCATGTTAAAACCACTTGATAGCTTTCTATGGTGTGGTAATGAGCCTTGAGGATAGAGGGGAAGCAGTAGTTGTGGTATATCTAAACTTTAGTGAGGCTTTTGATAGTCTCACATCACATTCTTATTAATAAACTGGGGAGGTACAAACAAGATGGAGCTACTATAAGATGGGTGAAAACCTTGTTGAACAACTGCTCCCTGGGAGTAGTTATCAATGGTTCATGTTCAGGCTGGAAGGACATAATGAGTGGGGTGCTGCAAGATCTGTCCTGGGTCTGGTTTTGTTCAACATATTTCAGTCAAATCAAATCATAGGGCTGGAAGGGACCTCGTGAGATCATCGAGTCCAACCCCCTGGGAATTGAACCCAGGACCTTCTGCATGTTAAGCAGAGGTGCTAGCTACTACTATTTATCAATGACTAGATGATGACATAGAGAGCAAACTTATAAAGTTTGCAGATGACTCCAAGCTGGGAGGGGCTGCGAATGCTTTGAAGGATAGGATCACAATTCAAAATGATTTGGACAAACTGGTGAAATGGTCTGAGATAAATAGAATAAAATTCAATAAAGATAAGTGCCAAGTACTCCACTTAGGTTGAACAATTCATTGCACACATACAAAATGGGCAATGACTGCCTTGGAAGGAGTATGGCAAAAATGGATCTGGACATAATTGTGGATCACAAGCTAAATATGAGTCAAACAGTTTAACTATTGCAAAAAAAGCAAACACCATTCTGAGGTGTATTAACAGGAGTACTGTGAGTAAGACATGAGAAGTGATCCTTCCACTCTACTCTGCACTGATTAGGCCTCAGCTTGAGTGCTGTGTCCAGTTTTGGGTGCCTCATTTCCAAAAAGATGTGGAAAAATTGGAGCAAGTCCAGAGGAGGGCAACAAAAATGATTAGAGGTGAGGAACATTTGACCTATGAGAGAAGATTGAAAGAGCTGGGTTAGTTTAGTCTAGTAAAAAGGAAACTAAGAGGCAATATGATAACAGTTTTCAAATACCTAAAAGGTTGTTATGAAGAAGAAGGATGAAAATTATTCTCTTCAATCACAGATGATAGGACAAGAAGCAATGGGCTTAAGTTATAGCAAGGGAGGTTCAGCCTAGATCAGGTGTTCCAAACCTTTTTAAAGCTGGGGAACTCCTCATGAAGAAAAATAAATTTCACGGCCCCCTTGGGGGAGCTAGGCATTGCTGTGAGCAGAATTTGGCTCACATGGGGCAGAATCTGGCCTGTGCTGGTCTCCTGTCCAGGGAGCTGGTAGCCGTCATAGCATGGCCCCCTGCCCCTCACTCCCCCTCCCCCCCCAAGAGTGCCGGGCTTGCTGGCTTGTTCTCTGCCACCCCTACTGGTTCCCTGTCCCCAACCACCACCACCACCACCCCCCCCAGTCCCTCCCTTGCATGCTCAGAGTGGGAGTTTTAAAAACTTCCAGCCTGGGGGGAGCTCCTTGCTGGCCAGAAGCCTGGGTTTCTGTAGCAACTAGAGATCCTGGCGGCATCTGGCCCTAGCTCCCAACCTGTTTGCGGACCTCCTGGAGCCACTCTGTGGCCCCCCAGGGGTCTGCAGACCCCAGGTTGGGAACCACTGGCCTAGGCAGTAGGAAAAAATTTCTAACTGTCAGGGTGATTAACCACTGGAATAAGTTGCCTCAGCAGATTGTGGAATCTCCTACACTGGAGGTTTTTAGGAGGAGTTAGACAAACACCTGTCAGGGATGGTTTAATGTGAGTACTTGGTCCTGCCATGAGTTCAGGGAACTGGACTCAATGACCTGTCATGGCCTCTTCCAATTTCTACAATTCTATGATACATGCCAAAAATGACATGTGAGTTGATTCAGAGTGGCACCCTGTGGCCCTGCCAACATTGCTGCTCCTGCTGCATAAAGCCACTCCAGGCCACGTCCCTCCATGGTATGCCTGGGGGCCAACCTCTCCAGCTGCTGTAAAAAGACATCACCTGGAGCAGGCTTTCAGAGGTGTGCATGGAGACCCCACTTCTGCTGTCAAAAGACGCCACTCTAGGAAGCTTCTTTTGGTGGTGTGCCTGGGGACATTCCCCCAGCTGCCAATGCCTGAAGTGACTCTGGGCAGTTTTTCTTTGTGGCATGCCTGGGACCCTCCCCCTCAACTGCCACCAGGAGAAGTCCTCCAAAAGGACTTCTTTCAGCAGCATGCCTAGGACCCTTCTCCCCAGCCACTACCGAAGAAGCCACCTGGAGTGGCTTTCTGTTGCCTGGGAACCCCCCTCTACCACTACTAGAAGCTGCAACGGGTGATTCTTTCAGCAGAGTGGGCATGCCAATGCTCAGATGAAAATTAAGTATCCTCTGCATCACTATCATCAGTACTGAGGGAGCAGACTGCTGAAAATGCCTCATATGCAGAATGTACCAGAAACGCTGCAGTCCCTTCTGATTATGGGGATGAAACTTGAATGGGCTGTATATGATAGTGCTTGAACCTTCTCCTCCCTGAAGGTGCTAAAGTTGGTGCTGCATTCCTTGTCAGATCCATAACAGTGATCAGTGCCAAGATTGGTACCATATCAGAAGTTGATGCTACAAGCGATGCATCACTAGCCACCTTATTGGTCATCAGTGCCCTGTGTTGCTGGTGCTGTGATCGGTCTCAGTACTGGTGTGGGTGTTGTGGTTTTCTCACCACCACACTTTTTCTTTGGTGACGCTGAATTTAGCACTGCTATTGTTGCTGTTAACCTTTGGTCAGGTGGTTTCTGCACCACATTTTTATTCCATGTAGCTGCTGGAGGAGGACAGATTTAGTAAACTGCTTGACTCCTCACTCAGATGTTTCAGCTCCTTAAGTGGCACTGACTGTGTTGTACCTGAGGATCCTTTTGCCTCTTTGGTACTATGTTTGATGGAAAGCTTCTTAGATAAACACTTTTTTTTTGTCACAGCACTAGGAGTAGGAGATGAGGTTCTTTTCTTTGGTGTGCATTCTAAGTCAGGCTTGTCTGGTCCTGGGTCAGATGAGGGTGTGAGGGATCTTTCCT
Organism: Podocnemis expansa; assembly: GCA_007922195.1. Taxonomy (NCBI): domain Eukaryota; kingdom Metazoa; phylum Chordata; order Testudines; family Podocnemididae; genus Podocnemis; species Podocnemis expansa. The sequence continues at coordinate 90,597,357 of ML681963.1, read as the reverse complement.
TTAAAATTACCTTCAGCCTCAGATCTCTGTCCCTGCTGGCCCTTACCTTGAGATTTTTACAGTGTGTACACAAGTTACACTCAAGTACCAGAGACAGAATGAGTGTCTGTCTGACACTGGCATAGCTTCTCTACAGGAGTATTTCTCTAAAAACAAGGGGATCCTGGCATGTCCTATGCATATGAGCTCTGCTATTCAGAGAAAAATATATGTATTATTAGCAGGTAAATAACTGACTAAAACAGATTTAACTATGACTAAACTAAACAAATTAACTAACTCTAAAAATTGCTAAATATGAGTAAAATGTAACACTGGTGATGCTTCATCTCAAACTATGGATAGTTGAGAAGGAACAGATAGGATCAAGTTGTGCAAACAGACTAGAAGGCATGTCAGTGTTGCCGCAAATTGAAGCTGTGCATTCGCAACCTGGACAAATGCTGCTGATCTCCAATCAAGGGCACAGGATAAGATGAATCCTGAAGTGGTACACCCCTAGGGACATTACTTAGAGAAGAACTTGCTTTTATCTGAGTCATCAATAAGAATGTTTAATAGCATAGGATTAATAACTGATCCCTTTGAGACCCTGCTGGAAACAACCACACTCAATGTTGATTCCCTATTTACAATATCATTTTGAGATTTATCAGTTAGTGAGCTTTTCACACTTTTAACATGTGCCATGTTAATTTTAAATCAGCTGTGTTATTAATTCAAAATGTCATGTGGTATTAAGTCAAATGCCTTACAGAAGTCTAACAATATTACATCAACACTATTACTTTTATTGACTAAATTTGTAATCTTATTAAAAAGCGAGATCACATTAGTTTGATAGGATTTATTTTCCATAAATCCACATTCACTGGCATAAATAATATTTCTCTTTTAATTCTTTTTATTGAGTTCCATATCAGCCATTTTATCATCTTGCCTGGGATTAATGTCAGACTGACAGGTCTTTAATTACGCAGGTTATCCTGTTTATCTGTTCTAAATACTAATTCAAGCTTAGCTTTCTTCAAATTTTCTGGACTTTTCCCAGTGTTCCATGACTTCCAAGGCTGTAGAGAAAAACTGATTAGGATTGTGCATTAGTATGGGGTGTTTATGCTAGGCTTATAATAAAGAGGCCTCTACAAACCCCTCTCTTTTGCATACATAATTACGGAAAATGATTTGGTTACTATTCTATATGGGTATAACTCTTCTGATATCTGTCCTAGCAAAAACTATGCTGGACACCTTGTTGTACCAGAGGCTTTCTGTGACTAGTATTATAAACCATTTCGTCCTGTCTATACTTGTGAGTAAACTGTTTTCTGTCTTAGTTGAAGAAATGCTGTCACTGACATTTTCCTAGTGAGGAATGAAGCTTAGTTTCCTTAACTCCATTGGTTCAAGATATAACGAGCTTCTTCACTCCTTTATAAATTTCTCAGGCTAGAAATCTTGTCTTCTTTTATGTTCTGTACAGCACTGATGCGATGTGAGCACCTAACCATGATCTACAAAGAGAAAACATGGGGTTTGTGCCCTTTTTGTTTCTTTATGGTGTACTGAGGAGGTCTGAAAGTGTTTGTGTGATTGCTTCTCATGACCCTAGAAATACTTGTCAAGTCTGCTCTTCTCTGATTTTTAAGAAGGATTGGCTGGAGGTTTCAGATTCTGAAGGGCCAGAGGCTTGACCCTTTCCCCATTACTTAATTAGGTTTCAGTTGTACAGTACTGTATGTCTGTCACAAACCTACCTGTTTTCCAGTCTTCTTAAGGCTAGTCTTCACTGACAGTGGCAAAATTGCTGCTGTCAAATCACCCTGCCTTATTGACTGATTGGGTCTTTGAAAACCTGCTCAGTTGATCAAGAAGACAATTTATTAAGACCCCTTTGGCAATTGGAGGCCACTCCTTTTAACTCAGCATGGTGGATGTGGTGGCTGTATGGCAGTGGAACTGAGATATGCAAGTTCTTTTAAGTAACTTTTGTATCTCCGTTCAACTGCTGCCAAAACTGGTGGGTAGTGCAGACCTGCTGTCAATCTTTCAGGGAAATCAGGGTAAAAAAGACCAATATTTCAAATAAGGAAAAGAAGCAGAAACTAACAAAGAAAACAAAACAAAAGCCCATAAACTTATTTTCAGACTTTCTTCATATATCAAAAAGAAAGAGAAAGAAAAGAGTATAAACTTTTTTCCCTTTGCAGTTCACTTTAATAATAATAATAATAATAAAATAAATAAATAAAAGCCTTGGCTCCTAATGATGCTATTACAGTTTAGGGCAGTGGTTTTCAAACATTTTTTCCTTGGAAACCAAGTGAAAAAAATCATTTATGCCCATGACCCAATAGTTACATCTTTGAGCAATGCATTCCCATCTTTTTGTGGCAGCTGTAGAGGGCACCGGGATCCAGTAGTGGGTCCCAACCTGTGGTCTGAAAACCATTGGTGCAGGGAGTGAGTGAGAAGAGAGAAACAGAGACAAAGAGCAAGAGAAGAAAAGACAAATGAGTGATATAGGCTGGAAAAGACATGGAAGAGAAAACAAACAACCTCTTCCTCATCTCTCTTGCAGATTGAAGGTCAATGGGGGTGGCCCTAATGAAGATCCTCTGCATTTCTCCATTAACTATGCTGCCTTAGGATTTAGAAATAAATGCACCAGATATGTGATTTAACCTCACATACAATGCTGCTACAGCAATGGCCTGTTCATTCTGGCTAAATAACCTTAACAGTTCTCAAACCAGAGTAGATAAACATAAACAACAAAGAGTTCTGTGACACCTGAAAAACTAACAGATTTCTTCGGGCATAAGCTTTTGTGGGTTTCAACCCACTTCATCAGATGCAATAGATAAACACAGATGATTTTTTAAAAATGGAATTTTTAACTGGATTTTTAATTTAAATTAAATATAGGTATATTATTTTAAAAATCTGTTTAAAACTAAATTTGAAATTATCCATTTAAATTAAAGCTTACATTTATTAGAAACTATTAAAATAATTTAAATTAAATACAAGAAATAATATTAAGCAGTATATGTTTCCTGCCAAATTTCAAATAAACTCAAACCACTGAACTATTGGAAGTCGCTGGTTAAGGACCAGGACCAGAGTTTGCTGAGGTGCTAAACCAGCTTTTGACAGCAGTGACTAGTTTTTTCATTTCAGTTTTTTGAATTAGTTCAGCTGAGTGACTAGTTCATTTAAAGTTAAGGAATCATTTGGGAGGTGACAAAGCAGGAAAGCTTGTTCTTCTGTTCTGAGCTATATATAGAAGGAATACACTGTGTCTGGGAAGGTGAGATCTATTAGTTCTAAACTCTGGAAGGACATGGTGACAAGATCACTTAATTCACTAACTACAGCTTGCACTTCCCTTTGTTTAATAAATAAATTAGTTTATCAAAACATCTTTTGATAAATTTTTTTGTTATGGAACCAGCATAGTCAACAGTTTTATTTAATAAAAATAAATAAAATTCTGCTTTTGTTAATTACTTGAATTGGAATTTCCATCTCAATAGAGCTTGACACAATTTGTAAGTAAAAATTTAATGATGTAATAAACTGTTAAGCTATGATTATTGCTTAAATAAATGTGTCAATATAGAGCAATGGTTCTCAACCCGGTCAGCAAAAAGAAACAAGGAATCCTGTGGCACTTAAAAACTAACACCAAAGTCAGTGTAAAAGCTATATTTAATATGTTTTAATGGAAAACAAACAAGGAAGTCTTTGGCAATCTTAAAGACTAACAAATACACAGGACTCCTTGTTTGTTTTGCTGAACTAGACTAACATGGCTACCCCTTTGGAACTATGTTTTAATAGCTATCAAACAATGGTAATCAACCTTTCTTTAGGAAAATAACTAAAAAAATATACAAATGCAAAACATGATTAAAATAAATGGTTTAAATCAAGGTTTCCTGATTGCTGATTTAAATCAAGATTAAAATAATTGATTTCAATCATTTTGATTTAAATCATTCCAAATTCCTGGAATTATTGCTATGTTTAAAAAAAAAAGTAAACAAACACTAAGGCAGTTTCTTCCATGTATTATTTCCCATATATTGTGATGTATTTTCATTCTAAATAGCGTCTTTCTTCTATAGCTATATCATCTATATCTATACGTAAAAGTCTAAAAGTATCTTCATGAGAGCACAGGGTCTCTCTCCTCTGTGAGACATACTTGGTAACACTGAGAATAAAATGGCTGCTGCCTTTGCACACAGAGAGAATTCTTAGATGTGAAAGTACAACACCCAGAAAACAAAGGCATCACTGTTTCATAGTCACATTAGCCACTTCTCATCCCTTCCTTGCAGCCAAAATATTTCTTCATACAGCTGATATTAAGAATTCTCTCCCTCACATGCACACACAAACTCATGTTCTTAAAATCACAGGGAAAAGATTATCGTCAATAAAGAGAAATGCTTTTTTTTTAAAAGGACAATTTCCAGTCTTGTCAATCTTGCACATTTCACAAGCTATTTTAAGAAGATGAAGGGGAGCGAGTCTGAAATTAAATTCTCCATGAACAGAAATTATTCCAGTCGCCTTCCTCCTTCACCATAGAAACCTCAGGGTTTGGGAGTGAACCTGTTCCTCTCCTCCCCCATCCCAAGCAATGTAATTGCTATGTTACATTAACTTTTCTTTCCTCTTGTTCATTTCATATTTACCAGAGCTTTGAGTGATTAGCCTTATTGTTACCTACACCCACTGAGAGGAAACCTAATGCATTCTAAATGTTTCTCACTGCCTGAATGTTGTTGCACATTAATTCAGTTGTGAAAAAAGCAGGATTCTTAGCAGCTCATCCCAATGTGAATTACAAGACAGCAGATCTCTTTGGAAGAGCCAGCAGTCTCATGTGTACGCAATGCAGCTTGGTCTCTTGTCACTCTTAGTTGAGTATTGTTTGTTGAGGGTGCATTTTGTTCCATCAAAACATTATGTGTACATCTAACCAGAAGGCAACTGAAGATGGTGATTCTTCCCACCCCCGGGCTAAATTGAATCCAGTCCAACTGTGCCTGGTACAAACTATTTCACCTTCTCTCACTATTCCAAACTTCTGGACTGGCAACAGTTAATACCCAGAGTCTTTTATTACACTGAATGTTTTGGATCACAGGTGTTACTGAAAAAACATTCTACTCTATGCCTCAGTTTTCTCTATCAGTTATATGGAGGTGTAAAGTGCTTCAACATCTATGGATGAAAAGGGCTATGTAAGTGCTACATATGTTGGCTGTTATTTACTGTACACCATTTTATTTCTCTGTGCGTGTAAGCTGCATATACAGCAACTATGTGGTTGGACCACTGAGAATGATTAAGATTACATTTCAGTATATAATGGAGGGTGGTATGCAAAGGGTTAATGTTAGCTGTTAAAGGCTAGAATAATTGCAAGACGACGTGATACTGGAGAGAACATACCCTCTTCCAGTATCTCATCTAATTTCTAAGGTATTTTGGTGTCCACGATATGTAAGGCCAATTTACCCAGTTTTTATTATACCTGCTATTACTTCTCTAATACTATTAACTGAGTGAATCTTATTACTGGTTTGTAATTTTCCTACAGTGTCTGCTGAGACACAACCAAGTAACATGCTTCAGACATGCTGACTGGAATCCTTGAAAGCCAAGTGTTCCCCTGGAAATAGGTGCTTAGCAAAAGAGGCTTCCTTTGTCAGTTCTTCTGTCTTGACACACTTCAGGCTGCATTTCCTGTCAGCAGACCCTAAGGATTGCACAGCTGCCCACTTTAGAGCACTAAGGTGTTGAAATATTTTTTGGTATCTTGAAATGTTGCTTTCTTGTTTCCTTACTTCACTTACGTCTTCTGATAGAGTGACATTTTCTGTTGTGCTCTCTGAGTGTGGTAAATGGCAAAGCAAGCTCCTCTTAAGTCAAATAGAGCAAGTTGGGAGAGTCACTCAGGGCAGTGGCTGGCAGGTGCAATCAAGATGGTAAAAATTCTTCTGCTTCCTGTAAGAAGCAGACACTTGAGGTAATCCCTTATAATAGGCAGAGAGAGAGAGAGAGACAAAAGATCTGAAAGGAGGTAGGGACAACTTAAAAAGGAGTCCTTATCGCATAAGCTTTCATGGGCACAATCTCACTTGATCACATGCATTATAATAGGCACAGTTACACTTTGGTTTATTCACTAATAATTTTTGCATTCCAGACACTCAAGGTAGCCTCATTTGTGCTAAGACTTCTTCATCTGACAGTGGTGTGCCAGAAGGGGAAGCTGGGAGAGGGGGTGGGCAGCACTAGCCAAGCCCTCCATGAGACGGAAGGGGTGGGGTGGTCTTGGGAGTTTCTAACTGGGAAACATGGGCACTGCATGGCATGTAAACGGGGGGGGGGGGACCGGGGGTGGCCTGGCTAGAGCTGGGCTTTGGCACTGCCATGAATACCAGAAAGTCCCTGGAGTGTAGGAGGACGAATATGGTATGTCTCCCTGCCCCCCCCCCATCCTGGGGCAGCTGAGGGATGGTGCCATCTGGTGGGAGCCAGGGACCCCTTCTGTTCCATATAGGTGAGCATGAGGCCTGGGGGCAGGGGGGGGGGGGCACAAGCGTAAGCATTGGTTCCTGGGTGCTGGAGACCCACGATATACCACAGTCCTCTGACTACACAATAATTGCTGTGTCCTTGTTTCTTTTGTGACTCCTCTCTGCCCATCACCAGAGAGGTTCATCTAAAAACCAGGACCTCCATGGCAGGGATTCTATGGTGCTGACATTATATTGTGCTGAGATGCAGCAAATTACCCTCCTCACAAATGGTTGCTTGTTGTTATTTGTGCAGAAAGTGATCTTCCTGGTTTCTACTCATACCCTCATAGTATACAGCAGCCAAAGGCAGGAACTGGTTTTCCTTGGAGAGACCCAGCTCTCCCTTTGAAACAGCAAGTAAAGCTGTTATGTGTCTTTCCTTTTGTACCTGGTGTTGATGTATTCCTCCTCCAATCGAGAACCATAGAAATAAATGGGTGGAAAAGACACGCAGAGGGCATCAAGTGCAGCCCCTTGCACTGAGGCAGGACCAAGTAAACTGAGACCATCCTTTACCTTTTTTTTTTTTTTTTTTTTTCTTTTGCAGTTGTCATATTGTAAACTTCTGATCCACTATAGCCCCCAGATCCCATTCAGCAGAACTACCACTTAGCCAGTTATTCCCCATTTTGTAGTTGTGCTTTAGATTTTTCCTTTAAGTGGTATGCTTGTATGTGTCTTTATTAAATTTCATTTTATTGATTTCAAACAAAGTATACAATTTTTCAAGGTCGTCTTGAATTCTAATCCTGTCCTCCAAAATGCTTGCAACCTTTCCCAGCTTGCTGTTATCCAAGCATATACTCAAACATACCCTTTCATTCTCTTATACAAGTCATTAATTAAAATATTGGATGGTATCAGATGCTCCAGGACTGATTCCCCATGTGCACTCAGTTAGCAAGGCATTGATAATGATACAGCTAGATGAAACCACCTTATAGCAATCTCATCTAGCCCACATTTCCCTAGTTTGATTACGAAAATGTAATGTTGAACTGTATCAAAAAGGCCTAATAAAATCAAGATACATCGTGTCTATAGCTTCACCCTACGCCAGTAACCATGTCAAAGAAGGAAATTAGCTTGGCCTGTAATGATTTATTCTTGATAAATTTATACTGGCTCTCATGGGTGGGTCATATCATAGGCTGGGGAAGGCTGTACCCTCCCTGACAGTCATGATTGCCAACCACCACCAGGAAGCATGGGGCTGTGGTATCCCTGCCCTTACAGCTTCCCCTTCTTCCCACTGGGAAGGTGCATGCAGCGACTGCAGTGAGGGTTAGGGGGCCGGGTGTGGAGTGGTACCTGGGGATGTGTGGGATGGGAATGGGGGAGGGCCATGGGATGGGGCAGAGGAAGCCTCGGGTAGAAGAGGTGGGCCAGGGAGCTAGCCTTCCCCAGGGGAAGCTTCACCACTCACCCTTGCAGGCTCTTCCCATTATTCTCTAAAAGTGATTAAAAACTGACTGTTTAATAATTTGGTCCGGTATCTCTCCAGGTATCAATTAGGCTGACTGGTCCAGTTCCTGGTGTCTTCCTTGCTCCCCTCATTCAACATATGTTATGTTTGCCTCTTCCCAGTCCTCTAGCCTCCATGAGTTTGTGAAGATACTTGCTAATTATTAGGGTTCCAAGGAAGGGTCAGCTAATTCTTGAAATACTTTTGGATCAATTTCCTCAGGCCCGCCTGACTTGAGTACCTCTGTCTTACCTAAGTATTCTTAATCCTGTTCTTTCCCTATTTTTGTCTTGTGTGACTTCCCCTTTATTGTTAATGTTAATTGTTTGGCTCTCTGGTCACCATTAACTATGTTAGTGAAAACCGAAGCAAAATAGGCATTAAACACCCCAGCCTTACTGATGACCCCAGTTATTTGTGCTCCTTCCCTGCTATATAGAGGACATCCACTTTCCTTTGTCTTTCTCATGCTTCTAATATGTTTTTAAGAACCTATTCTGATTGCCTTTTATGTCCTTTGCTAAGTAGAACTCATTTTATGCCTTACCTATTCTGATTTTATCCCTATAGAGGCCATTCTTGTGCTATTCTTTTGTAGTCCCCTTCCATAATTGTCCATGTTTCCATTTTTTGTAGGATTTCGCTTTGATTTTCAGATCATTAAAGAGCTTCAGATAAAGCGATATGGGCCTATTAATAGTCTTATCTTTCCTTCACATCAAGGTAGTTTGCCCTTATGCCTTTAATACTGTCTCCTTGAGAAACTGCCAGCTCTTATCCCTTAGATTTTCTCCCCATGAGAACTCACCTACCAGTTGGCTGATTTTAAAGTCTGTTTTTTATCAAGTCCATTACCCCTATTTTGCTGCTCTAAAGCCTTCCTTCCCTTAGAATAGTGAAAGTTATCATTTTGTTATTAGTTTCACCCAAAATTGCCTTCCACCTTCAGATTGGCCACTAATTCCTCTCTGCTGATCACAGTCAAGTGTAAAATAGCTGCCCGCCCTTACTTTCTGGAAGTTGATCTCTTTTATTGGATTGCCCAGAATTTACTGGAATTTTTGTGTTTTGCCATATTACTTTTCTAACAGATGTCTTGATAGTTATTCACTTGAGTTATTGGCAGCTGATGTCTACCAGGTCTTGTGTTTTGGATATTTGTTTCTTCTAGAAAGGCCTCATCCATCGTCTCTTTCTGAATTGTTGCTCTATAGTAGATCCATGCCCTGTCAGGAGGTCACCCCTCTGTTTTCTTTCTTTATCTAACACAGAAACTTTAAATGGACTGCCTCTCACCTTCTTTTGGACCTTAGAACAAGTGTATGTATTCTTGAGGCTAAGTAAGTCACATTTTAGCTTTCTCAGTTCTTCCTGCATATTCCCCATATGTCTTGATCTTGTGTGTATACACCTAAGATGTCACACAGATTCCCTCACTGATTTTCCCTTTTGTTGCTCCTGTAAACCTACTGTGGTGATTCATCTCCCTCCCAACATCTAATCTGCATTAACAGGGCACTTTTTTATGCTTACCTGTGGATTTTTGTCACCTGCCCCCTCTGAACCTACTTTAAAGTCCTTCTCATTCTTGTCTCCAGCTTGCAAGCAGAAAACCAAGACTGTGATTTGAACTCTTGATTGCTTGTGTGCCCTTTCTTATTAGTCTATTACCAGACAAGGCCTTTCTGGTGAAAACTCTGTGTGTGGTTGTGATGTGATGCATCCCCCCATCTCTGTAATGTGATCTGCATATCTTTCCTGTTCATTCTAAAAATGTAATTGTGTGGTTTAATGCAAAGTATGTCATGTTAGTCAGGTTGACACTCCCAGTGATGGAGTGGGTGGCCAGGTGGGCTTGCTGGTACCGGGCAAGTCTCCAGACTCAGAATCCTCTATTCACCAAGTAAGCTCAGGCCCACCAAAGGGAGGTCAGCAGCTCCTCACCCCTATTAAGGCAGAGGGAAGAAAAGTCCAAGGGTTCTGGGATACGGGTGCGGAGGTGACTCTGGCCTGGCTGGAGGTGGTGGGACCCGACAAGATGGTCCCTGATACTTATCTGAACCTAAGGAGGTGTTCGGGCTACCTGTACAAGTGCCTGTAGCAAGAGTGCATCTGAAGTGGGGAGGCAAAGAGGGCCTCAAGGAGATGGGGGTGCACAATCGTTGGCCAGCCGAGGTACTGATGGGACAAAATCTAGAAGGGTGGCCTGGTGAACCCCAGAGAACGTTGGCCACTACCAGGAGTCAGGGCCTGCAGGGGCTCCTTACGAAACCGATGGGGCCAGAAAAGTGCGAGGAGGAGGATCCCACCCTGGACAAGGCTCAGGAACAGACTCCAACATCCTCTCCCACAGGCGAGTTTCAGGAGGATCTGTGGGGCAACCCTTCACTAGCAAAGCTGAGGGCGCTCGCAGACCTTGGGGTGGAGGAGTCCCTTGGGAGAGACCGCAGGGAGAAATTCCTGTGGGAGAAAGGGGCCCTGTACCACAAGTGGACTCCAGTGGCAAAGGCGGAGCCATGGCAGGTCAGGCAACAATTGGTGGTGCCCCAAAGATACCGCCAAAGACTGTTGTCCTTGGCCCATGATGTTCCTCTGTCAGGACACCAGGGGATAAAATGCACCCAGCCGCGGCTGCTGCAAAACTTCTACTGGCTGGGAATTTTTGATGCAGTCAAGCAATATTGCCAATCATGGGACACTTGTCAGAGGGTGGGGAAGGCCCGGGACAAAGGTGGGGCCGAGCTGAGACCCCCCCTGGTGATAGAGGAGCCATTCCAGAAGAGGGCAATGGACATAGTAGCGTTCTTCAGCAAAGTCACCCGATCAGGGAAGAAATATATTTGGGTGGGGGTAGACTTGGTTACCCCATACCCAGGGGCTGTACCTCTGGCTCCCACCGAACCTGACAAGGTGGCAGATGCTCTGATGGGCATTTTCAGTAGGGTGGGGTTCCCACAGGAGGGCCTCACTGACCAAGGGTCTAACTGTATGTCAGTCCTCTTGCAGTATCTCGGGGAGAAGTGCGGGGCCCAACACACCTGGGCGTCAGCCTATCTCCTGCAGACCAACGGGCTGGTGGAAAGATTCAGTAAGACTCTGGAAAAGATGCTAAAGGTTTTTATGGCTCAATACTCACAGGACTGGGACAAATATCTACCACCCCTGCTGTTTGCATTCTGGGATGTGTCCCAAGAGTTCATGGGTTTCTCTCCATTTGAGCTGTTATATGGGAGAAGAGTGAGAGGTCCTCTGGACTTAGTAAGAGATGAGTGGGAGGGGAAGGCTCCCCCCACTGGGGAATCAGTAGTAGAATACATCCTGATTTTCCAGGAGAAACTCTTGGCCTTATGGACCTGGTTAGGGAGAACTTAATGCAGGTCCAAAGGCAGCAGAAAGCTGAGGATGATTGCAGTGCCCCGGCCAGACCATTTCTGAATGTTTATGGCATAGTCTACATTACTGTTATAGTAGCATGTTTCCTGTGACATCACATGTACACAGATATGAAACACATCACCAAATATATTTCACAAGGCTTGGGCAATCACAGTTGTGTTTCATATACCCAGTGAAGGGATGCATAATAGAACAATGCACTAGATAAGCATCTATAGCACCTTGGCTCAAGAGGGCACATCACGGTCCCCCTTTCTGGCCAGGGTCAATCAGCTGATCCCGGGGGCTGGGGGATGTGAGGAAAAATTAAATAAAAAGATTCCTTGGTCAGAGGCTTTTGCCATGGGACTCCATCTTGTAAGAAGTCTCAAGGACTAATATCTACCCACTTGGTAAGAAAGACCTGGCTGCAAAGCTCTAAATATCCAAAGTTGTGGGTAATATAGCAATGGACTGTAACAGTGATCTTAGTTTAGAATGCAAATTATCTTTTTATTTGATTCTGATTATCTAATTTTGCATTGATTGCCTTGTATGCACTTAAAATCATGTTTTAATCAATAAATTTATCTAAGGCAGTGAAATGTTGAATGTGTAAGTGTGAAAATCTTACTGGGAGCAAAAGCTAATGCATTATCAATTTCTTTGTTAATTGACAGACTGGTGTAAATGAGCTTGCAAGGCAAAGTGGACAGGCGCTGAACCTTGCAATCAGGGCCAGCTCAAAGGGGGTGCAGAACCTGGCCTCCACTCCAGCCAGCTCACCCCACCCCCAGGGTGGAGACCAGCTGGCCTGGGGCAGTGTGGGCCAGTCCAGAAGCAGGACTCCCCTCTCCAGGGCCAGATGTTCCCCCCTAAGGGTGGGGAGGGTCAGCCCAGAGGCTGGGTGAGAAAGCGGAGCTCACCCTATGGGCTGGCCTGCTCCATCCCTGGGGGCAGAATGGCCAGCTCAGGGAGGGGCGAGAGCACAGGTCTGGCTTCTGAGCCAGCCTGCCCTGCCCCCCACATGGCACGATAGCCTCCCCTAAGCCAGTGGCACCCCAAGCCACTGCCTTATTTGCTTATTGGTTGAGCTAGCCCTGCTTGAAAGATGGAAGCTCCCGGAATTGCATCCGGGGGCTGGGAGTGCTTGCCAGGAGTGAGAGCATTTCCACTGGCTCAGAGACCAATTAAACATTGGTAGTTGGGTGTGAGCTGGCCCAGGAGTGGGGGGCTCACATAGCCAGGTGAGATAAGTGGGGAGCCTGGAGTGGAGAATTGGGGGATACAGTGGCACACTAGTCCAGACTGCAGGAAGGGAACACCACTGTGGTAAGATACGCTCCAGTATTTTTCCATCATCTAGGAGCACTGCTTTTTGAAGAGTCAAAGGTATGGATTTCTGAGTCAAATTGAAATCCTGAAGATGAGGCTATTTTTCAAGTTCTGTAGAGACTACAGACAAGGGTGAGGATCTGAGGAGGGCAGCTTTCATCCATGAGCTTGTCATTGGATAACAAATAATAATAATCACTAGCTATTACCTAGCACTTTTTATCCATAGATCTCTAAGCAGTCACTGAAGCTGGTGGATAGCTGTATCAGTAAGGATGGTCCTTACTAGAATTAGACAACAGTTGTCAGATACAAGAGATCTCCTGATCTGTTGTTATGGGGCTTTTAACATAGCCACTTCTAAACAGCTAGTTGCCATTAAGCAACTTAGTAGAATTAATCCTGCTAGTGATTAGGTGAACACCTCGTAAATATTGTCTTAGGCCTCACCAAGGACTCCAGGTTATTGTTTAACCAGCTACGGAGAGGACGCTCTGTAGAGAATTCTCTGTATCTAGGAAGATGACCTTGCCTGATCATTTGTCAGGGGCACATTGTAGTCCACTCTCTGGCTATTTGCTTTGTATTTTAAAATTCCTCTGTTGTGTAATAATGAATGGAATTTACCTCTAAATGAATAATTGGTTCAAAATTCAACATCAGTTGTGATAATCAGTTCATCGGCACATTACATTATTCTGAATGATATTCTGACTGTTTTAGACATAGGCAGTTTTCATGATGGAAAATAAATTTCTACACTGTGAACCAAAATAAAACTGGCTGATGCATTAAAATGGAACTGCAACTGCAAAGCTGTATTAGATCTGAGTCAATAAACAAATAATGTAAATTCATGTATAGTTCAAAGAAAATCTGGGGAAAACCATTTTTCCTGCACTTATCTGCCAAGGTCCAAATACTTATTATGCCTTACAATAGCCCAAAATTGTCGACACCTACATAGAATCATAGAATCATAGGGTTGGAAGGGACCCCACAAGGTCATCTAGTCCAACCCCCTGCCAAAAAAAGCAGGACCACTCCCATTAGATCATCCCAGTCAGTGTTTTGTCCAGCTGGGACTTGAACACCTGCAGAGAAACAGACTTGAACAGCAGCAGAGAAAAACATTCCCTCCACTTTCATATGCTGCCCTTTCTCCTTTAGAGAGGAAATGGTTAGAGGAGGAGACTTGGTGTCAGGAGCTCTGGATTCTGCTTCTAGCACTACCAGTAACTTGCTGTGCCACTTTTAGACAACCCTTTAACTATTTTTAATTATGCCTTAGTGTAAAAATGGGGATAATGCTAATCTACTGTGCAGGTGCGTGAGAGACTTAAGCATGGATCTGCAAAGGGTATAAATTCTCTGGCTACCATGAGTAGCAGTGGAAGCTCTGTTGCTTGGGCTATTTACACCTAGACTGGACACAACATCAGAACAGGTAATGTAGTGAGCTTTCCTGTACTTGGTGAGAGATGGAATGAATGATCTAACAAGTGTGCTGAACAAATAATTTATTTGCAAAACAAAGTGTGCCAAATTTCCCCTCTTATGTCTATTGAAATGGTTTCAAGTAGATCACAATGTTTTCAAATTTATTTACCAGTATTCAATTACTGACTAATTTCTTTGCAGATGCTTTTCCCATAATGCGATAAGCTTGCAAATGCTTCGTTATAAACAGTCAGAGTTCACATATTGCACTGTGATGTCCACACAGACACAAACACAGTTGAACTGAAATGTGTTCACAGAATTCAAAGAAATATATTGTATTTCCTTGCATTCACTCTGTTTTACTATTATGAAGCTCTTTTGTCCCTGGACTGCAAAAGGATCAATTAAACGATAGACTCACAGAATATTTCTCAAGGACCAGACAGCATTGATTCCTACAGTAAGTTCTCCACTGCTTCACCTAGTTCAATTTTAAGTGTCCCAGTGATGTGCCAGTGTTTCCCTGGAAAATACTAATCTCAGCTTGGTTGCCATGTGGCTGACAGCTTTACTGACACTGAGAAATCTCCTTAGAAAGGTAATTCTGAGAGATGCTTAGAACAGCTGAAATGTTAGCTTTTTGTCTTGTTAACTATTTGCTGGATTCAAAATTGTATAATAAGGATTAAACGTTTGTTGTAGAATTACTGGTCAGTGCTTCACTGAGAATCTACATCAGCACGCCTCAGCTTCACCAACCAGGATGCCTAGTTACAGGTCCGCTTCTTGACTGTTATGCAGGCAGCAGGGTTCAGTAACAAAGGGTAAAAATATTTGTGAATGCACCTAGAGAGAAAGTACAGAACTTGAGAGTTCATTCTGAAATGAGAGAGAGGTTGTGAGAGCAATAACTACTTTTCTTGCTGACTTGCTGTCATAGAGGGGTCTGCCCCCATTATTCTGGAATTGTACATCTGGTATAACAGTTCTATGGGTATACAGGATGTCCTAGTTATAAACAGGGATGGAGTTTGAGTCCTTCAGTGCCTAAGGGGTGACAAAAATATCTGAGAAATACAGGAGGGTCCTGGGTTCCCTGCCATATTTAGGCTATGTCTATACTGAGAGGGGTAAAATTGCCACCATCAGCGGTGTTCTGGGAGTGCTTAGCAGCAAGTATGAACTCGCTGCTTCCCTCCTGGAAGTTGGCGCTGGAAGTCCTGGCCCCCAGGAGATGTAGGGAAAAGCTGGCCACAAAGCATTTGTGATTAGCTTTCCTGAGTGTGTCCCAGTGGCTTAGGAAGTTGCTGGCATTTATGCAAGGCATTTTACATGCCTTATGTAAATGCTGGTCAACTGATGCTGAAAACCTGGCAGAGCATAGACTAGGGCTTAGTTTTGTTATAGTCAGGGGGTAAAAGTATAAATTGGGGGCTCCTGAATGCTCCTGTGTGGGTGGGCCCCCTTCCACATGTGCAGGGCCCCCTGGACTCTAGCTCCTGCTCCCCTACATACCAGTGCCCCTCCTGCCCCCAATACCACCCTCCACCCCCCAGCGCAAGCTGAGCGACCCCTGCACTTACCGGCAGCAGCCTGGCTGGGGATGTGGGCATGGTAGGCCCCGGGTTGGGGTGGCAGCACAGCTGGGGACAAGGCTGCAGGCCCCAGGTTGGGGCAGAGCATGGAAGGGGAAGGGTTTGGGGGTAGGGCTTGAGCCCTCCAGCAATGCCCCTGCCCCTGCCTGCCGGAACGTGGTGGAATGCCGCTCCAGGGCCTGCTATTTTTAGGGGCCCAATGTTCAGGCCCCTAAAAATAGAACATGGAACCAGAATGCTGCATTCTGGGGCCTGCTATTTTTAAATGGCAGGCCCTGGAATGCAGCACTCCGGCTCCATGTTTTATTTTTAGGGGCCCTAGAACACAGAGCCTCAAAAAATAGTGGGCCTCAGAATGGTATTCTGGGGCATTCTGCGTTACTTTAACCCCTGGTTATAGTGGCAGAGCAGTATCAATATATACGGTAGCACCATGACATCTGTTTAAAGGTTGATCTAAAGTCATTTTAAAATTGACATGCTTGTCTGGATTTCTTTAAAATTTGGTGTGCCTCAGGAGGGTGTAAGGAAGGGTTATTGGCCCTAATTTGGAGTCATCTGACCTAGTGGGCCAGGATATAGGCCCCTCCCCAAATAGCAATTTTAAAAAAAAGTTTCTTTGTGGAGTTTTTCCCTGCTGAGTTAGAGATCAAACTATTGCTACGATGTAGATTCAATTGGTCTTGGTTGATCAATTGTTACATAAGGTAATACATGACACATAGTAAGTCTTTGGGGGACCAAATTGTGAACCCACCTTCCCTGAACAGCACAGCATTCCTCCTGCCTAATCTACCACTCTGCAACAGTCCCAGCATGTGAACCCCAGCAGCAGCAGTAACAACGACCCTTTCAGGCTGCCCATACATATGCTGCCTTCTCAGCAGCTAACAAACTGCCCAAGCAACTAAACAACACCCACTCCCAGCTACTGCAGCACCCACTCAGCTTTCCAGCTTCCCCTTGACAACCATCAGCTTCCCTCAGTCACAGTTACTGTGACTTACGTCGTTCCATGTGCTGTCTCCCCCTGAACACATGCAGTTTGGGGCAGAGTCCATTGATCATAAGCTGAATTTTATTATATGCTAATTTATAGATATGGAAAATACTCTATTAAATAATTTGCATAACATAGCACACATGGAGTTCCCCAAAACTTGGCAGCTATGAAAGCTCCTATAAGTACTTGAGCCTGGCCTCCTGCTACCCAAAATCAAATGAATAGAGCACTGAAAATCGACTCTGCTAATTCTGTGTAATTGAGTGGTGAGTCTACAAACTGCATGCAGCTAATCACTTGGCCCAGGCAGACAGCTGTATTTCTCCTCACCTCCCATACATTTGCAGAGAACACCAGTTTGCAGCAGGCACAGGAAGACAAAAGGGATGATGAAAGATTGAGTGTGTGAGAGAGGGTGAGTCAGAAGAATGAGATCTGGGATGTGGGAGGAGCAGTAGACTGAAAGATGGGAAAAGAAGAAACAGAGGAGAAAGTGAAGGGAAAAAGAGAACTAAAGTACAGAATGCATAAAAACAGAAAACCAACAAAAAGAGAAAAGAACTATATATGGAACTCAGTGCTGGGGAGTTTTCTAGAAGGACCTGGGTCTGCACATACAGGAATAAAAGAGTAAAGGTGACACAGATGGGTGGATAGTTTTCTCCCATCCTGTACTGTCATATTCCTAGCTAGCAAGGAATATGAAAGGTAACAAGAAGGGTTTTGACAGATATGTGAGTGACAAGAAGAAGGTCAGGGAAAGTGCTGGCCCCTTACAAGTTGGGGAAGCAACTTAGTAACAGATGATGCAGAAAAAGCTAAAATACTGTATATACTCCCATATAAGCTGAGATTTTTATGCCCGCAAAATCCCCTTTAAAAAGGGCATTCGGCTTATATGCGGGTCAGAGAACAGAAAGCAGACCCAGTCCAGGAGTTTCACATCTCTTGCCCTGAGCATGTTTGGGAGGTGGGGGAACCCCAGCATCTGTCTAGCTGCCAGAGTGGCCATATTGGGCACTCAGCCCAGGCAGGGCTTAAAGCACGGGGAGTGAACCCCAGCTTGTGCCTACCCACCACAGCAGCCAGGTAAGGAGTCCCAGGGAGGGCAACTTGGGGGGTGACAGCAGCATGGGCCAGGTGTTAGGGAGGGTGTCAGGGAGGGCGGGGAAAGTGGCGGTGTAGCCCGTGGGTTAGGGAGGGTGCCGGGGATGGTGAGGAAAGCAATGGCATGGCCCAGGGGTTAGGGAGGGTGTCAGGGACTGCAAGGGAAGTGGCAGCAGTTTCCGGGGGTTTTGGGGGGGTGGGGAGGGAGTCCAGAGAATCGAGCGGCACAGTGTGGGCGGGTTAGTGGCCTGAGGCCACAGAGGAACCTCAGCTTACACACGGATCACCCCTTTTTTCCTGTTTTTGGGGGTTCAGAACCGGGGGCATTGGCTTATCAGTTTGTATATATGGTACTCAGTGCTTTTTCTGCCTTTGTCTTCAGACACAAGGTCAGATCCCAGACTGCTGCACTGAGCAGCACAGAATAGGGAGGTGATGAGCTGTCCCCAGTGTTGAAAGAACAAGTTCAAGACTATTTAGAAAGGATGTACATGCACGAGTCCATGGGACCTGACCCAGTGCATCTGAGAGTGCGGTGGGAGTTGGCTGGCGTGACTGCAGAGCCACTGGTCCTTATTTTTGAAAACTGGTTGTGATTGGCAGAGGTCCCAGATGATTGGAAAAAGACAAATATAAAGCAAAGGAGGAGGACCCAAGCAACTACAATCCAGTCAGCCTCACCTCAATCCCTGGAAAAATCATGCAGCAGGTCCTCAAGGAATCCATTTTGAGGCACTTGGAAGAAAGGAAGCTAACCAGGAACAGTGAGAATGGATTTGCCAAAAGCAAGTCATGCTGTGGTGAGATGACTGGCTCTGTGGGTGTGGGGAGAGTGGTAGCTGTGATATACCTTGATTTTAGCAAAGATTTTGAGACAATCTCCCACAGTACAAGTTGCAAGTATGGGTTGAAGTTGAAGTATGGGTTGAATGAATGAACTATAAGATGGATAGAAAGCTGGCTAGGTCATTAGGCCCAAGAAGTAGTGCTCAACAGCTCAGTGTTTAGTTAGCAGCTGGCAACAAGCGGTGTACTCTAGGGTTCAGTGCTGGGGCTGGTTTTGTTCAACATCTTCATTAATGATCTGAAGGACTGAGTGGATTACACCCTCAACAAGTTTGCAAATGATACTAAGCTGACAGCAGTGGTAGATAAGCTGGAGGGCAGGCAAAGATACAAAGTGACTAAGACAAATTGGAGGATTGGGTCAAAAGAAATCTGATGAGGTTCAACAAGGACAAGTGTAAAGTCCTGCATTTAGGATGGAGGAATCCCATGCACTGCAACAGACTGGGGACCAATGGGCTAGGAAGCAGTTCTGCAGAATATAACCTAGAGGTTACAGTGAACAAGAAGCTGAATATGAGTCAACAGTGTGTCCTTATTGCCAAAAAATCTAATAGCATATTGGGCTGCATTAGTAAGAGCACTGCCAGCAGGTTGAGAGAAATGATTATACCTCTATTCAGCACTGGGAAGGCCTCAGTTAGAGTATTGTGCCCAGTTTTGGGTACCCCACTATATAAAGGATATGGACAAATTAGAAAGAGTCCAGCAGAGGGCAACAAAAATGATTAGGGAGCTTGAGCACAAGACTTATGAGATGAGGCTGAGGGATCTCAGCTTGTTTAGTCTGCAGAAGAGAAGAATGGTTGCTTGGGGGTGGGGGTGGGTGGAATTTGATACCAACCTTTAAATACCTGAAGTGGGGTTCCAAGAAAGATAGAGCTAGGCTGTTCTCAGTGGTACTGGATGACAGAACTAGGATCAATGGTCTCAAGTTGCAGTGGAAGCGGTTTAGGTTGGATATTCAGAGAAACTTTTTTACTAGGAGGGTGGGGAAGCACTGGAATGGGTTACCTGGAGAGATCGTGGAATCTTCATCCTTATATGTTTTTAAAGCGTGACTTGACAAAGCTGTAGCTGGGATGATTTCATTGAGGGTGGTTCTGCTTTGAGTAGGGGACTCCTGAGGTCCCTTCCAACCCTAATCTTCTATGATTTCCTCAGTTACATTCTGAAATGACAGAGGCTGGGATAGTGCTTGTTATAGGTTGAGGAAGGGACGCTTCTCAATCCCTCTCCGCAGCTGCTATACCCTCTTTTGCACAATACTCTTCCACCAGCCTCAGCACGGTTCTCCCAGTTTTTCATTTAAAAAAGTTGGACAGCCTCTTGCAAAAAAAGCCTCAGGCCTTTACCCTGTGAAAACTGCCATTACTACTGAGACATCCAATAGAGAGCACTGGTAACGCATATTCATTTAGCCAGCATGTTGCACAGATATAGCCACACCTCCTGGTGAAAAATATCTTTTGTTTGAAATAATAACTTTGCCACAGAACTCTGATCGTAACCTTTGATTCATGCTTCCCAATGTATTTTCAGGCTTTTAGCTAACTCATTGCGGGGTAGGGCATTGTGAGGCCATTAGTACTTTTACAGTGGTCAATATATAAAGCATGTTACTGTTGTCTCTGAAGTAGGTGGGTGTTTCTCTACATATGTTTTAAAGAGGTGGCAGTGGGGCTGCAGAATTCAATTCAACACAAAGCTAAAAATTAGTCCAAGTTAAATCACCTGATCTGAACACTGGTAAACTCAGAGCTGTTAATCTGCACCAGGATCAGGACTTGAAGTTTGCTTTGTGAAGACTAGGAGTAAAGCCTTTCAGGCAAGAGTGATGTAAATGTGTACCATATCAAACACTGGTATTAGTAGAAATCCCGTTGTTTGTGAGAGTACTGGGAGCAAGACTGGAAATGTTTCTGAGGAAAAATGGGAAGTGTGTATATGAGAAAAAAGTAGTAAAATAATGCCTAAAGAGTCACTGAAAATGTGAATTGTGAACCGTGAGCTAAAATGTTCATTCTGTGTTCAGCTGCCGGGAAGTGAGGAAAAGAATGTAAATATATCCATATGCCCAGAAACAAAACACATTTAAAGAGAGGTACTGCCTGAGATTCCAACGTCTGTCAGCTTGGCTAAATCAAGAAGGGTCAGAACTGCTAATTCTTGACACATCCTTGTCAAATTAGAAGCTTCCTTCTCTTAACTTAGGCAAGATAATTAATTACACAAAATGTCCAGACATGGCTATTTGGCTATACATGTTAGACAAGAGCTGGCTAAAGTCGATGTGAGTGATACAGAGAGCTTCAATTTGCCAGAAAAGGCTTAATAAAGGTGTGTACTAAGAATTCATTTAAACCAGTACAAAGAAAGGTAATGCAACCCGTAAGATACTCTAACAATTTTATAGCCATTTAAGAACTTCATGCTTGTCCTTACGCTGTGCCCATGTTGTTCTTGTCTCTTACTAGGTCACTTTCCAAACCTGACCCTCCACCAGTGATATCAGCCTTGAATGTCCATATTGCAGCTTCTTCCTTAAATGTCTCCTTGTTTTCTTCCACTATGGTCTTTACACACCCAGTGCCTTTCTTGAAAGATCCATTACACTCTGACCACCCTCATACTTCCACTATTATTACTTTAAGAAATCTCCAGCTAATATCAAGCAGACTGATTTCCAGTCAGGTACAGCTGATTTTATTTATTAATTTATTCGTAGAAGGAAAGAAGGTTTATTTGATTCAGAACCCTCAAGCTGTTAACGTGATTATGGAATCTTATTATCTTTGCCCTTGTCCTTTCCTTCACCACTCCTCTTTGTTACACTCACTCATTGCACCTTGACTTACGTTAAATTGAAAGGTCTTGGCTTTCTGTGTAATGGGAGAGCATCTAGCACAATAGTGCTTTTGGGTGCTACCCCAATATTTCTGCTAAAAGCACAGCAGCCATTCAAATTTAACAAAGAGAGCGGTGGGTGATTTATAAAACAAGTCCTCCTGCTTCATAAGGACAGGTTTCTTCCGCCTCAGCTACTATAAAGGAAAATCTCCAATAAGAACACAGGACCTATGACACACGGGTGAGCTGCTTTGACTCCATGCAGTATATACACCAGTCCTACAAACATTAGCCAGTTCATTACAATAAACGTCATTTCTCCCTATGCAAAACAGATGCCTCCACTGAAACTCCACATAGAAATGACTCATGATTCCTTTATCAACATGGCTGTGAATAGTTCCATATGCCTGCATTAGCTCAGTGCCAAAATTATGCTCTTCTAAACATGAACTAAATCAAGTACAAGTGTTTTTAATATAACGTCTTAAAACATGCAAGGTGAGTGAGGTAGTATCTTTCACTGGACCATCTTCTGTTGGAGAGAGAGAGAGACAAGTCTCTGAGCTTACACAATATTTATTCAGGTCTGTAGAGGCTATGTCTCCACCACAATTATACATCCAGGTCAGCTGACCTGAGCTCTCCTGAGGCTATTTAATTGCAGCCTGAACATCAACACTGCAATTAAACAGCTCCTTAGCCCAAATTGGTCGGCATGGGCCACCACAGGTTTATAATTGCAGTGTAGACATACCCAGAGTATAACAGCTGCTAACAAAGTAGAATAGATTGTTTAGCATAAGTAGTTACACATTTCAAGGTGAAATAGCCCATTAATAGGGGAAAAGAAAAAAACACAAAAAAGAGCTTGGGAGGGAGGGGTTAAGTTGGTTATAGATTGTTGTGATAAGTCAAAGTGTCCCTATTTAAGCTCCTAGGCTCATCTTTTTAGGGTGTTTGCAGGTTGATTTTCAGGACGACAACTGAGAGGTCTGCAATAGAATGATCATTTTTGTGGCTCATATGGCTCACAGGTGACATGATGATTTTGTCTTTTATCATTTTTCTGTGTGAGTACATTCAACAGCATGGTAATTGTTTGGGTTCACTCACATAGTTGTTACATTTGCATAGTTACAACATTTGTTGTTACAATGCATAGTTGAGCATTTAGTGTACCCTATGAAGTTCCCTACATGTGTACATTTCCAGAGGAGTAGCCGTGTTAGTCTGTGTACAGCAAAAACAAGAGTCCTGTGGCACCTTAAAGACTAACAGACTTCTTCGGCCATAAGCTTTTGTGGGCTCCAACCCACTTCATCAGATACACTTCTTACACCCAGAGAAATCTGTTATTCTTTAAGGTGCCACATGACTCTCGCTGTTCCTACATACTATGGTAGTAATGGGTAGGACTGACCAATTGATCTTGAAAGGTGTGTTTGAGGGGAGTGTTCATTCCTGTAGCAGTGGATTTCTCTCTACAGGTTTTGTATCTATTGTTTTGGCACGGTCTGGTGCTGCTCTGACTTGGTGTGTGTGCCTGTGTCTCCCATAGAGCTAGCCTCGCTTTTATTATAGTCACTATTTTCCATTATAGTCAGCAGTAATACAAGGAACCCACAGGTCTGTATGCTGTAAGACATTAATGTTAGCAAATTAGCATAAGGCTTGAGGCCTAACCTTAAACAGATAAACTTTGAAAGATAAATGGCCCGAAGATAAACTGGGGAACTGAAAATGGAGTGTTTTGAAGAATATTTAACCGCAGATGCATGAGCACATGACCAACAATAAGATTGTCATGGCAACAAATTAACAAGGAGTCCTGTGCCACTCTTAAAGACTAACAAATTTTGCAACGAATCAACATTCATAAGAGGTACATGAGCTACATCCATAGATACCTAACCACAAGAGGGTCAGGGTAACAAATTGACATATATGATGATAAGTGGAGATCATTGATATACTAACCAACATTAGCAAGGTGAGAAAATACAAATAAGGAAAAGGAGAAAATCCCCTTCCAAATATACAACGAATATCGTGGTGTCAACATATCATATTATCAAAGTTAAATTCCATCCTTGAGACAATAAGGGAAAGAAAGTGGTCCTTGGGAGGTGCTATAATGATGGCCCCTGGTGATGAAGGGGAAAATGATGGTGATAAAGCAGATAATGGCTAATATTTCAGGTTATTCTACAAAGGATGGTGTGAGTGTATGGATCTGCACATGTACATTCCATAGTATTTTTATCTACCTTAGTGAGTTGGAGCGTTTGTGGTTGTTCTAATGTAATTCCTGTGGAGTGAGTGTTGTAACTGTGCACAAAGTGTTCCCAACCATACAATAATTAGCCTGATCTTGGGACAAGAACCTGTCAACCCTCAAAGTATGATAACTGGAGATTCGTAAGTTACCAATATAATGTGTACATCAGGCTACACCAGTCTGTGGGAAACGTGTTTTGATGATGATTGGGGATGGAGAGGAGGAGTGTTTGAAGGCCAGGAGAGGGACCTTAGGAAAGATTTCTTTCAGGATGAGGTCCCCTTCAAGCATGGGTTATAATGGTTTCATGAGACCCCATATATGTTCCAGTCAGATGTTAGGTGACAACTACAGGAGTGGGGTCAGAGGGGGTTTTATTTCTGTACCAAAGAAGGTTCTCTTGGGGTATCTGAGTCACATGCTCCATGATGTGATCTATTCCTCTGGTGAGTATCCTTGTTCAGTGAAGACAGTGTTAAGTGTATTAAGATGTATCTCTTGGACTTTCTCCTTGGAGGATATTCTATGGTATCTGAGTGCCTGGCTATAAATAACAGATTCCTTGGTGTTCTGGGGGTGGTTACTGGGTTTATGAAGGTAGGTGTGGTGATCCATAGTTTTCTTTTATACAGTGGTCTCTAGGCTTCCACTGTTGAACCTGATCGTGGTGTCCAGGTAGTTGGTGCTAGTGTAGGAGTCATCTAGAGATAGATAGGTGGTTGTTACTGCAGTTGCAGTGGAAAACTGACAGAGTTTAGGTCACCTGTCTAGTGGATGAAAATATCAACAATGTTTCTAAGGTATATCATTAGTTTTATGGTATGTTTATCCATAAGTACTTCTTCAAAGTGGCCATGAAGAGATTGGCATGGTAGCTTATAAAAACAGAACAATTTTTAAAATAATTTATTATAGGTAGTCAAATCTCTATTACAATATGAGGTGAGTAAGCAAAGCCATTTAATATGGCTTACAACGTTTTTACTAATGTTACTAGGAATAGATTTCCCTCCCTGTATCTGTCCTCCAATGCATGCCAAATCTTCCTAGCTTAGGACCTCAGACACCTACCTATAGTGCACTGCTCTGTTCATCAATACAAGCATGGCTGGTAGGAAGGTACGCCCCTAACAAAATGAGCGGTGATCACACATAACTGACTTCATTAGTTTGGTGGCTGGATATTAACTGAAATGAAACAAACTTCACTTTGTAGTGTACACATACGTTAAGAGTTGATATTTCCTCTTGGATATGTGGAAGACCCAGCAGCATGAAATCTTGGAGAAAGTTCTACTCAAAGCCAGAGTTTATAAACTGAGAGCATAATATGCTGCTCTATAGTTTAATAAATGGCTCTATAAGAGATCAGGGATTCTCAACCACTGAAATACCAAGACATGGCTGGGAGCAGCCCCAGCCATGCTTAACACAGATGTTCCCCTCTCCTGCAGCTGTTGCCTCTGCACTTCCTCCGCCACTGCGGTTTCCCTCTGGCAGCAGCCCGTCTGGTAGCACCTTATTTTAAAGTGCCCCCTCACCTGCTGCTGAAAAAAATCCTTCTTTGAAGCTATTTTTGGCAGTGGGAGGCATCAAGGGCAGCTCTCATCACCACAAAAGCCAGCTCTGACTTATGATGAGGCACCCCCTCTGCTCCTGAAAGCTGCTGATGCTGGGAATTTTGGTGGCAGGTTCTGAAAGAGGCAGTAGCCTGCCGCTGAAGCTCTGCTCCCCACTGGTGGGCTTGGACTTTTGGGGGCAAGCTGCTAAGTGAAGACACATTCAGCCACTGTGATGTGACATCCTTTTGTGTCACAACAAAGCAGTTGAGAATCACTGCTACAGATGACTCATCTACTCTTTTATCCTAAAATATCTTTGTCATTATTATCATAGTTTTTAAGAGCTGCTGAAACTTTTGTGTGGTTGCTTTGAAGAATGCTTCACTCAGAAATCTTTTGTTGGGGTTAGGGATGGTTCTTCATTAATGTTTTTTCATTTACAAGCACAATTCAATTAATATAGTTTATTTGCTTACTGTTGCTTTAATTTCCCACCAAAAGGACAGTCAATTTATACTCAATACTATGCTACAGTAGTATTTGCATATAGTCTCCATTTCCTTGTGCCTTTCACCAGTGCTACCAAATTAGATGGGTGGTGTATACCAACAACTTTTCATTACTTAATACAGGAGTAACTGACCAAATAACATGCAACAGAGTGGAGAGTAAGGCCCACAGTTTTAAATAGAAATAATAATTGCAAGATTTCTTAGAACTGGAAATATCTGAGATTACATTACACCCAGAATGCTTCAAAGGAATTTGAACATGTTTGTGGGGGCATTCTGTTATTGAAAATTAGGAGATTTCCATCTGGAACATACACTGTTGCATTTTAGTACGAGAGAGCCCTGAGATATTGGACTTTAATTTGATATTTGTATGCTTTAATGTCAATGCCATGTGTTTAAAAATCAAGAAA
This sequence comes from Podocnemis expansa, assembly GCA_007922195.1. Taxonomy (NCBI): domain Eukaryota; kingdom Metazoa; phylum Chordata; order Testudines; family Podocnemididae; genus Podocnemis; species Podocnemis expansa. Next base: position 90,570,965 of record ML681963.1, on the reverse strand, counting down.
AATATCAGGTTTTCAAAAATCATAAGATAGCCATAAAATCACATCTTAACACTTTTGAGGTTCTTTCAGTTTGCCTTCTGGATTTGTAAACTTTGGCAACCTCTGGGTTATGTTTTCAAGCTTTTCTCTGCAAGCAGAAGGATTAAAATGTCTCTTTTTAACAAAAGCTGAGATTCCCACATGACTCTGATTTGGGACTTTAACAAAACTGCCAGACATTGAGATTCATGATAAAATCATGAGTCAACACAACACTGTGTAAGTACAAAAGAAAAAAAAATCAAATCTGGATCATGTAAAGAGCTTTTTATGGCTTCCTTTGAGCTTTGTGTAGTTGCACTCATAGTAACTAATATAATTTCCTTTCGGCAGCAGGATATGAAAAATAGTTCCAATTTTAGAAACAAAACAAACAAAACTTTGTCCCTAAAATATTTTGTGCAATATTTGTGGCATAGTCATAGAATTTATAGTCCTAAAGGATCATTGTGATCATCTGATACCACCTGCATCATACATGCCATAGAATTTCCTCCCAGCAAGTCCTGAAACAGTCCTAGGAACTTGTGGTTGAACAAGAATATAGAATATGTATTTTAGAAAGACATTCAGTCTTGATTTAAAGATTTTACATGATAGAGAATCCACTGCACTCTATTGGTATATTATGGACAAACTCTCACTGATAGCAAATGCTGTGTTATAGTCACTGTTTAAAAAAGGGGCACGTTTCCAGTTTGAATTTGCCTAGCTTCAACCTCCAGCCACTGCTTACTATGCTTTTGCCAGCTCAGATGTAAAACCTTTTTTAACTGGTATCTTCTCGGCATTTAGCAAAAACAACAAAAATCCTGTGGCACCGTAAAGGCTAACAAATTTCTTTGGGCATAAGTTTTCATGGGCTCCAGCCCACTTTGTCAGATCAGATGTGCATCGATGAAGTGGGCTGCAACACATGAAAGTGGTTTCCAGCCAAAGAAATTTTTTAGTCTTTAAGGTGCCACAGGACTTTTCATTGTTTTTGCTATACACCAGGCATGGCCGAACTGTGGCTCGGGAGCCACACGCGGCTCTTATATGAAAAACTGCAGCTTGCAGAAGAATATCAGCAAATCAGTTTCTCAAATTGATTTCCCAAGAGCAAACATCTGCAGCATAGTCAGCACAGCGGGGAGAAGCGCGGCATGTTTAGATTTTCTTGTAAGCCCTTATACAGTTTACTCACTGTTAAAATAAAATCGTGTTTTACAAGTCCTTTTAAACATGACATTGAATGATAAGAAAGGAAAATATGAAGAAGAAAATAGATTGTTTGAAACTTGAAATGCAAGAGGATTCTGGTTTAAAGATGATGCACAAAAACTCCCAGTCTACAACTGAATTCTGGAAACTAGTGCCTGAAACTAAATATCCTCAACTGAAGAAAGTCAGCTGTAGATTACTTTCAATTTTTGGCACAACTTACTGCTCTGATGCATTGTATTCCACAATGAAATTTGTGAAATTGAAACATTGTGCAATACCTACAGATCAGCACCTGGAGAGCTTTTATGTACCCCACTGACAAATTACTGCATAGATTTTTAAAAACTTGCCACTAGCCTGCAGTCTTCTACATAGCGCAACAGCTAAGTTTTTACTGTATAGGCCTAGTCTTCATGGTAACCTTAAGTAATTATTAGAAACTGACATGAGTAGGATCAATATTTGCCCTGTTTTTCTGATAAAATTAAAGTGTGCAATGAATTTTAAACTTAGTAATTTTGGAGTAGGTAAAAGGATATGGTTATATGTCTCAGTGTGGCTCTCAAAGGTTTAATAATCAATTTGTGTGGCCCTTGAGTTCCATAAGTTTGGCCACCCCTGCACAGACTAACATGGCTACCCCTCTGGAACTTCTCCCTGTTGAGGTACTTTTAGATCATGATGTGAAGAACACAAGATAATGTGATATGATATAAAGGCCTCGCTTGCATTAGTACAAAATGACATATATAACCCACAGTTGAAGTGTGATCTTTTATGAGGAGCACTTAATGTTCTGTATGCATTGTGGGAGCTGTGATACAACAATGGAATAGTAGTGGCTATCAATGAGAGTTGGTCCACAGCCTATGTTGTATACAATTGTTTGAAAGATATGACTCACTTATTTTCTTGCTCTTCAGTATAGTATCTAATATAAATATCAGTATTTTAGTATATCAGTATTGAGACGGAGATTTTAGTAATATCAGTATTGAGATCTATATAGAGATGCACCTAATCTTTCCCACACTCACATGCCCACAGTGTACCTAAATTATATATGCATTCAGATGTGTGCTCAGGGCCAGACATACACCTAACTGGGCAATGCAGTAGGCAAACTGCGGATTTGCATGCACCCATGAGGTATCTGTGTACATACATTAGGCACATACAATGTTTACGCAAAGTTGTGCTAGCCGAACTTTGAAAATCTTTGAGTGCTAGAGCTATTGTGAGTCCATTGTAGAGTGGTGGGATTTGGAGGGCAGTTTGCACTATGTAATTGCATCCACAATCCATTGGGCAACAAGAGCAGAGAACACACAAGTGATTTACACATGCGGCAGATGCTCACAGCATTGCAAAAAGCTAATGGAGTGAGGCACCAAGGTTTCTTTTCAGTTTTACCCAGCAACTTTGCTCTAAGTCACTGTGAATTTATTCATCTTCAGCTACTTTCAGATGGCTTCTAAGTGTCAAGGAAGAGGAGACAATAGCAATACTGCCAACATCATAGAATCATAGAAACTGGAGGGGACCATGAAAGGTCATCAAGTCCAGTCCCCTGCGCTCATGGCAGGACCAAGGACCCTTTTAAACTATCCCGGCCAGGTGTTTGTCTAACCTGCTCTTAAACACTCCCAGTTATGGAGATTCTACAACCTCCCTAGACAACTTATTTGAGTGGTTAATCACTCTGACAGTTAGGAAACTTTTCCTAAGATCCATCCTAACCCTCCCTTGTTGTAATTGAAGCCCATTGCTTCTTGTCCTATCATTGGCATTTAAGGAGAACAGTTTTTCTCCCTCCTTGTGAGAACCTCTTAGATACTTGAAAACTGTTATCACGTCCCTTCTCTGTCTCCTCTTTTCTAGATTAAATAAATCCAGCTTTTTCAATCTTCCTTCATAAGTCAAGCATTCCAGACCTCTAATAATTTATGTTGCTCTTCTCTGTACTTTCTCCAATTTGTCCACATCTTTCCTGAAATAAGGCACCAAAGAACTGAACATGATACTCCAATTGAGGCCTAATCAAGGAGGAGCAGAGCAGAAGAAGTACTTCTTGTGTCTTACAGTACACCTGTCAATACATCCCAGAATGGTGTTTGCTGTTTTTGCAACAGTGCTACACTGTTGACTCATATTTAGCTTGCGATCCATTATGATACCCATATCCCTTTCTGCAATATTCCTTCCTTGGTAGTCATTCCCTATTTTGTATGTGTGCAATGGACTGTTCTTTTCTAAGTGGAGTACTTTACACTTGTCTTCATTGAGTTTCATCCTGTTTACCTCAGACAATTTCACCAGTTTGTCCAAATCATTTTGAATTGTGATCCTATCCTCCAAAGTTCTTATAAGCCCTCCTAGCTTGGTATCTTTGGCAAACTTTATAAGACTCTATTTTATAAAACTCTGCTCCATCATCTAAATCACTGATAAAAACGTTGAACAGAACCAGACCCAGAACTGATCCCTGCAGTACCCTGCTCGTTATTGCCTTCCAGCATGACTGTGAACCATTGATAACTACTCTCTGGGAGTGGTTATCCAACCAATTTTTCACCCACCTTCTAGTCGCTTCATTCAGGCTGTACATCCCTAGTTTCTTAATGAGAAGGTGATTCGAGACTGTATCAAAAGCCTTCCTAAATGCTTATATTTAGTTTTACTAGATACACCACATCTACCACTTACCCTCTGCTCACAAGGCTTGTTACCCCATCATAGAAAGCTATCAGGTCAGTTTGACATGATTTGTTCTTGACAGATCCATGCTGACTATCAATTAGCACCTTATTCTTTTCTAGAGGGTTGCTAATGGATTCCTTAATTATTTGTTCCATTATTTTTCCTAGTACAAAGGTTAAGCTGACTGGTCTATAATTCCCTAGGTTGTCCTTATTTTGCTTTTTATAGATGGGCACTATATTTGTACTATTCTAGTCCTCTAGGACCTCTCCAGTCTTCCATGATTTTTCAAAGATAATAGCTAATGGCTCAGATATCTGAGTCAGCTCCTTAAGTATTCCAGGGTGCATATCAACAGGCCCCAGTGAATTGAAGACATCTAACTTGTTTAAGTAATTTTTAACTTGTTCTTTCCATATTTTAGCTTCCGATCCTGTCCCATTTTTACTGCCCTCTCCTACGTCAGGCAGCCAGTCACCACCAACTTTCTTGGTGAAGACTGAAGTGAAGAAATCATTTAGTTTCTCTGCCATTTCCACATTTTCTGTTATTGTTTTTCCCTCTTTGTTGAGTAATGAACTTATCTGCTTGGTCTTTCTCTTGTTTCTAATGTATTTAAAAAATGTTTTTTGTTACCCTTTATGCCTTCAGCTAGTTTGATCTCAGAGTACCTTGATCCTTCTCATTTTTCCCCTACATAATGGTGTTATTCATTTATAGTCATCCTTTGTGATTTGTCCAAGTTGTCACTTTTTGTAGGACTCTTTCTTCACTTTTAGATGATTGAAAATCTCCTGGTTAAGCCAGGGTGGTCTCTTGCTGTACTTCCTATCTTTCCTGTGCATTGGAATAGTTTGTTCTTGTGCCTTTAATACTCTCTCTTTGAAAAACTGCCAACTGTCTTTATTTATTTTTCCTCTTAGACGCGCTTCCCATGGGATCATACCTACCAACCTCCTCAGTGTGCTAAAGTCTGCTGTCTTGGAATCCATCATCTTTATTTTGGTGTTCTCTCTCCTACCATTCCTCAGAATCATGAATTCTACCATTTCATGATCACTTTCGCCTAAGTTACTGTTCACTTTCAATTCACAACCAGTTCCTCTCTGTTTGTCAAAATCAAGTCAAGAACAGTTTCACCTATAGTAGCTTTCTCCACCTTTTGAAATAAAAAAATTGTCTCCAATACATTCCAAGAACTTATTGGCTAATCTGTGCCTTGAAGTGTTATTTTCCTCAACAGATGTCTGGGTGGTGGAAATCCCCCATCACACCAAGTCCTGTGCTTTGGATGACTTGTTAATAGTTAAAAAAAAGGCTTCATTGACCTCCCCTTCCTGGTTAGGTGGCCTATAGTAGACCCCTACCATGACATCACCCTTGTTTTTAACTCCTTTTATTTTTACCCAGAGACTTGCAACATGCCTGTCTCCTATTTCCATCTCCACCTGAGTCCCAATACACACACTTTAAATATACAAAACAACACCACCTCCCTTTTTTTCTCTCTCTATCCTTCCTAAGCAAGCTATACTCTGCTATGTTAATATTTCAGTTGTGTATTATCCCACGAGGTCTCTGTGATGCCAACTATGTCATAGTTGTATTTAGCTATTAGCATTTTGGCTGTGTTCACACACAGATGGTTGTTTTGAGACAAGTTGTATCGAAACAACTTGTTTCGAAACAATGCCTTATTTTGAAATGACTTACTTTGAATTAGCAAAAAGTCATTTTGAAATAGGGAAAAAAGCGGGAAACGAAATAGCATGTTCACAGTGTGAACATGCTATTTCGTTACCTGCTGCAGGGGGCTACAGCCCCCTGGGGGTGAGCCGCTACTGCAGCTCACCCTGCAGCCCAGAAAGGGGGCTGCAGCTACCGGTGGGGGGGTGAGCTGCTGCGGGGTGGCTCAGCTCCCCGCCAGAGCTGCCCCCCAACACTGCCAGCGGGTGAGGGGCGCTGGGCTCAGCCCGCAGCCTGGGCTGCCCCCCCGACTCCACCAGCAGGTCGGAGGCACCGGGCTCAGCCCGCAGCCTGGGCTGCTCCCCTGACACCTCCAGTGGGTCAGGGGCACAGGGATCAGCCCCCGACCCACTGAAGTGGTGGGCTGAGCCCGGTGTCCCCAACCCACTGGCAGTGTTGGGGGGCAGCCTGGGCTGTGGGCTGAGCAGCGGCTCACCCCCCCCGCCAGGGGCTGCAGCCCCCTTTCTGGGGCTGAGGGACAGCCCTCAGCACCCTGGCCAGGGTCCTGAGGGTTCCCTGGACAGGGTGCTGAGGATCCAATGTTGTTTCGGAACATTTTGTTCCGAAACAACGTGTTCACACTGCGTTGTTTCATAACAACCGTTGCGAAACAACATTGTTTTGCCTAGAAACTAGGTTTAACTTGTTTCAAAACAATGCTGTTGTTTCAAAACAAAGGGAACCCGTTGTTTCAAAACAACTGTGCATCATGTGAACATGGGTTTTTTTTGTTTCAAAACAACCTTGTTGTTTCGAAACAAAAATGCTGTGTGAACACAGCTTTTGAGTTCTTCCTGCTTATTCCCCATAGTTCTCACATTAGTATATAAACACTTAAGATACTGATATAGTTTTTCCCGTTCCTTCCCCCTATTTCTCACTAGTCTCTATTCTATCCCTGCTGTTACAGCCAAGGTTCCCCCCCAGTTTTTGACCCTTCCCCCAGGTTTCCCTGAGATCAAATTTCAGGGTTGGACCCTTTAAGAGATTTAAAATCATGAAACTTTTAAAAATTATATTATGTTTTTCTGGTCTATCTTTTGATTTCTAAATTCACCCTGCACATTCCCAGTTTGTGTATAACAATTAGTGATAACTACTGTCCCTTATTTATTGGGCAGGTTGATTTTGGCCCCTGGGGAATGAGCTTTTACCCCCACATCTGCCTGGTCCTTTTGCTACCAACTAATCTGGCTCCCAGTGAGTCTCACATGCATCAGTTCAGCCCAGCTAGTCTCACCTTTGAGGTTCCTCACACTCTTCTCCCAGGACCGGAGGCAGACAGCTCCAGCAACCCTTTGTCCCACTCTGCCTCTTCCCAGGCCAGGCACCACAGAGAGGAATTGCTCTGTCTCCATAAAACTCACAGTAAGGGAGGAGAGCAGGGAACAAAGTCACCCTGAGTAGCTGAGCTCTTTAGCTCCTTCCTGCTGCCCGCCACCCACAAGAATGACTTTGGATTACTATGCAGAGGTGGAGAGCTCTGCCTGCAGCAACTCTGATTAGTTATTCTGTCTCAAGAGGCAGGGAGGCAAGTCTGAAGGAGCCAATCAATCAACGGGCTCAAATTCACTAGAAGGTTGGAATTTCTTACATCATCACTGGCTCTAGCACCAGCCAATATCTGGTCAGTTAAGAAAAAAATCATGAAACCTTGGCATCAAGTCAACTGCACCTTTATCCTGTGCACCCAGCTTAAGAGTTGGGCCCCAGTTCTACTTATCCTTCTCCCACAATGAATTCCATTGATTTCAGTAGGTCATCCTGTATGAGTAAGGCAGGTTAGATTTGGCCTTTTCACTTTGTAAGGAGTTGAAGGAAACATGTTGCATCCCTTTTACCTAAAAAAATTCTGACATGATGGACAAAAGTCTAGTACGCTGGTTTTCAACCTTTTTTTTTTCATTTGCAGGGCTCTAAAATATTTCTAATGGAGGTATGAATGATAGTTTCTGCTGAAGAGTGCCTAGTGCTGCAATAGTAAAAGATAAAAAGGTGAAGGCTGAAATACATTAGAATTATTGTGGGATCCTAGGGATGCAACAGGTGAGGCTAGAGGTGCATTAATGCAACAACTGTGAGTGCCATATTCACCCTAAGGATAATTTTAATAAGATGTAGGGAACATGCCTTTTTACTTTTGTAAACACAGAGGTTTTCTTGCTAGTGGCAGAATATTGGCGTGTTTGCTCTTTGTCTTTTATCTGTCATACTCTCCAATTTAGGAATTCTACCAAAGAATGACACTAGAATGTAAGTGTACAGAAACTAGAGGTGAATTTGAGTTGTGTCACATTAAGTGATCTAATTCTGAGAGTCGTGGTTCTTTTAGCCAAGATGAGGTTATTAAATGAGTCTCTTCAGACTATCTAGAACTTGGTTAAAAATCTGTCATTTAATGGAAGTGGGCAGAAAGTAAGTGGGATTGCAAGGGTGCTGATTTGGTTTTATAGATAAACTTCCTTTTTTGTTCTAAAATCATGTAAAATAAGTGGTGTTTTGGAATGGTTTAGATGTTCGTTCATCTCCTGACTATTTCTTGATGTCACAGCATGGCTCGGAGAGCACCTGGCATCTGTTTAATTAGGTGTTACTTCAGTGTTGAGAGCCTGTTCTGGTGGCTGCAGTAATTCAATTCCATTTTTCCATTCAATAAATGCTTATTATTAGACATCATTAAAGTTAAGATTCTGTCATAGATATTTTTTAGTAGAAGTCAGGGGTTGTCACAGGCAATAAGCAAAAATTCAAAGAAGTCCACAAACAGTCCCTGGCTTTTACTAATACTACTCTGGGGGATGGGGGGAGATGACAATAGAGAGAGTGCTACGGGGGCTTTCAGCTCGTCCAGTTCTGAGGTTATGCAATACAGATTTGTGCATCTCTTGGTAGCTCAAACGGTTTTAAATGTATAAAAGTAAAGATGAAGAACATAAAATTTATTGTTGTATGTTCCTTTACAATAGGAGTGATGGAAGAAATGGATTGTTAGGAGGGATTTAATTGATAAATGGCTAGAGGCCTAGTAGACCAGGCATCCCATCTAGAAGAGCTGGCAGTGTCACATAATCAAAATAAAATTTATATTCGTTTTGATTTCCTCACAAAAATATTTTATTTCATTATCAAATATTCAGGAGCTATCTGTTTGAAGAAATGTTTTCATGGTCTTTTTCTTTATGATTGGAGGCTTTCTCCAACTGAAGCTTCTAGAAACTTTGTAGAAACATGAAGTACCAGCAAGGTCATTATCGGGATTTTTCTATCTTCAAAAGGCCCTCCTTTTTTCAGGTAAGAGTTTCAGTTGTGCAACAGGCCTTATAGCTGTGTTAAAGGCTCCATTTTTATGAAGGGGAGAGCAATTCCTCTCACAGGAGAGTATGTGAACCCTATAGTGAATGAAGTTGATGTCTGTCTTTCCCCAGCATGCTGCTTTTCTTCTTTCAGGAATATGCAAATAATCTTTGAATCAAAACTTTGCTCAGGGGTACAGATATCACCAAAAGAATCTGTTATAGCTCTGGCAGTCAGGGGGATCCATCACTATAGAAGGAGGATCTCTGTGTAAAGATGATGTTCAAAAGACCAATCAGATAAAAGCTGGGATGAAATTTGTTCTGACCTCACATGGTATAAACTTTTCATTTTTGTACGTCATTGTGTTTCTTCTGTTATAAAACTATGATCTTTCCAGTAATGTTTTTATTTTTCATTCTTAATTATGAGCATTAAACAATTTGAAATTTGAGTCTGTAAGCTGAAAACATGTACATTATATCTATTTATCTATATCTATATCTTATTCCTAATTTTCAGTAATGACATTTATCAATCATAACATGTTTTAGATGAGATTGCTAGCTCCATTCCCTTTTCTTTTCTACCATTGGGGAACCTGCAACAGGTACACAGGGCTTCAGTGAGATGAAACTGGCTAAGTTGACTGAGCATTACTGAAGGTTGCTATAGGTCAGAGCAGTCCTGGAACCCTAGTGGATTAAGTGAATTTGAAATAAGGCTATCCATACAAGGAATTCACTGGGAATAGCTATTCTACTTTAAAGCCATACTCCACCTTAATCTGAATTAACTTTTCAGTGTAAACAAGCTGTGACAGGGTGGGTGCCATACACTGGCCCTGAAAGGGCTAAAAATGGGCTGAGAGAGGCAGCTAATGGGCTGAGGGTAGCTGTCGTCCCATTAGGGGGCCAGGTTCCCTATATATAAGAGAGGTTGCAGGGACTAGGAGTCAGCTGGCCTTGGAGAGTGTAGGCAGGAAGGTTCTCTCACTAGCTGGTTGGCTGATGGAGTCGGCACCCTGGACAGCTCAGTGGTGGTCAGAGCCAGAGGTCCTGAAGGTGCAGCAGAAGTGTAGAGCAGCAGGCCAGAGGCAAGGGTACATGTAATGGAGTTCAGCTGAGGCTCCGGAGGAGCAAGCTTGAACCAGACTATGAAGTGGCCCTGAGGTGTGCGTGTGCATGAGACTGAGGGCCTCAGGAAAAGCAGACCAGGGAAGAACTGTGTTTGAGTGTGACTGGTGGGACGTAGAGGCATTGGTTCTGAGGCTGCAACACTTAGGGCCCCTGGACTAGGGCTGGGGCCTTCCCCTATTCCCCAGAGTGCCAGGTGTAGCACTGGAATTGCAGGCCATTGTGTGGCTGAAGAATGGCCAGGATCAGTAAGTTGGGACTTCCCCTAGAATGGGGGCTGTATGGACGAGATGCTCAGCTGGAGGGCCAAGTAAACAGCAGTGCGCAGCCAGCGGGCTGAGTTGCCAGACAAAGTGATGGAGCATGGTCTGGATGGGTGGGCTGCTTGAGCCTAATTGCCAACACCATCATCAGGGGTGCCCGTGGGAGCATGTACTCCAGCACACAAGTGAAAGTAGTGCTGGCATGAGAGGGCTGGAGATGTCTACTGAGTCACAGAACAAGTACAACAGAAGTAGCAACAGTGCAGCCTTTTGCACAGTCTTTTCACAAATGTGCCATAATCATGGTCTGAAGTGTATAGTCTTTAGGAACATAGGACACACTCCATCCGAGACACTCTGTTAAGCCTGTCTGCAGAAAAGCCACTTAACTACCAGTTGTGATAGGTTTGGTGACACAGGCATTTATTATTCACTGAGAACTGAACTGAGACCATCAGCTCACTCCTAGAAGCAATCAAACTGCCACCAAACAGTTGCAACCTGGTATGGATATAAACCAGTAACGTTGCGGTGAATGATCCTGTTCCCCAATAAGCTGTCCATGAGTTGGCCAGTCTCCTATAGATTGTCCACGTTTGTGCTTCAGGCAATCATTTGCCAAGGGAAAAGTCCAAGAATTACAAGAGGGTAATTCATCAATTTGCTAACAAATTTACACAAATATACCTGCTTTTATGTAGGTCTCTGGTAACATTATTTACCTAGAGTAGTAGATATTAACTAATTAAGCCTTAACTTCCTTGGTGAGGGACAGTAGTTCAGAACAGAGGGAGAAACTGAAGGAAACGTGTTAAGTCCAACAAGACATTTGTGCCAGAGTCAATTTTAAAATCAGATCTCCTGACTCCAGCTCTGGTACCTTAACCACAAGACAGTCTTTTCTTTCAAACCTCTTTACAGTAGCTGGCTAACATAGTACAGAACCAGAACTTATTGATTATATATTCTTTTTGTGTGCGGCATAGTTGGGAAAGAATGTTAAAGCTTTGGGGTCCGGCAAACTGTCTGCTCTCCTCTGGTGGGTCTCTCATTTTTTCTGTAGCTAGTGTGTCAGGTCACCCCTAGTTGTCCCATCTCCAAGGGGAGGTCCCTCTGATAATGTCCTGTGGGGAAGGGAGGGGGAAAGAACGCAGGCCCGCCCACTATTTTGGCTCCCAGACCAGGGGCCCTGAGTAGCAGCTCTGTGCTGCTTGACTGTATCCAGCACCGTAGCTCTCTCCCCTGGGCTATTTTCACCTCTACCTGGGCAAAGCTTCTTCCCTCAGTCTTGTGGGTTTTTCCGCCAGGCGCCTGTACCTTCAATTCCTCTCAGCTTTTCCACATGACACTGCACTACTTCAGTCCACTCTGAACTTCTCCAACTCTTCATCTAGCTTGTGCCCTGTTTGTCTGGAGCAGCAGGGGTTTATCAGGCACCTGGCTAGGCCTGATTGCCCTCTAACTCCAGCGAGTTTGCAGGGAACAGCCCTCTGAGCATTCTGGGGCTTATAAACTCTCCTTCTATAATTCTGTTACTGCCCTCTGGCCTTGATACATGATCACAAGGGGTATAAATGCTATGTGGCCTAAGTAGTTTAACTCACCACCTTTGGATCTTCTGTATAAGAATATGTTGCTACGTAACCCTTTTGCAACTCTCTCTCCATTCCCCCCATCCCCAGCCTGCAGACTACCACTTTGGTCCTGTGATGACTTGTTTCTGTCTACAGCCCTCAAGCTACATCATGTATATTTTATACCCCCTCCAGGGTAACTAAAGTCCATCTAAGAATCTAAACATTCTAACAAAACATCCTCTCATCCCCTGCAGGTGATTCCTTAACCTATTTTCTAGGTTTGGTCCTCAGCCACACCCTGGGCTCAATTGTCCTTTGGGGGTTTTATGCCCAACCTCTGCTCTGAGTTCCAGTCCAGGCGCTTACGCAGGCAAACCCTGCTCTTTTAGCTATACTGCTGTTTCCCGGGAACACTTCCTATGTCCAAAAGTCTTGTGCTGTTTCCCAGTAACCTGTAGTTAATACAGGCTCCCTAGTTCTTAGACCTCTCAGGTTTCTCCTTATGCCCTCCTATCTCCTCCTCTGGAATGCAACCCATTTTCTAGGCCTACTAAGACTGACTTCACTCCTGTGGCCTTCTCTGTGGCATTCACAAGTAACTGATCACAGATTAAGCGGGACCAATAGAACTTGATTAAACCCTGGAGACTGCTCTGCCCATGTGACTGAATTGCTTCTAGCTTAATTGCACATTTCCTCCTCAACCATAACATCTCCCCAGGGAACATGGCTCCTCTGACTCCATTTCTACTGATCATAAAATCATAGGGTTGAAAGGGACCCTATGAGGACATCTAGTCCAACCCCCTGCTAAAAGCAGATCTACTCCCACCATATCATCATCTTCCCTATTTTACAAACATTTTTAAAAGAAGCAATTGAAGCATAGACTCCCATCCCATGTCCCTCTGACCAGCGGTTGCTAGCACACAGCCAAGTTGCATGGTCTCTGAAATAGTTTGGTTTCCTGGTGTTAACCCTCTGCCTCCCTGTCACAGAGTCTAGCAAGTTCTCTGTGGAGTGTCCTCCCTCTCTGTGGGGTTGGTCTCTAGATAATTTTTTATTTTATTTTTCCCTCCTATGATGATCATATGCCCTGACCACCACTGCACCCCTCATGTCTCCTTTAGTCTATTTCTTCTGTGGTCTGGTTGGATCCTCCCTCGAGTCCTGTCCCTAGGGCCAGTAGGTCCTTGACTGACCTGTCCAGCAATCACAGACAGTGGCAGTAGAGTACATAGGTCATTGCTTGCCAGTGTCCCCACCAGGACTGTTGCTGGTCTCAAAAAGAATCAGGCCTGGGCCCTGCCCGTTGCTGTGTGGCCCCACCCCCAGGCCTGATCCAGAAGCCCGATTAGGCTCCTCCGACCAGAAGCCTGGCCCGAATCCAACCCCTGCTGCTGCCTCCAGCCCCTGCTGAGGCACAGCCAGAGACAGGCAGGGCTGAACCCCAACGGGTCCAAAGGCAGTGACATCCCTGGTCCCCATCCTTCTGGTTGCAACAGGTCTCCCCTCACTGGTAACAAGGTTTTGATTCTTCACCCCGTCAGTGCTGCACTGACTTACCAAAATTTTCAAAAGTAGTTTACCAGTCAGGTACTGTTCATGCTTGAAGGTAAATAAATCAGCTTCTACCTTTTCCCAATCTCGAAAGTGCTGATTTGACTTTCCAGGATGTGCATGGTTCAACTAGCCAGGTCTTCAAATCATACACTATATAATGGTCTGTGAACTCCTTTTAGAGATTGTGGAAGCAGAACACAGGGTATCTTGCTAATGCTTTCTTCAGAGATTTTAGTGACTTGGGCATTCTTGCTATCACAGTGAAACTTGGCCTACAGAGTGATGGGAAAGAATTACTTTAACTTTTTTAAAAGCAAAATTGTTAACACAGGCAGAGAAATGTTCTTACAAGTGAGTGTCTAACCAGCTAGGATCTGGAGAAGATTGCCTTATGCATATTATCTTAATGGAATCAAAGTTACATAATTGTCAATGAGTTTGATTCTTCTAAAACAAAAGCAAAATATAACTGAACTTTAATACAGAAACTATGTCTAAAGACTGTTAGCTCTTGCATTCTGTGGGGAATGATCAGCTCTTATGTATGAGAGAAAAAGATTGCAAGAGCAGATTCCTCCAGGCTCGTATTAATCAAGTTTGGCTAAATGCACTTTATTTTATTGCTGCTAATTTACTGTTTTTCTTCTTAGTCTCCCCACCCTCCCCCGGAGCTCTTCAAAATCCTCTTAACAGTGAGTTTTCTCTCTACTGTATTTAAGGTGATAGATTTGCATGAATTACTCTTATATCAATGCTGTTAATATTGAAAACTAGAATAAAAATGAATTGGAGAAAAAAAATGACCTGATCAACAGTTTACATGGTAACAAAGTCTCTTGCTGTTGGCAGTTATCGCTTGACAAGCAGGTATCACACTCTATCAAAGAGTAGAGCTGTGTATTCATTCCTGGCTGGTAAAGACACAGTCAAGCCCCTTTAAACTAACTGCCAACACCCAGATTAAGGAATGTATTTCTCCAGTAACATCCCAAATAATGAGGTGAGGACTTGGCCACTCAGATCATAATCTGAGCTGCAAGCAGGTACTTGGCTTTTTAGTTCTGACCACACTGGCAGTGCCTTCAGGCAGTGCTCCATGGCCCACACTGCCAGTTGCTGTGCTGCAGAGAGCTCACCACTCTAACACTGCACTGTGTTTCATTAGTAGAGAGTGAAGCTCAATGCAAGTTTAGTTGAACAATTGGGCTTTATTAAACCCTGCCAACTACTCTGTTTGCATAGTTAATTTGCTTCCAGCCTACCTCCACAGATTTCCCAGTTGCTCTGGGGTCCTGTCAATAACAGTCCCTCCCCAGAACATGAGCCTCTGGTTCCACCGATCATATTATGCTGTTCCACCTTGGCTTCACCAGAACTCCTACCCTTCCCCCACTTCTGACTGAGTTATCCTCCTTGGTACTGCCTGACCTTTATACATCTGCAGTCACTAATGGATATTAAGTCACCCTATCAGTATGAGCTGGGAGTAAAGGGTTAGGTGCCAAGCCAGGGTGAGCTTGACTCCCTTTAAAGAGCCAACCAGCCTGCAACAGTAGGGTACTGCAGTAACTGTGAAATGCTATAGTGCAAGGGTCTCAAACTCAAATCACCACGAGGGCCACATGAAGACTAGTATGGTAGCCCAAGGGCTGCACCACTGAAACCTTTTAATACAATGGTATTGCAAATATTGATAGCAGTAGCAGTGTTGTGGGCTGCAAGAAATAACTTTAGGGGCCATGTGCGGCCATTGGGCTGCGTGTTTGAGACACCTGCTATAGTCAGTTGATTACACCACTGCATATTTTTCTCTGTTCATTTCCTTTTCTAGTTAGTTTTAAATCGGCTCTCTGTGCTCTCTTGGTTTTAGCCTTTTAGAGGTAACAGTGCACTTGTGAGATGGATTTTTATTGGATTTAGCAAGGGTTGAAATGCACTCTCTAATAGTAACAAATATATGCTGCTTTAATATTAACTTTTTATTTACTTAATTATTCTTATAGACTACAGTAAACAGAATAACATAGCTGTCATAATTTAAATTTTAAACAGGTTCTTAAAACATTTAAATTTTACAGATTCAAAGTAAATGATTTTTACAAAAATTCTAAACAAACAATAAAATCATTCCAATTACTTGTTTCTCCAGATTAATTTTAAGCATGCCAAGTGATGGACAGGGGTTAAAGTAAGGGGGAACGCCCCAGAACAATGTTCCAGGGCCCCCTATTTTTAAGGAGCCAGCATTCTGGGCCCCCTAAAAATAAGGGAATGCCCCACAATGCTGCATTCCTGGGCCCCCCAAAATGGGGGGATGCACTGGAATGTTGAGTTCCAGGGCCCCCTAAAAATAGAGGAGTGCGCCAGAACACAGCATTCTGGTGTGTCCCCTCCAGGCCAGAGGAAGGGAGAGGCTGTGGGGTGGGACCAGCCCGGCCACTCCTCCCTCCCTTCCCTGGAGCCTATGTGGATCCACCCCTTCCAGCCAGGGCCTGGCTGTGAGCATGGTCAGGCTCTGGCCCTGGCTTCTCCTTACCAGCAGGCTGGCTGGCCAGCACCATGGCCTCCTGACCCTCTGCCCAGCTCTTTGGCTAGGTGAGGGGGCTGAGAGGGGTTAGAGCAGTCGGGCATCTGGTGGGGAAAGAGTGGGGGCAGGGAGGTGGGCTTGGGGGAGCTGAAGAGGGTGGGGGTTAGGAGGGCTGGAATGGGGGCAGGAAGCTTAGGGAATGGGGATTGGGGCTAAGAAGGACATGGAAAAGGGGTCTGACTAGGGTAGGTGTTTTGGTGCGTAGCTGGGGTGGAGTGCTGGTGTTTGGGGGAAGGAGCTGGGGTGGGGGCTGGCATTTGGGGGGCAGGAGCTGGCATGTGGGGGCCTGCCCCCTCGGGGCAGGAGCTGGGGCCCCGGGTTGGCCCACGGGGGGCTGGTGTCTGGGGGCAGGAAAGGTGCCCACCAGTGTTCCCTCTAAGCTGCGCTGGCGCGCTGCAGCGCAGCCCGCCACAGCCGCCAGCGCAGCGAAGGCTGCCGGCAGCGCACTGCTGGCAGCCAGGGTCCCTACACAGAACTCCTCTGGGGCTGGGAGTTTTGAAAATCTGGGCATGCTCTGTAGAGCTTCTCTGGCCCGGGAGTTATGGCTGGGCCCTCTGGCTCCAGTCCAGTCCCAAGGTAAGTTGGGGGGGGGAGCCGAGCGGCAGTGGGGGGGTGATGCTGGGGGGGGGGGCTAGCAGGAGCAGGGGGGGGCTGCTGCCAGGAGCGAGGGGCGATGCCGGGAGCAGGGGGGGCGAGCGGGAGCAGGGGGGGCGATGCCGGGAGCGGGGGGGCGGTCAGGAGGGGGGGGTGCTGCACAGCGGGCCCCACGGGGGGGGGGGGGGGAGCGCAGCAAGCAACCGGAGTTGCTCAGCTGCCCTCTCCCCTTAGAGGGAACATTGGCCCACCTCTGCAGGAGGGGGCCTGCCCAAGTAGGAGGGTTCCAGGGCCCACCAAATTACGCTTCAACCCCTGGTGATTGGGCTTCCACAACTTCATCTTTGAGAAATAATTCCACAGATCTCACTTCTAGGAAATCCTTTCCTTCTCATAATTTCAATTCAAGTCCTTCCCCCTTTTATGCTAAATAGTTCCTTTCTCTTCAGGGTGTTTATAGCTAGTTATAGCCCTCTAGATATCATTCAACTGTGCCATAGGTATTAACGCTTTTAGGATCAGATCCACTTCGCCTTGCAAACAATGGAAGTTTTGCTGCTGGCTTTAATAAGAGAAGTAGAGGGCCTTTAATGTAGGTTTGTAAGTCAATCTTGTAGCCTTTGATACATTTTTGTATGTCATCACTATATTCCCTCTAAATTGTTAATCTTTTAGTCATGTAGCGTCCAGCACTAATGCACTACACAGCAGCCTTTTCATATCCATGATGTTTTCAGGACTGTTACCTTTCTGCTCTGCTCTGTGATGCTTTGTGCAAAACTAACCCTCATTTTATAAAACAGTACAGTATCTTAAATCTGTGGATATATGTGAGTAAACACACTGGTAGCCTACATTCTTATCCATTCACTGTTCCCAATAGATTGAAGGCTTCCTTCCATATTTTTATTCTGTTAACATACAAATATCTTGTTTTGAAACAATTTTAGGAGTGCTTGCAGAATATTTTGTCGTGGAATGTCTCCCCCTAGTATTTCATCTAGATTTTTTGTTGGGATACATGTGAATTGTATTAGGGATACATAAACTGGATAACCAGGTAAACTGTTGGGTAGCCATTCAGAACTGGCTAAAAGTGACTTTCCTTCAAATTCTCTATCAATAAGGTTGTTTGGCTAAACAGATGCCCCCAAATTGGCCTAAGACAAAAACTTATTATGAAGTTTAATTATCTAAAAGGCAAACTCCCATGTTTAGTTGTAGTTCATTAGGTAAGTATTAAGCATGATACTCAGTTTCCTTTTGATTAATTGCTTATTTTCAGTATAGTTATAATACAAATATTTTCACTGAAGTTTTTATTCTCTCTAATTAGAGACAATGATGATTAATTCATCTCACACTGAAGTGTTCCTTTATATAATACTTTGGACTTCTCTAGTGCCTTCTGCCTGGGAATCGCAACTGCTTTACAAACAATAAAGCTATTAAGGATTCAAAGAGTTATGTTTAGAAAAACATAATTTGGATAATGTTGCAAAGGTGCATTCATAAGAATTATGTTGTGAAGATTAGGAATGAAATTAAATGGGATTAATGAAGGCATCTACAAAATGGTAAAAAGTTCAGGGATTACATGTTCTCACCCTGTAATGTCTACATCTACACAATGTTGCCCTTGCTAACACATATTCCTAACCAATGATTGTCAGGAGTGACTGCAGTCAAATGTGGAGCTATTTACGTGTTTCAGTAAGTAGTAGGTTTATATCTGAAGTCTCATTATTCACCTTCATTGTGATATTTATTTCACAGGTCTTTACACTTCAAGAGCTTTTTCTAATGGGTTGTTTCTAGAATAACAAAACTAAAATACTGAATAATTCTTTTTTTATACCAGTTTATGGCTAGTCCAAAGCATTTTCTTAAAGTCCTGAGTGTTTAAAAATGTCATGCAAGGCTTCTCCAGGATTAAAAGAAATAAATTAGTAACCATCCATGTAAAACAATACCCTATTATTTACTTCCCCCAGGTATATTCCTTCTCTGTTGTTCATTAAAATGGTGACAGCTGCCAGAGTTTCTACAGCATCACCAAAAAGAGAATAAGGATCAGGCATCTCTGTAAAATTTTCTAACAAGGAAAAAGTGTATTTTTAACTGGATCTCCCCAGCAAGCAGTTCCAGAGGATAAGTGGAAGAAAAGAGGTCTCTAAATGGCCTCTTATGACCTAGAAAAGGGCTGTTTAACATTTGAATCCTGCAGGCAAAATAATGAAACCACCTCAGGGGTGTTCATGCAAACTAAACTCTCCCTCCCTGTGGTCTTTAGGCTTCTCAACAACAAAGAGATTTAGAGGTAGTTTACCAAGACTATAGGAAGAGCAGTTATGTGCTCTCAAATAACATGCATATGGCCGAAGTAAGATGAGTTTCAAATAAATCAGAAAGAATTGCAAAATCAGCAGCTAAAGGAAGCACATAAGAAGATGCAATACACCTGGATTTGACAAAACAAACAAGGTGTCCTGTGGCATTTAAAGACTAACAAATTGACTTTTGTTTGTTTTGCTGAACTAGGTTAACACAGCTGCCCCTTTGGAACCTGGATTTGACAGTGTACCTCAAAATTAGTTTACATTGGCTTGGTTATGACAAAGCCACCTAAATTTTAAAACTGCCTGAAGGGCTATGAAAAAAGCGGTAACAATATTGCAAAATATCAGTTGGAAGAGGAAAGTGCAGTGGGGGCATAGCCAGCCCGATTTTCTGATTGGCCCCTTGACTCTCCTGGGTGGGCCCATCTAGTCCTGGTTCCAGGTCATGTGACTAAACACTTCCTGAAAACACTTCAGTTGCCTAGCAACTGGAGCGGAAGGTGTGGGAGAGGGTGATGCAGCCCATCCACTACTGAGAATAAGCCGCAGCAACTTCTGGGGAGCGGTCGCAGTTGCAGCAGTGAAGCTCATGCTGTTGCTGGGTACTGCTTAGTCCTAACTAATAAATTCGACTGGTTAGTCTGGACTAAGCGCATAATTCGAACTTTAAGTTCAAACTAGCGCAATGTAGACACAGACTAATGGTTAGTTTGAACTAAGAAATGTTTTAACTAAGCCATTAGTTTGAACTAGCCACGCTTAGTAGTTCAAACTAAAAAGTTAGTTCAAACTAAGACTCACGGCTAGTTCTAAGTAATAAGCCACGGTTAGTCCAAACTAGCCCAAAGCTAGTTCGGATTAACCTCAGACTTTTTTAGTTCCAACTAGCAAGTCCAAACTAAAAAAGGAGATGTAGACATAGCCTATACGTTATGTTACATTACTGATAAAAGTAATACTAAAATGGTAGGTGGCATAAACATCTGTGACCACAGAGCAATAAGATGAGAAGAAAATATCAAAATGAAATTCATATTGGAAAAATGTTAGGCCATTTCCAAACATGGATAGTCACTGGTAGGATGATAGCTAAAAACCAATAATGCTGAAAGAGATTCAGGCCCAGAATTTTAAAGGTACTTAGGCAGTGCAATAACTAACTGATGTAGAAGCTTAAATCTCATTTTCAAAAGGGATTTAGGGATTGTCTACACAAACATTTAGTTTGTGACAAGCTGGCATATGAATCCGCCTCATTCTAGCCTGCCACAGACTAGCTGTGCATGTGGACCCTGCTGATGCTCATTAAACAATTTGCTAATGTGCTTTGATGTAGTCCCAAAATTCCATTGATAATCAATAGGATTTAGGACTGCCTATATCCATTGAAAGATGAGATTTAGGCTCCTAAAATCAATTAAGCATTGCAGCACTGATGCCAAAATACTTTAAAAAAAACAAACCAAACAAAAAAAACCAGGGCCTTAGTGACAGTGAATAGCAAATGATGTGAATTTGTAATGAAGTAAATCTATCAAGGTATTCATCACTATGCTACTTGAACACCTTGCAGAGATTTTATGAACAGATACAAACAAGCTCACTCATCTCGTTTGTTTGTTTGTTTGTTTGTTTGTTTCTTTGTTTCTTTCTTTCCACTGTTAAACGCTTAAGCACTGATTTTTTTTTTTCATTATTAGGGTCTTTTGTTTGTTTTTTGGGACTCAGTGAAGGGTGATAAACTGGAAAATGGGGGTTTGCATGGCATGAAGGTCCTGAACATCATAAGATCTATGAGTATTCTCAACTCTTGTGAGAGAAAAGTCAATGCCATAGTGATGATACCATTGCGGAGAAAGCACTTTGTCCCAAACTCACTCAAGCTTCAGTCTAGCCTAGACAGTTCTATTGTTCCTGATGAATACAGATGATGTGAGAGTATCTCTGAAGGAATACAGTCCTTGCTTACTGAGGACTTTGAAGCTGAGGACCCTGAATCTAATCTAGGATTGAATGGTGAATCCATAGCACCAGAGTGACATTCACAGCAGTTTGCATGGGTAAGAACATGGGCTGCTGAATTCTAAGCCACGTGACTTTAAAATAGAAAAAAAATCCATCTTTATTTCTAGGTACAGTATATTTAATGAAAGTGGGAGATGACAAGGCCACTCATGGGCAGGAGAACAGTGGGTTACTTACCAGTACCTGTCATTCTTCGAGATGGGCTGCTCACATACATTCAGTTGCAGGTGTCTACATGCCACAGCACATGGTAGCTCGGAAAGTCTTTAGCCTTAGCCTGTCAGGTCAGGGCACATAGCCGAAGCCCCCTCTGTGCCACAACAGCGGCTATGTAGGTGACTGTGACCCTGACCCTCCCAGTCTCTTATACCTTTGCCAACTCCATTAGTGGGGGTGGTGAGAGGGGCCTGAATGTATGTGACCAGTTCATCTTGAAGGAGGACAGTTACCAGTAAATAAACCACCGTTCTTCGAGTGCTGCTCTCATTATTCAGTTACAGGTGACTGCTAGTCATACCCAAGGATGATGAGAGGAGTTACAGTCTGCCCATGCTGAGTCCAGCTCTGCCCAACACTGGACGATAGCATAGTGCGTTGTGAAAGTATGCACCGATGACCACGTAGCTGCATGGCAGATCTATTGGATTGGGACCTTGGTGAGTAAGGCCGTTGATGAAGCTTGGGCTCTGGTAGAATGAGCCCTAACAGTCCCAGGAAGGGGCGTATTCAACCTTCCATAGCAGTCTTTGATGCAGTTTACTATCCATTTGGAAATGCACTGTGAGGACACTGGAAGACCTCTTTTTGTTCAGCGACCTCCACAAAGAGTTGGGAGGTCTTGTGGAACGGACATTGGCACTCAACATATGTTAGGAGCACTCTTTTCACATCCAGAGTGTGCCACCTCCTCTGGTTCTCTGTAACTTGAGGATCTGGAAAAAACACTGGCAAGCAAATATCCTGATTTAGGTGAAAGGAAGAGACCACCTTAGAGAGGAAGGAGGGGTGATGTAGTAACCCTTAGGGAGGAAGGGGTTAACACTCTGGTCAGTGAGTCCCAGGACAGCCAATAGGAACAAAGCACAGGTTTTTTAATTGGAGCAGCAGCCTTGCCTGTTCCTGTTTGGATGCAGCAGAGCTCCTGGAAGGAGCAGGAGGAAGCTGGAGAGAGGTCTGAGGAAGGATCCAGTGACATTCTTAGCAAAGATAAGCTCAAATTTGTTATTGACCAGGTGTGAGTACAACGGGGAATGTTATTTAGACTTGGTCAGGGTATTTCTTTGTTTTTTGGTGTGTTTTTGGATTTCTCTGTGCTGAGCACATGTACCCCCTCCTAAGCTAAATCCCAGGGAAGCAAGTCTCTGGGTTTCTTATCTCCTCTTTTTAATTAAAGATTTTACCTTTTAAGTAAGCTCTGGTTCTGTGTCCTGAAAGGCAAGAGGTTAGCCAGCTACTAAGGGGGATTCTGTTCCAGTTCCAGCTGATATCCCAGCTAGGGTTCAGTCACTCTCCTGACAGAGAAATAAAAGTGATTTTGAGTACCTCACAGGAAGGAATTCCCACATGCACCTTCCTGGGTTTCAAGAGGTTTTTGCATTTGGATGGTGGCAGCAATATCATTCCAAGGCCAGGAACTGGCAGCCTTGGAGAATTTTAAGACCAGGCTTTAAGGCCAGTGGCTTTTAAGTCTTGTTGCAGGCCCCCACCTTCTGCACGCAGAGTGCCAGAGTGGGGAAACAGCCTTGACAGGTGGGGTCAAAGTACCGCCTTATTGGGAAAGAACCTTGTATACAGGGGTTCTGAGGAAAAGGCCTTCAACTCTGAGACCCTTCTTGCTGGGGTGATTGCTACTAAGAAAGCTACCTTCCAGCAAAGGACCAGTAAGGTACATGAGTCCAAAGGCTCGTAAGGGGGCTCTGTTAGAGCCTGGAGCACCACATTCAGGTCCCAGAGAGGGATGGGTTCACGGTGTTGTGGGAACAGTCTTTCAAACCCCTCCAGGAACCTAGTGGAAATAGGGTGGGAGAAACAGGAGCACTGTCCACCCTTTCATGGAAGGCTGAGATCACTGCTACGTAAACTCTCAGTGAGGAAAGAGAGAGACCTTTGTGTCTAAGGTCTAGCAGATAATCAAGGAGTAGGTATAAAGGAGCCTGTATAGGGTCTACTCCTTTACCCTGAGCCCAGTTGGAAAATCGTTTCCATTTGGCTGTATAGGTGGACCTGGTGAATGGTTTTCTACTACCAAGCAGGACCTTCTTAACCCCCTCCAAACTGAGTCTTTCCTGCTGGTTGAGCCAGAGAGTCTCCAAGGTGTCAGATGCAGGCGACCTGGAATCAGGTGCCTCAGGCACCCTGAGTCCTGTGTCAGGAGATCCCCTCACAAGGGGAGGTGAAGTGGGGTCTCTATGGACAGGTCCTGTAGGAGCAAGAACCAGTGTTGTCTGGGCCAGGCTGGAGCTATCATTATCGTATTTGCTCCGTCCAACCTGATTTTCAGGAGGACCCTGTGTATCAACGGGACCGGTGGGAAGGCATACATCAGGGGCCCTGACCAAGTGATGAGGAAGGCGTCGTTGAGCAATCCCTCCTCCTGACCCCTGACAGAACAGAATTGTTGACGCTTGCGGTTCTGCTGTGTCGCAAACAGGTCTACTTGGGGCATTCCCCATATGTCTATCAGGTGAGAAAACACCGTATTGTGGAGTGACCACTCATGATTTGCTAGTGGATTCCAAGTCCCTGAGTTGTTGTTGGGGGTATTGGTAGGACTGAGGAAAGGAACACTGCATCTGGATTTGCTGCTTTAGCTGTTGCAGCTGCTGTTGCAAGAGTTGATGAAGTTTTAAAGAACGTCAAGTAGATTGCAGGATATACATTCCAAACGATCTAAGAGTGGCTCACGAGTCCTTCATGCCGTGCAGTTTGGCGTCTGTGGACTCGGCAAAGAGGTCAGGGCCTTCGAATGGCAGGTCCTGGATAATAAGCTGCATCTGTGGGGACAGGCACAAGCCCTGTAGCCAGGCGGAATGGCGCATCACAACAGCGGATGCCATGGAACGCAGGGCTGACTCCGATACATCCCAGGTAGCCATCAGAGCATCTTTAGAGGCCAAGGCCCTTTCTTCAACCATTGTGTCATAATCACTGAGGCAGTCCTTGGGGACAAGGTCATGGAACCCCTGCATAGTTCTCCAGAGGTTAAAGATGTATCTCACCATAAGGGACAGGTGATTCGAGATACGCAGCTGTAGGGTTGCAGTGACATAGATCTTTCTGCCTTGCAAGTCAAGCTTTTTAACTTCTTTATTCTTAGGAGTAGAGCTTGGTTGGCCCTCTCTATCCTTCTGGTTGACTGCATCCACTGCCAGGGATCCCGGTGTGGGGTGTTGGAAAAGGAATGCAAATTTGTCCCAAGGGACATGGTACCTGCGATCTGCCACTTTCGACACCGGCAGAATTGAAGATGGGGTCTGCCAACATGCCCTGGCAATTCTGTATTCCCCATCGTGAAGGGGAACAGACACATTGGCTGGTGGGGCAGTGTCCCCTACATCAAAGAGGGGGTTGGTTTCATCCTGGACCACTCCTAGTTCTATGTTCAAGTTTGCTGCCATGTGATGGAGCAAATCATGCTGGGCACGAAAGTCATCCTTATAGGCGAGGGGCCTTCGAAAGATATGCTAATCTGGGGACGATGATCAAGGGGCCCAAGATCCTCTACATTGTGTAGAGTCCAGGTCAGCCTCATCGTCGGAAATATCAGAGGAGTCCAGGGTCCAGGGCAGAGACGGTGACAAACAGTACCGCTAAGTTGAACTATCATCAGCTGCTGAGTCTAGCCATTCGTGCAACCAGTCATTGAAAGAGTCGCTGATCGCTGTACAGTACAGGGAGGAGCGAACCTTGCCTGCGCGGGAAGTCTTGGTGGTACGGAAGTGCTAGGCCGCGGCCTCCGTACTGGGGTTGCCAGGGTTGTCTTCCTCCTTGGTACAGGTATTGGGGAGCATTTTCGATGACACCGGTACTAGAGATGGTACTTGGAGAATCATGGGAATGGACAGTGGCCGGAGAAGATGACAAAGATGAGCTGGACCTCCGTCTCCTTGGGCCCTATAAACTCTGTACTGAGGGCACATGGGATGAGTGCCAGGCAGAGTGACTGTTGGAGTGATCTTCGGTACCGTTTAGCAATGCCGGATGGGGGCTGGACAGTACTGGACTCGGGGGCGGTACTAAATCCTGTGTTGACCGCTCCCCAGGTGCCGAAGCCAGTTTGCTCATCGACCTGGCTTTCTTCACCGGTACCAGAGCCAGGTCTTGGAAAAGAGCCTGTGCCGTCTCTAGAGGCTGTGGGGTTGACGGCACTGAAGACAGTCCCAGTCCCATCTCAGGCGAGGGGGAACGCATGGCTGGAGGTGAGCAGTGCTGTCACGGGACCGACAAGGATGCTGACCATGGCTTCAAGTTCTGTGCCGGGGGTTGGTGCTGGGTGGGCTCTGGTGCAGGAGCGGCCTGGGGAGCTGGTGGAGCACTAGTGGCTCAGGCAGCATCAGAGGCGGGTGTGCGGTCCTCTGCGAGGGTGCATAGGGGCCGCTCTCTGTCCTTGTGAGTCCTGTATTTAAAGCACTGGCAGATGGAGCAGTTCACCATGAGTTGTGACTCACCAAGGCACGCGAGGCATTCCTCATGAAGATCATTAAGCGGAAATACTTTAGAACATGCCAGACATGGTTTAAAGCGCAGCATTTTAATTTTCACAGAAAGTGTGACAGGCACTTGGTCATGCAAGTTTCTTCGCTGATCCAAAACCGTTGCTGAGAGCAGAAAAAGGAACTGGGAGCATCAGGGTCACAGTCACCTATATAGCCATGGTCACAGCACAGAGGAGGTGTTGACTGTGTGCCTTGACCTGACAGGCTAAGGCTAAAGACTTTCTGAGCTACCGTGCGCTGTGGCATGTAAACACCTGTAACTGAATGATGTGAGCAGCACTCGAAGAAGAAGGTTCTTTTACCTGCTGATGGTGCCTGGGTATGCAGTAGCAGTGACGGTCCAGGAGGACCACTAGGCTGCAGAACGTCTTAGTTATCAGAGGGCATGTAACCCTGATAGAAAATATATTGGCTATTTCATCTAAATGTTTTCCTCTTCCCACTTCTTAATCCAGGTAGTAATCTGATCCAGAGACAGATGGTGATGGTGGTGTCTGGATAGACAGAGATTAGAAAACACTGAAGAAGCCTACTGTATGTTAACACACAAGGTGTCTAACTCAGGAGGGGGGAGTGAGAAAATCTCTAGGTATTCTCCAAAATGAGATTTAATAACTAGGAATCACAAACTGCCCAGAAATCACCATGCAGAATCCTGTAATTTTACACCAATGTAAATCGATTGAAGAAGGGAAAAATTTGACTCATGTTTTATACTAAACAGGAATAAATGGAGACTATCATATAGCTGAGAAATTCTAGAACTAGCATGATAGGAAGTCACAAAGAGGCAGATGTAAAGGAAAGCCATTGTGTTTGCAGCCATGGACCACTGTTGGTAGCAGAAGCGTACAACAAATTGAATGATTCAGAAATAACCCTCCTCTGCAGCTGAAAGGGTCTCTCTGTCCTATTAACTTCCTATTATAAAAAAGTAAGAAACCAGATGAACACTTCGCTATAGCTTCTGTATGTTTCTTTTTCAAGTAAAATTACAGTGGTGGGCTTATTCCATACTGCTTTGTTATAGCTGTAGTTTAAGTGAAGTACATGAAATTCCCTATCTGAGAGGCTGGAACAAGAACAGAGGAAGAACAGTAAGCAGAACAGAAGGAAAATCATGTGCATCTCTTGAGTTTACACCCTTTTATTTACTTCAGCCCATCGCCATCAGAGATACATTTCAATGTTCCCTCTAAGCTGATGATGCAGCTGAGCAAGTTGTGGTATTTACTGAGCAACAATTTATGAGACCTGGGCAACAGTTTTTTGGTGCTGAAAGTATCTGCATGCTTAAGTATCTTAGTTCTAAAGAAATTCATAGATGTCTTTTCATTCAAACTTCAATAAAAATGTTAAATTGATGTACTGTAGTTTTATTAATTTACTAAACAAATGTGAGACAATGAAACTTGCTGCCTGTCTAGCCTCTACCATCATCTACACTGCTCAGTTTTTGTTGCCTGTCTTTGTCAGATTTCCAGAATACATATATAGACAAAGTGGGATTTTCTCCCACAAAAGCTCATGCAAAAAATAAATCTCTCAGTCTTTAAGTGCCACAAGACTCCTTGCTTTTTTTGCTTTACTAGACTAACACGGCTGCCCCTTTGGAATTTAAGTCCCTGTTATGCTGCCCAGCTGGGGTAAAAGGGATTCAAAGTGGATCAGGCCCTAAATGTCCAAAACGTAGATTGAAATTAAGTAGGTAGCTTCAGATTTGATCATGAGACTGACATGTTATGGGGATTGTATTTAATATCTAGCTATCAACCTTGAAAATACACCTATTTTGCCCTCAGTAAACATATTAAATTACCATGCAATGCAAATCACAATCACAAGGTAGCAACCACTTCCCAGATTCCTTCGGGGCAACACCTTAAGTAAAGTTATCTGAGAAATTCAAAACTTTTAAAGGTGGCAAGGGCAGAAACCATGTTTCAAAACAGTTTCTCACAGCATCACATCTCTGTAACCAGGGCCATCTTCTGTGCCTAAAGAATTTGCATCAAATAGAGCTAGGTTAGAGTCTGTTACATTATTATGCCCAATCATACCTCTCAAAAGCTAAATATGGGACAACAATCCCCTAAGTGAACGGCAAAAAATTGATTAGGCATACAGGAAACTTTAAACACTGTGAGTATCTTCCTTTAATATAAAGTGTCTCTAACATCTCAGTTTTGGAGTTTATGGGTTTTTTTTTTTTAATCCAAATAATTTTCAACAATAAAAGGGAGGCTATAATTAGTATGCCTGGCGTGTAAATACTCTTAGAACTAAAATAAGCAAAATGAGGTACAATTGAGATTTGTGTGTCTGGTAGTGGAATATAATAAAGGTTGTTTAATA
This sequence comes from Podocnemis expansa, assembly GCA_007922195.1. Taxonomy (NCBI): domain Eukaryota; kingdom Metazoa; phylum Chordata; order Testudines; family Podocnemididae; genus Podocnemis; species Podocnemis expansa. Next base: position 90,542,826 of record ML681963.1, on the reverse strand, counting down.
ATTTTTAATTTTTGACAGTTAAAGCAAACCTTATCAAAGCTGCAAGAAGCAAGAGCATAAATGGATTTGTGAAAGAAAATGATTATTTTTCTAACACATTTTTGCAGAAATAGAAATACAAAGTGTCTTTTTTAAAAATTATTGCACCACTAGCAATATTTTTTTCCTTCTGCCTTAAATGACTTTTTATCCTTTCAGTTTTTCATTTCATTTTCCTAATCATTAGGATTTGTTTCCTTCCATCACAGGAGTCTATACAAAGTTACACTGTAAAGTCCCACCTTGGCAAACTGATTGCATTAGAATCTCTCACAGAAAAGAAAATAAACCTGAAATTAACCCAACTTGTTTTTGCTTATTTTAAAGGATCGCTTTTCTTTCAGGAGCCTTTTAGCAAGGGAAAAGCAAAGCATTCACCCTTGCTAGAGAAGCTAAATGGCTCAATACAATTTTGCTTGGGTCTTTCAAGTCCCAAGTCCTCCTCCAGCTCCAGCCTGGCTCCTTTGCCTGCAGCCCAGCTCCCATCCCCTGCCCCCACAGAGAGCCCTGCGTCCCTGTGGCCACTACATGGCTGCCTCTGGGAGCCCCACGATTTAGCCCTGCCATCTCTCAGGGTCCCCCCTCTTGCCCAGGCTCAAGGCTGCTTACCTGCTGGGGCCCACACAGGCCCTAAAGATGCCATCATCTCTGCACAAGCAGCCTGGTGCAGAGGAGAGGGAGAGATTTAAATTTCCCTCCCCCTCTGCTCCTTCCCTGGCTATGTGCAGCAGGAGGGAGGGGCCGTCAGCTCTCACTGCTCCCGCAGGCAGCGCAGGCGACACACAGGGCTCCTCCGGGCTGGGGAAAGGCAGGGCTGCCTGTACTGTCCCACATGCTCACTGCGCTGGTGAGGGGCGGCCACTGTGCCCCTGCCCACTAGCGCAGCTTAGAGGGAACATTGTTCAGCACCAATGCAGTCCTAAAGCACGTATGCATAGAAAGTTCACAACAAGCGTTCTACTGCAAATTACAGCTAAATATTCCTTGAACTGGAGAGGTGAATAAATAACAATGGTCCTTTTCCCCCAAAAGGGCCATGAGTTTCCTGCCTTCAATAAGTCAGATATCTTGAAGGCTGTGTTCACACACAGGCTTTATTTTGATGCAAGTTGTGTTGAAACAACTTGTATCGAACTAATGCCTTATTTCGAGATAACTTAATTCGAATTAACAGTTTGTTAATTCGAATTAAGGAAAAAAGCTCAAAGCAAAATAGCAGTTTCAGGCAACAGTTATTTCGAAACAAGTCACTGTTGTTTCGAAACAACATGTTCGGACGGCATTGTTTCAAAACAATCGTTTCGAAACAACATTGTTTCGTCCCCACATGGGGTTTAAGTTGTTTTGAAACAACGCCGTTGTTTCGAAACAACGGGTGCCATTGTTTCAAAACAACCGTGTGTCTCGTGAACAGGGTATTTCTTATTTCGAAACAACCTCTGTTGTTTCAAAATAAGAGTGCTGTGTGAACGCAGCCGAAGAGTGTCATGCTTAAGAAAATGCCATATGTACAACAGAGGAAGGCTAAAACTGAAAGAATGATTTGTAACAATAATAATAAACTTATGATAAATGATGAACAATAGGAGAGTCATCAGATCTCTCCCAGTTAATACTGAACTGTTCCTGTGAACATCAATTAGAGAAAGGAGATAATTAAACTTTACCTTGCTCTAGGATTTTCCATATGTGCTTTACAAACTGAATTTTGCCTCATGGCACCCTTGTGAAAGTAGCTGTTACCATCACTATTATACTGAAAAACTGAGACAGAGATTTGGTGAAAATCACACAGCACACCTATGAAAGAGGGTGGGAAGAAAACCCAGGCCTCCTGGCCCACTCCTTTAATCACAAGGCCATCTTTTCTCCCACTGACAGGCCACCCCTCCTATATATGCATGGTATCAAGGTGTAGTTTTTGTAGCTGTGTCTACACTAGGAAAAGTTAGTTAGAATTTGTTAATTTGAACTAATAAGTTTGAGTTTAGTTCAAACTAAACTCAAACTTATTAGTTTGAATTAACAATGGACAAATTTGACTTAACATTAAGTCAAATTAGTCCATTTTGTTAATTCAAACTAACTGCCCTTAATTCAAACTCATTAAGTTTGAACTAAGAGTTAATTCTAGTCTACACCATCCTTTGTTTGAACTAAGGATCGAACTAAGGGCTTAGTTCAAACTAACCAGCAGGTTTTCCTTAATTCAAACTAATGGAAGCCTAGTGTAGACAGGTACTAAGTTGGTTCAAATTAAGCCTCCTTAACTAACTTGCAAGTGTAGACATATCCTGTGTGCCCAAACAAGACTGTTGCATTTAATGTACAGGTACATCTTTATTTCATATACCTGTAATTCTAATATTTGCTTCTATTTGTCTTATCTTTGACAAATGAATAGAAATTCCTTGTTTAAATTCATGAGTAATAAAATCTTGAAGTTGATAAGCTTTGCCCTTATTCTACAGTTAGACTGAGAACAGCTTTAGGCCATAGGACTCATGACCTGGGCCAATCTTTTGTATTGGCCCAGCTGGGGTATGTCAGCTGGCAAAGTAACACAGCAGAATAACAACACCTACAGGCCACAAGGTATTAGTATTTATAACCAAAAAACACACTGTCAACATAATGAAGGAGAACAGAAGGCAATGCGTGGTTTAAGTCAGTCTGTCTATTTAAGTACTCATACACCCTCATATAGCACCTGAGCACATCATAGTAATGAAGGGATCCTTTTTATCCTCTCAACTTTCCAGTAAGCTAGAGATAAAACATTCCTATTTTATAAATGGAGAGTTTGAATCACAGAGCTAAAAGTTGTAAGATGAGCACCACCACCACCACCTCATCCAGTCAAATTTTGAATGGGACCCACCCAATCCAGTAGGTGAGCTGAATTCTGAGCACGTCTATTGGATCAGCCCCTGCATGCAGTTTAGGAGGATGAATGCCTATCTTCCCACAGATTTTGGTTTGCTCTGAGGTTTAAACAGGGAGATAGGCATCTAGATGCTTAGATGGAGGTAGAGAGAGGATTTCCTAAGGTAAAAGCAAAAGCAGAGAGGGAACTTTTACCTTGAAAATGTAGTTATGGTGTAAGTTTGAGTGCTTACAGCAGTGGTTCTCAATCACTGTGTCAGAACACATTACTCTGTCACCACACAATAGTAAGCATGTCACAGAGTGCGGGGGAGATGGCTGGATTTGGGGGTGCGTGTCTAGAACGTCCTGTAGTGTCACAATATGCCACCAAGTGTGTCGTGACCTGCAAAAAGTTATGAACCACTGCTCTGGAGAGTGGGAGAATGAGAAGGTGCTGCTTAATAATAGCTCAGTGGGATGGAGCAGCAAAGAGAAAAATGGGGAGGTGACAGAAGATGAAAGCAAAATACATACCCCTCCCCCAAAACAAGGAAAACAAAAGGATAGAAAAATAGAAGAAATGAACAGAAAAAGGACAGAGATGCAACTGTGCTAGGGCGTTGCATAGGGACACTATAGAGGGGCTCCCAACCCTCAATCCATCCCAGCAAGCCCCCTCCTCATTTCCCCTCCAAAAAGCAACCTTGGAGACCACAGGATTTAAGTGAGGGACTGGAAGACTTGGTCTTATTGCTGATTCTGATGCTACACCATCCCATCCCGTAAGACCACAGGCAAATTGTGAAATTTATCTGTGTCCAAGTTTACCAGTCTAATAAAAAAGAAAAAAAAAAGAATCTTACAGGGTGGCTGGAAGGCTTAATTAATGTTTGCAATGAACTTTGAGAGCCTCTGATGTAGGGTGCCACAGAAGTACAAGCTATTATTATCATGTAACTTTTTCCATGGAAAAGCATAAGCTATTTCACACATGAATTATTTAACCACTTTGTAAATGCAAAAAAAGGCTTAAAGGAGCAATCACTGTTTAGATGAACTGGCATTAGGGTGTTTTTTTAATTTCTAGGTCTTCAGAAGCAAAATATCTGCAATTTCTCTTACTGTTAATATTTTTTGTATTTTGTATCTATATTTTTGGGACAGGTTCTGACCATCACAAGGTCGATGTTCCTAATCTCACTTGCCTAATGACACAATGTCTATGGCACAAACATCATGAAATATAAATCTATTGGAGAGAGTAAGATGACCAATACTTGCTAACTCCTTTGCCCTCGAACAGCTCAAAACACTTGCCCAACATAAGTCAGTTGAAGAGACAGCAACAGAACTAAATTCTGATTTTCAACCCTGTGCCTTAGCTACAGCACCTGTACCCAGCACAGAATACAAAAAGGTCAAGTAATGTTGTACACCAGTAGCTCACACCAGCACTAGAGGACCTGAACTGATATTAGTGAATATTGCCAGGCTTCTCTCTTTAGTGAAGGAAAACAGTTCACTCCTACTCATTTCTACTGCAGAGGAGAGAAGATGAAATGTTTCATACTCTTACTTTTAAACTGTTCAAGAAATGGATTACTACTAGCAGAATACCAGATCTGACATCTCCAAGTAGATGAAAAAGAGCAGATTTTGTCTCCCTCAGGGAACTGATGGGCAGGATCCC
>ML681963.1:90480441-90533229 GCA_007922195.1 Podocnemis expansa | reverse complement strand
GATGACCTCGTGGGGTCCCTTCCAACCCTATGATTCTATGATAAGTACCAGATGATACTAACACACAGTACATTCCCTCTTGGGTAGTCCAGCAAAGGTGCAACAACTTAAAATAGCCTGCTGATAAAAGTAAACACAAACAATCCAATTCACATGTACCAGCGCAAGCTCTGAAGCCTATTTTACTTCCAGGGCTTTTACTGAAGATAATAAGTAATGAGAACATTAGAATATTTGTTTTTTAAATGTCACCTAAAAATAGTGTCAATTGAATGTTGGTGAACAATGTCAAACTGACAGCTTCAGAGACCAACGTACTCTATCGTAATGTGATTCAAAGTTCTGCTATAGGGACCTATTTTAATGACAGAATGCAATGTCTTTGACCCTTTTTGGTCCCTGGTCTTCTTGATGTTACAGGGAAGTGATTTGAGCTGAATTGTGATGTTTAACCCATCCAATAGGAAATGGACTGAGCCTCACCAACTCACTTCACACACTTTACCCAGTGACCCAAGTGTACCTTTAGAAAAACTGCATGTGGCATATACTAATTGATTTAAAATACAAAGAAGCACAGATGTAACAACCAGAACAGCTGTAAAAGGAAGAATTTGATGTGTGCAATAAAAATCAAATCACTATTACTGTGGCTGGACAGGACTAGAATCTTTAAGAAAGTTTTTTACATGCATGTTTGTAGGGATTGTTCCTAGAAAGTTTGAAACAGGAATTAATTTGGAGAACAGACTTTAATGTTCATAGAATCATAAAAATATATGACTGGAGAGGACTCAAGAAGTCATCTGGTACAGTCCACCTATCTGAGGCAGGTATAAGTATTCTAGATAAACCTTTCCTGACAGATGTTTGTGTACATGTTCTTAAATCCCTCCAGTGATGGAGATTCCACAACTTTCCTAGGTAATTTGTTCTAGTTCTTAATTACCCTTACAGTTAGGAAGTTTTTCCTAATGTCTAACCTAAATCTCCCTTGCTGTAATTTAAGTCCATTACTCCTTGTCCTGTCCACAGTGGTTAGGGAGAACAATTTATTACCCACCTCTTTGTAAGAATCTTTTAAGTACTCAGGGACTTATATCCCTTCTTAGTACTCCCTTCTCCAGACTAAATATACCCAGTATTTTTCAATCTTTCATCATTGGTCATATTTTCTAGGCCTTTAATCATTTTTGTTGTTCTCTTCCAGACTTTCATCAGTTTGGCCACATCCTTCCCCAAGCATGACCAGAATTGGACACAGCATTCCAGTTTAGGCCATATCAGTGATGAACAGAGCGGAAGAGTTATTTCTTGTGTCTCTTACAACACATCCCAGAGTGGTATGTTTGCTTTTTTTGGCAACAGCATTATACTGGTGACTCATTTTTGGTTTGTGATCCACTATACCCATCAGATCCTTTTCTGCAGTGTTCGGCAGTCAGTCATTTCCCATTTTGTAGTTGTGCAATTGATCTTCAATCTTAAATTTATTCCTTTGCATTTATCCTTATTGAATTTCATCTTATTTAATGTCAGACCTGTTTGATCATCTTGACTTCTATTCCTGTCCTCCAAAGCTTTTGTAAACACTTCCCAGCTTGCTATCATCCACAGACTTTGTAAGTGTACTCTCCATGCCATTACCCAAATCATTTATGAAGATATTGACTAGAACCAGTCAAAATATGTAGGGCCCAGGACCCACAACAATCCCTTCTGGCCTTATAACTGATTACTCCACAAACTGTTCCATATCCCAATGAAAAAAAGCATGATGTAACATGCAGTGTTATCCTTGTTGTCACACCTGAGATATGCTGTGACTAGAAATGAGTTCAAACCAGAGCCTCAACAGTGGGCGCCCGGCTGATCCAGCACCAAAGCTGGACTGGAAGGGTCTGATTCCTGGCTCAGGCTGCCTGCTTTCGGTGCACCGGTGCTTTCCCCAACCTTCCACCGCATGAGCCAGAGGCACTGGGGCAGCCATGCTGCAGCCACCGGTGCCTGGGGGGGTGCGACCAGAAGCCACACCATTGTCTCCCTCCGCTGCAGATGCAGAGTTGCATTCCCCGCTGCCCTACCTGATCCCCTTCCCCAGCTGGCCACCTTTCCCCAGGTGCAGAGATTGGCTGGCATGGAGCTGCTGCTTTCGGGGACATAGCCACAGGTGGGCCTGGGCCACCCACTTGGCCCTGTGGCCAGCCCCCTTTAGTCTCCACCAGTGGTACAAACTTCATCGCTGCAGCCATGGGGCTGCCCAACAGTTGGCAGCCACAACCAGGACACCTTTATTCTGCCCATGACTGTGGGGCCACAACCATGAGTGCTTGAGAGGTGCTGGCACCAGTGCCTTTGCTCAGCTCATGGCTGCAGGGCCTGGCAGCTGCCAGTGGAGCTGAAGTGTTGGCACCTCTGCCTCGCTCACAGCTGGGGCCTCTGGCTGGCTGCTTGCCTGCCTTGGCATGGTAGTTCTTGCTTCCCAGCCCCAGAGTGGGGGGCAGCTTAGCCAGGTCCACCTTGCACCTACAGGAGCCTGAACAGAAAACAGAGGCTGGCTACGCCCGTCTTGAGGTCTCCTGCTAACCCCACTGATGAAGTCTAAATTGACTACAAGACAGTGCCAGGAAGGATTAAGCCACTAACAAGCTGAATAACCCAAACATGAACTGTAAGAGTACCATGACAGGAAATATGAATGGTAATTAGAACCATTCATTGTAAAATAACTAAAACATTGAAGTTTAAAATTATATTGTTAGGAGTTTGGAAGTAAATAATGCTATGGCATGTCTGTATTTAATCTTGTTAGTGATTATCAATGTCACCAAAGAGTTTCTGTCTGTCATTTTATTTATTAATTCAAAAATCAAAAGAAGATACTGTTAGATGGAACTTCAGTGTAGTAATATCCTTCTTTTCCTTTCTCTTTGAAGTTTATGGTTGTAAATGGCCAATTACCTTATGATAATATAGCTAGTTACTGGTGTGCATAGGAAACAAGGCATTTCTACTTCAAAGCCACTGTTATCACCTCGTAATTGCATAAGGAGATACCAGTGAACAAAACTTTATTAATACGCCTGCTAAGGATCCCTCTCTCTCTCAAGCATTAGGAGACAGACCGCTCCTTGCTTATAGGCAGCCCCCTAATCTTAAACAGATACTCACCAGCAACTACAGATCTAACAACAGGAACATTGAAGCAGGCACACCCCCCTGCAAAAAAACCATGCTGCCAAGTCTGCCCACATAGCTACACAACAGACACCATCATAGATCCTAATCAAGCCTGCTACTCCATCAAAGGCTCATTTACCTACTCATCTACTAATGTGGTCTATGCCATCATGTGCAAGAAATGCCCCAACACCTTATATATTGGACAAACAGGACGATCGCTCCGTAAGAGACTGAATGAGCACAGAGCTGATATCAGAAATCAAAGAACAAAGAAACCAGTTGCTGAGCACTTCCATCTTCCTAATCACTCGATGTCGGATTTGTTAACGACTGTCGTCAGGGATGTGGCTGGGACATCAAGCCTTCAAAGAGAAACAGCTGAACTCGAATTAATATGCAAGCTAAATTCTGTGAAAGCAGGACTCAATCGAGACTATGGGTTCTTTTCCCATTACAAAGGGTAATTTGACTTCAGGCTTCCCATGGTTTGAGCCTGTAAACTGCTCTGATTTGCTGTTACTTTATGACCTGATCTTATGTGTTACACCCCCTTGCATTTAGTTTCATTCCCTTCTGTAAGTTCACCCATCTTCGAAGCATCTGAGGAAGTGGGATCTTCTCCCACGAAAGCTCATGCAAAAAATAAATCTGTTAGTCTTAAAGTGCCACACAACTCCTTGTTGTTTTTTTATCACATTAATGGTATATCTTTTACACTTCATTTTCTTAGGTGAGATGCTACAGCCACCATGAAATGAAAGAACCTTGTGTGTTCCTGTTTTATCGCTAGGTGAAAATAAGCATCCTTGAGGTTGAGGGCTGTGAACCAGTCCCTGGGATCTAAGGCCAAGCTAATCTGTGAGAAGGAAACCATATGGAACTTTATTCTCCTTGACTAATTGTTTAAAGCGCTGGGGTCCAGGATTGGTCTCAGGTCCCCATTTGGCTTTGGGACCAGAAAATAATGGGCGTAGAACCCTTTTCCCTGTTTTTTTTGGGAACTCTTTGTACTGCCCTTAAGGTTAGCAACTTTTTGAATTCCCTTCGTAGCAGCAGGTCATGAGAAAGGTCCCCAAGAGGGGGTGGTTTTCTGCCCTGAGGTTTGGCTTTGAATTGGATGGAGTGTCCCCTGGACACCATATTTAGTGTCCTTCAGGCTGATGTGATGGTGGCCCACTGGTGTAAAAATAGGCCTAGTCAGTTCTTGAACAGTGGGGGCTGGCGAGTGGGAGTGGGGCGGCCCTCCAGCAATGTGTCAAAATCTCTGCCTCTGGTTTGCAAAGCAGAAACTGCCACCACCCTGGTGGGGTGTCTGGGAGGATGATTGAGGTCTAGAGGCCCTCCTTCCCCAAACCCTTTCTCTGTCATGGGCCCCATATTGACGCTGATGACATTGCATTTGTTGAGCCTGCTTCTGGGTCTGTTGTGGCCTAAAGGAAATTCTGGCCACCTGAGGTGTATACAGTCCTAAGGACTTCAGGGTGGCCCTAGAGTCCTTCATCCCATGTAGCCTGGAATCCATGGATTCCACAAATAGCATAGGAACCTCAAAGGGAAGATCATATAGGGCCTTCTGCATCTGGGGGGACAAGCCAGATGCTTGCAGCAAGGCCACTCTCCTCATAACCACTGCTGAGGCTACAGTCCAGCTGGCCTTATCAGACGCATCCCAAGAAGTCATGAGGGCACTGCGTGAAGCCAGCCTCCCATTTTATGCCAGGGTTTCATAGTCCCTGAGGTGTTCTTGAGAGACTAGGTCTCAGAACCGGTCCATGGACTTCTATAAGTTAAAAATGTATTGCCCGATAAGTGCCTGGTGATTGGCGATGTGGAGTTGGAAGGCTGAGGTGGAGTAAACCTTCCTCTTAAAGAGGTCTAGTCTTTTAGCTTCTTTGGGGTGGAAGCTGGCTGTCCCTGTGTCTCCTTTTGGTTGACTGTGTCAATCACTAGGGTCCCTGTTGTGGGGTGATTGAAAAAGAACGCAGATTTTTCAGGTGACACATGATATTTGCATTCAGCAGCTTTGGATACTGGCAGAATGGATGACGGTGTCTGCCAGCAGGCCTTAGCTATTTTGTATACCCCCTCATGGAGCAGCATAGAAATTCTGTTGGGAGGGGCGCATCACCCACATGAAAGAGGGGCTTGAAGTCCTCCCCAACAACATCTACCTCCAGGTTTAAGTTTGCTGCCATGCAGTGCAGGAGATCTTGGTGGGTGTGAGGGTCACCTGTTTAAGTCAGGGGTCTAGGTTATGCGGCCAAATCTGGAGAGGATGGCAAAAGAACACTCAACCTACTATGCCGAGCTTCATCAGTGCCTGGGTCAAACTCTTCCTCAGAGGCCCCCTGGGAGTGAGAGGGTCTGGAGGAGTGAGGTGTGGAAAAGTCTGGTGTCATGGGCTCATCCTATGCAGGTCAATCCATCCACTGGCTGGACCATTCCCTAAGTGAATTTGGTGCCAATTGTTGGTATTTTGGAGAATGGCCTCTCTTGCCATGGTGCCAGTCAGTGCTTCACCAACGACCACGTGATCGGCCCTTGGTTTAGCTGGTGCTGGAGAGGCAGAGTGAGCCGATGTTGGTACTGAGGTGCCCGACCCTGAGGAGCCAGTACATGAGCCCCTGCATTGTGGCGGTGTTGGTGATCACTTGCAGTGATGTGTCCCTGCCAGTTCTTCAGCTGCAGGGGGTGGTGCCGGGGATGAGAGAGAGCATCGGTGCCACGATTCGGCGTCGGACGTGTCAGAGGAACCAAATCAGGACCTTGTGCGGCTAGAGCCTTGCAACTCTAACATAGAGTACTCTTGAGAAGTCTCTGGAGAGAAGGTTGGCTATTCCCTTTCCTCCGCATGCTCAGGCTTGGAGTGCATTGGGGATGAAGAGCAAATTCTGCATTCTGAAGAGAAAGTACAGGACTGGGCCTAATTCAGTGAAACTTTTTGACAGAAGAAGCTGTACAAGTGGTGCCAAAATGGATATGATGAGTCATGACAGACCCTTTGAGTATCCTCTAAACATTTATAAGATGCACCTTGATATTCATGTAGTTCAATCAAATCATAGGGCTGGAAGGGACCTCATGAGATCATCAAGTCTAACCCCCCTGGGAATTGAACCCAGGACTTTCTGCATGTTAAGCAGATGTGCTAGCTACTACACTATTTAGTCATTTCTTTTCCTCTTCTGCTCATAAACCCCATTATTTGTTTGAATTTCAGAGGAATGTTTTTTACAATGCATTAACTGCACTCTCTGCTGATATAGAGACAGGTCATGCCAGTTTACTTTGATGAAGAATTTGGCCCTTTATTTAGAAGACACCCCACCTCCAAATCACTAATGCTGCTATATGAGACCATTAAAGATGTTATTGCTGTTTATTTTGGGACAGATTCTACTACCCTTCCTCATGTTACCTGTTTAAAATGTTTTTGGCTTACTATGTGCTCAATAGCAAGCAATTCATTTAAATACAGCTGGAACATTTAGTTCTTCATTCTTCCCTTCCTTTTATTTCCCCAGGTATTCAGGGTAGCACATTACAACTGCCAAAACAAAGTGAACTGAAATTCTCACAGAAGCACTCAGTTTTCAGGAAGCTCAAGGAGTCATTCATGATCATAGAAGAAGCGAGTCTTGGGTCACTTAAAGACCAACAAATGTATTTATTGCATGAACTTTCATGGGAGAAAATCCTGTGTCTGACAAAGTGGGATTTTCTCCCATGAAAGCTCACGAGATAAATAAATTTGTTAGTCTTTAAGTGCCGCAGGACTCTTTGCTTTCTCTGAACTAGACTAACACAGCTGCCCCTTTTGGAACTATTTATGACTGTGTAACTGAAATCTGGCACCCACTGATGAAATTCCTGTCTTGCCTTGTTGTTACAGCACCTTGGGGAGAAAGAAGGTACCAACTGTGAGGTGGAAAAGGATTTAATGCTATTAGGAAGGCCCCTCTCTATATAAAACCAGAGTTTGCTTTCCTGATTTACACTGTCACTGCCAACCCCTGAATACCATGCAGATTTCCTAGAACAAATGGGTCTATTTTGTATGTATGTTTTACTCCCACCTAGAGCTTCTTTACTAGAGCAGGCCAAGTACTACCCCCTGATACACTTATGCAACTTCTAGCAAGATCAGGGGAAGCATGCTTGCACTTCTTGAAGGGCAGGATTTAAATTATTATGTACAGATTTTAGAATATTTCTTCCATTGCACTGGCTGTCAGTGCTTTAGCCTGAATTAATTCAAAATAATACTTTGCTTGTCTGTACCACCTTCTGTCTGAGGAGGAACTCAAAGTGCTGTACAAGCACCTCGGTGAGGTAAAAAACCATCATCTCTCTCAGTTCTACAGATGAAGAAACAGACAGAGAGGGGTTAAGAGATTTGCCCAAGGCCACAAAACAAGTCAGCAAGAGAGCCAAGGATCATAACACCCACTCTTAAGTCTTAATCACTATATTCACTTCCTCCCTTCAGAAGTAACATTAGTAAAAAGAGCTAAAGAGGCACATACCCATGGGAAACCATACATTCATGGGAAGTTAAAATACATCCATTTTTAACTGTATTTTGTGTGGGTATGTTTACACAGGGCTTTTATTTCAAAACAACACTGGTTGTTTCGAAATAAAAGTCCCTATGTCCAAACGACTCTTGTTTTGAAAGGAGAGAGCTCCTCGTTTCGAAACAAGAGCCCTCCTTTCGAAACAGCTTAAACCCACTTTGATTTTGAAAGGAGGGTTATTTCGAAACAAAGAGTGATCAGCACCCTGGCCAGGGTGCTGAGTGCGGTGTAGGGGGTTGGAGGCTGCCCCAGCCGGCTTCCCCCTGCTTCCCCTTGCTGGGAGCAAAGGGGGACGGGAGCCTCAGCCCCCTTCACCCCCCTACCCCCAGCAAGGGGAAGGGGGGGAAGCCGGCTGGGGCTGCCCCCACGCCTGGGGCACCCCACACCTGGGGCTTCCTCTGCCCCCCCCGCGGCCCCTGCCCAGCCCAGGGGGGCTTCCTCCACCCCCCCCGTGGCCGCTGCCCAGCGCGAGGGGGCTTCCTCTGCCCCCCCGCGACCCCTGCCTGGTACAGGGGGTCTTCCCTGGCACCGCGCCAGGGAAGACACCCCCACGCCAGGCAGCAGTTCTGGGGGGGCGGGGCGGAGGAAGCCCCCCCGTGGTGGGCAACAGCCATGGGGGGGCAGAGGAAGCCCCCTACGCCCGGCAGAGGCCTCAGGGGGGGCAGAGGAAGCCCCCCCACGCCAGGCAGGAGAATCCCAGGCGCGGGGCCTCCGGGCCCAGCACAGAGCCTCCCTCCCCCTCCCCTCTCCTATTTCGAAATAGCATGGCACAGTGGACATGCTATTTCGATTCCCTCCTTTTCCTTTATTTGAAAAACATTTTTTTTATTTCGAAACAAGGTGTTGCGAAATAAGGCTTTACTTCAAAACAGCTTGTTTCAAAACATCTTGTTTCAAAACAAGCACTTTGTGTGTGAACATAGCCTGTATGTTCTGAGCAGGGTGGAGAAGGGGGGAGTGACTTACCTAGAGGGTGGCTGGAAATATTACATTAAGTGAGTTATTTTCCTTGCAATATTTTAAAAGGGCACAGCCTCAATTAACAATGCATTAGACCTAGTCTGTGCCCCATTACGATGTGCTTAGTGAACTGTGAGCAATTTATTGTCACATTAACAGAGACAGAAAACACAGGAGTCTGGCTGGTGGCAAAATGAAGTTTCTTGATCTTTGTCAGTAATATTATGCATGCCTTGTTAGCTTGGTTTAAAGAAAAAATACTTTTAAACAAGGATGTTTATTATACCCCCCAATACCTTACTGGATCATTGAGGGTTTCAGCTAATGTTTCCCTGCTGCATTTCCTTTCTCTGATATCCTTCCTTGGAATTACTGAGGCATAGGGTTTGCATACAGTTGACAGATTACATCCCTCTAGTAACCACATCTTTCAGGCTGTTTCACACACTATCTGTCTCTACATCAAAGTATTTTCTAATGTACCCAGCCAGCACTGTGATATCTGAGGCCATGTTTGCACCATGGGCATAGACATGGGTGAGCCCACTTGGCCCTGAGGCCCTGCTCACCTTAGTCACCAGCAGCAATATGAACTTTGCTGCTGTGGCTGCAGGGCTGCGCAGCATCTAGTGGCCATGCGTGGAGCAGAGGCAGCAGAGCCTCTGCAGCAGCAAAGTTCATACCACTGCTGACTGGAGCATGGTGGCTCTCTCTGATGGGTGGGAAGCAGTTTCCTATCACATCACCAGAAACTGCCCTTGGCTGGGCCCACCCTGCATTTGCAGAAGTCTGGCCAGAAAACGGGGATTGGCTGCGCACCTGGTCTGCACTATAGCTTATGTTGGCAGAACTTATGTCACTCGAGAATGTGAATAAACCACCACCACCCCCGACTGACATAAAATCACACAGAAATTAAGCACCAATGTGCACAGTACTGTTGTGTCAGGAGAGCTTCTGCCACTGACATAGTTTTTCCCACTTATGGAGCTGGTCTTATTTTGGCAGCAGAAGTGCTGTCTCCTGCCAGAATAGAATGTCTTCACCAAATGCACTGCAGTGGCACATACATGTAGACATGCTCTAAATGTCATGCTATGAAACCTGCAGAATGCAAAGGGCTCCAGGTGCAAATACTAATGTAACATACCTATTCATGCTCCATTGTCTCCTGGTGTGGAATACAAGCAGCTTTGTGTTGACTGACAAAGGCTTATTTAGATAACTTTGTAAGCCCTAAGGGGGGGAGGGAACAGAACAAAAAGGCTCGCCCTTCTTTCACTGCAGTCCTGCCTGGATCAATTTACATGATTTCTCATTTTGCCTCCTCCATGTACAAGGAAGCCTCCCTTCTCCTGTTCTTTTAACTACCCTCACAAAACACATACACCCAATTTGGACATTAAGGGCCCAATTTATCATTGTGCTATTATGCCAGCAAAAGTGTCATTAGGGAGCCACAGGATCAAAATATAGGTCCCCAAAGGAATACCTCACTCCTCAGTGCAGGGGGCCCACAAACTTGGTAGGGATCTAGTTCCACCAGCTCCGTGCTACTACAAGTGCCCAGGAGGCATTTTGAGGAGTTTTTGAGAGGGCCAAGGAAGAAAGAAGGAGGCATCAAGAACTTCAGATATTCTGTATTCCTGCTATGCTGCATAGGCAGAGCCTTTGAAGTAGGGTCACAAGATAATGGTAGCCCTAGCTTGCACCACAGACCACTGTGGTCACTGAAAGCCTCTGAACAGGAGAGACAACCTGCCATTTCAAGTGCTGGGATGGATCTGTCTTATTACCCTTAGCTACCTCTTTCCTGCTCACTTCTCTCACTGGGACCAACAACCTCCCTTCCCCAAGATGGGCTGGCTTAGTAGTTTAGTTCGCTAGCTGTAAAATCTGAGGCCTTGCACTGGAAGTTTGTCAACAAAATATCTTCATAGGTTTTCTGTATTTTACCCTGCCCTCACAGTAAATTAAACATGATCTGCCCATTTCTATCCAGCAGGATCCAGGAAAGCACACATATGACATATGGTGCCGCTATTGTAACCCATGTGCCTAAAAAGGAGCAATCGCTTGTAGGGATCTCTTTGGGCTGGGTTACATTGCTGGGCAGATTTAGCTGCCAAAAACTAGTAGTTTCTGGAACAAGGGTTTGGTAGCATACTAAGCATGCACCACAAGCTTCTATTGTTATTGTGCTGGAGTCAGATACCTGGGAGAAGTGTGAGAGGAACAGGCTGGAGAGGAGCAATCAAAGAGCGCTGCAGAGTCCTTATGCTCAGTGATTGAGTGAGAGGAGCTGAGCGAGAACTGGACTGCAGGATGCTTTCTCCCTGCTTTGGATTATTTTGCAGGGGAGTTTTCTCTTGTGGGACTGAGAGCGGGGTAACTAGTAAACAGACTGTGTGGTGCTGGTTGCACAGGAGAAAGAAAGGACTGCATGGAATTTGCCTGAAGATTCCTGCAGCCACAGAAGATGATAATTGCTTGTTTTGCATTCGAGCCTCAAGGACTTAGAGACTACAGTTGAGATGACTCCACCTGAACTTTGGGACTCTTGGGTTTTTTACTGTTCTGTTTAATTTCATTTTGGTTTTCTTAGGATAAGGTTTGTTAAGTTAGTTAATAAAGTTTATGATGTTTATTCTGAGTAGTATTTTGTTGGGAGATGGGAAGTCTGAGCGGTCTTGGCTGTGAGTCCTGTACAGACTGGATTCTGGCTCTCCAGCTGCTTTCTGCAGGGGTTTATCTGTGTTAGGCACTAAAGAGGGACAAGTAAATGAATTCTAGCCCACCCTAGAAAGTTACACAATTACTACTGCTAAGAGTGAAAAAAAGCAGTTGCAGGTCCTGCACTCAGCCCCTCACGTAGCAGACAATAACTTTGGACTGGAGAAGGGAGGAGAAACTGGGAACAGAGAAAGCAAAGCATGTGACCCTTCTATTTAGTTGTAATGAATTTATGAGGATCTGTTCTCTTAACCAAAGGAGCAGTGTCTGAGAATGTTACAAGCTGAGCATGGCCAAACAAGACGTTTGGATTGACATACCCAGACTTTATCAAAATGGAGGCTGATAATTTCTTCTAGTCTGAGAATGATAAACATCCTGGGGAGGAATTAAAAGCAGACAGGCTAAATGGCTTCAGAGGAGGAACAAAATATGCCTGCTTTAGTGAGAAGAATGGTGTTAGATCCTGCTACAGCATGGTTGCAGGTTCTGATCCCAGCATAGACAGGAAAAAAATGATTTGCTTAAAGAAAACAAAAATATGTATAATGTCTATTTTTTTAAAAGTGTAAAATAAAATATAAATCGTGAAAGTCACAAGCTTTATCTTTTCCGGATTAAACTCTTTCTTTCAATGTGTAAAGGAAAACATCAAAGCTGTGAGACATTTGTTTAAAAAAACCACACACAAAGCCTCAAGGAAGTGCGAAAACAGAGTAATTGCTAAGGAGATGAGAGAATGTGTGTGTAAGCTGCTGTGCTGCTGAGATTCATGTAATATAATGTGATAATTACATAGAACCCACCTTTCTTCTTATGTCATATAATGTCCATAAACCCAATGTCATGACTTGCAGCAGATTCTACCAACTGTTCTGATGATGTGAAGCTGGAGCAGGTGAGTTCTTCAGTTATCTCAGCTCTGCCATGAATAAGAATGACAACTGGCCTCAGGGGATTTACAGAAAGCACAGGGCTCAATTACACTCCAAATGGAAACACAAAAATCATGCATGCAAACAAACAGAAAAATCTCAAAGTGAAGGTTTCTAACAGCAATGGCTCATATTTGGAAAATGCTGTAGAGAGTTCAGATTGGGAAAAATTCAGCAGAGAGGCAAAAATAATTTTTCTGAGATATCTGTCTCATTTGTGTAGTTTAATGGAAAGAACACATGCTTAAAAGGTGAAAGCTGGAGAGTTTAATGGTCCACCAAAACCCAGTCATACTTGAGTCCTGTTTGGTAGTAAAAATGGAAGAACTGTCATGTACTGTAAGTGTATTGCAGAGGTGCTGACAGACACTCTTCTCCTTCAGATGGATGGAGAAGACAGTGCAAGGATAACATCCTAACATGAAAGTAAGAGGCCTTCAAGAGGTCATTGCGTGTGGCAGTAAGACCTTCAGTGCATATGTATATGGTACCATTCAGATCTCAGCCTTGATGAGTGCCACCAGTTGTCACTAGCTATTAGGGTAGTTGGCATGCTACAAATACCCATGCAGGGAGAATCACCAGACCAAAAGACTCCGCGAGAGCAAGGAGACTAAATTTGCTTTTAGCAGTGTATTGAATTCATCAGGTTAATTATTTAGCACGTGATTTCTATTTAGCTTAGTCTGAGTATAACAAAACAAGATGGCATCATTCGGTTTATTGCTGCGAGCCATCAGTGTAGTATGCACCATTTCCTTGTTTTTATCCAAGCTGACCAACAGATGTCACTGTTTCCTTCAAAAAATACAGAACTCAGCATTTGTCTGGCTGAAGAACAAAGGAAAGGAATACATCAACCATGATGTCAGCAAAAGGCTGTTGATTATTTTCAGGCTTCCTGTGCTTTCAGCATGGTCTCCTATTTCAGTTCTCATACAATATAACCACAGCAGCTCTGATTGTTTTTTATTTCTACCTGAGTTTCTTTAACTATTTTTCACCTTTCCTTCAGCTCAGTGGTGCTTCTTGCATGTCCACTTATCTCTTGTATTTCTTTGGCAATGTTATGGTGAAATTTAGGGGTAGCACCAAGAGTAAGCCTTTTGAGACAAAGGGTAATAAAGGCAACACAGTTCTATTCTTTTTTCTTCTCCATTCTACAGTTCAGGTTTTGTTTTTTGATTTGAGGCTACTTTGATCAATAGCCAATCTTTCAACAGTTAAAGCATTATTTACGATCCATGAAACCTAGTGCTTGTGGATTTTTCCTCAAACTTAGTAATTGTAAGGGAGAGAACACTTTTGTAATTGGAAGTCAGGAGACTTGGCTTCTATTCTGGGCCCATCCTTGGGATGACTCTGTTAATCCTTGCATCCCTCATATCAAAATTTTCAGAAGTGAACTCTGATTTTAGAAGCTTCATTGTTTGTGTGCCTGTCTTGAAAACCTTGAGCTTAATTTTCAAAAGTGCTGACAATCTGCAGCTCACATTATCTGCAGGGGCCTGCACAACTGAAAAACCCCCTCCCCTACCTTTAGAGATCACATGTAAAAATCTTTGGCCCTACCATCGATATAGAAATGTATTCCAGTGAATATATTTTATTATAGCTGGCTATTATGCTGATGAGGGTTATAATCAAATAGAAAAATAAAACTGGTAAGAAAATATTCCAGTGTGCATAGCTCACCTATTATTCTAAAATTAGTGCAGGCAGCCATCTGAGAAACGTTACTGCAAATCTATGAAAGGTGATATCTTCAGTAATGTCAGACAGGAGCGTTACCTCTTAATATTCTAAGAGTGGCTGAAAGCTGCTCAGTTATGCATTCAAACTGCCCTAATCAGAGTTTAACAAGCTATTCAAGTTAAAGATAAAAGTAAACAAAATACTCTTTCCTAAGCACCAGCACAAGAGACTTCTTTCATTTTATATATACATATATATTTTTTCCTTTATAATCTGGTCCATTTATACTGTACAGTGCCTATCAGAAGGCAACTCCATTCAGGGAAAAACAAACATACAAACCATTCAAATCAAAATAACCAGCCAGTGCAGATACACAGGCAGACAAACACCAGGAAACTAGCTCAAGACACAGTATCCCGCAAGCCATAAACCAACAATTAAAGGGATCAATTTCCAACTGGGACAAAGGAGGAAGCGAAAGGGGAGGGAAAAGTAATTCATGTTTTCCTTATCCATCCAACTAAGTGTGGGGGAGATGGAGAGGGACTACAGAAAGTTTACAATAGACAGCTAGAATAAATAGGACTTGCAGAGATTCCCTAAAGACAAAAAAATGAGGTTCTCTTCAGGGAAGGAGTTCAATAATATCAAAACCTCCACCTCAAGGTCTGGCATGCAGTCCGGTACTGACTGAACATAAGAACTGAAGCTCCAGCCAGTCAAAGCTTCCAGGCAAGACCAGAGGAAGGGGTTGATGGGTCCAGTATTTGAAACCTAGATCAGGAGCTATACTATCATGAACTGTGTGTCTGAATGTCTGCATTCTGTAGGTGGGGAAAATATAACCAAGTATGTGTGACAGGGTGAACTGGGCCCACAGAGCCCCTGCAGGAGGCCTCAAGGTCCTTTGCCATACCCATTCCAGGAAAAAAAATAGTGGAAAAAAGTTCTCCAAGAGGGCCATATAAATGGAGCTGCAGCACCAGAGATAGTCAGTTTCTTGCTTGTGCTGGAGGAGTGTAGATGGTACTCCTGGCTGACTAAAGGAAACCGCAGTACCATAGACAGCTCATTGCTGGCAGGGACTGTGGGAGTAAGAAAGAGCTCTTGGCTGGCTGCTGGTCCTGAACAAGGAAGAATCCTGAGGTAAGGATGAAGCACTGATGAAGGCTGTGGTGGTTGGAAAGCAGGCAGGAAACAAACAAGGGGTGCTCATGAGAGGTAGGTGTCAAACTTTTACAGAGTGTGTTTCCATTGCTGTAACCAGTCTGCCTACTTACTGCCCCCATGGCATTGAATTGGTACAGCCAGATGGCATAGCTCCTGTCAAATGCAGAGATAAAAATTTCCTTTGAAAGCAGCTATAACAAATTTCTGTGAGCCAGAATTAAGTTTCTTCAGACTAAATACATGGATACCTGTCAGGATAAAGTAGTGGAGGTAATATTAGTGAAAGATCATAAATAATGTACTTCCAACTAGGGTTAGGGTAACAGGAGAAAATGCCTTACCGTTGTCTTCATCTTTCAGCCTCAAATCTTTTATCTTACCAATAAAGGAGGATCAGACTCATTATATAGCTGCTTAATGAACCACACTACCTAGAGAGATGGATGGCCAACAGCAAATGCAAGTTTACAGTACTACTATCTGAAAAATACACCTGGGCTTTTTCATAAGAGTTCAACATTCAGATACTTGCCCTACAGAGACAAGGAATCTTTCTGCATCTTCTCATTCATGATATAGAGGCCATAACTGGTATTTGGTTTTGTCATTCCTAAAAATAATTGTCCAATAAGATTTCCCCCCAGTTTAAAGATGAGTCACTTCAGGCATCTGTACCACACCACAATTAGTGCCATAGGCTCCACTGTGACCTGGAAATTTTCCATTGTATATTTTGTGCTCTAAGCATTCCACATGAATTACTGGAAGGAAACCCACAGGGGGAGACACATTTGAAAAAAAGCCTCTAGTAAATGAACCTACAGTGCCTACTGCTCTAATTTATATTGACAAGGATTTGTATTTCTTTCTCAAATGGAGGTTTTGTCAATCATCCCTTCCAGAAAAGAGAAGCATTTGTATTAAGACGAGGCACAAGGCAGTGCACAAACCAGCTAACAGCAGTTACTGAGGGATGATACCTTTCACCTTTCAACAAGCCTTATTGCTTCTAGTGATCTGCTTAACACTAATCTTTCAATATTCTGCAGTGTTTTTTTCTTTTCCTCTCAGAGATGGGAAGGATCCTTGCTGATCCCACTATTTTTCTCTAATAATATATGAACACATCTAAGCTTGTCATTACCACGCCTGCTAGAGAGACTTACATGGCATCTTTCTACCACCCCCAGGAACAGTGTGTGCTGCTTCCACAAACCAATACTCTAAATGGTAAATGGCAGGCCTTTGTTATTCCCTGAGGCAGAGCTAGTGCTAGGCATAAGCAAACTAATTACTTAGAGCCCTGAGCAGCTGAAGGGGACCTGCTATTTGCTTTTTTAAAAGCATATGCTGTGTGGGGGCTCCCCAGAAATATTTCTAGTTAGGACTCCTAATGAGCTAGCATAGCTTCTTTTCTCAGGTGCATCCCATTGTAAAGGGGTGAGAATTCCTGAGACCCTGCTGTGCTGTCCAAAGCTAGCAACCTCCCTCACCCCAACAAGACAGAGGAATCACAGCTAATGCCTTCGTGGGTGAGGAGGGCCTGCTCCTAGTAAAATGGGTTATCTTTTGCTGTATAAGGTCAAAAGGTAGTGGGGGGAGGCCTTTACAGGTTTGCACATTCCAGTCCAAAGTCCAACTCCATGGATCTTCCAGGCTGTGCAATTCATGAATCCTCTAGCCTAGTTCCCTTCACCTCTCTGCTCCTCACACACTGGAGGGGGTCTGCCATGTGGCTGCTGAGGCTGTAGGCTGCTGAAGTCTTATCAGAGCAGTTCAGCGGTCAATCCAGAGAGGGAGGAGAGGAAAGGATTGCCCTTTCCTTCACTGAGATCCTCAGCACTGAGTCCAAACATTTGGGTTGGGAACCGCATTTGCCCTAAAGAGCGCCAGCATTCTGTGTGGATGAGAAGATGACATAAAATCACTGCTAAGTTAAATTGTTTAGGGAGCGGAAAAGTTTCAAGCATATGGGTTTAGTCACATAAATGTGCTTGTGCATAAACACACAGCTTTGCACTTAAAGTATAAATCTCAAAAGGCTTTACAAAAGCGTTGAATTAATCCTCCTACTCATCCTACAAGGTTGGACACTATTAGCAGTCCTATTTTACAGATGGGTAAACTGAACCATGAGAAAATTAACTTGTGATTTCTCCAAGGCCTCTCAGTAAGTCATGGGCAAAATTGGGAATAAATCATCAAAGCCGTGGTTCCTAGATCTTGTTTCAAACATTTGATCATAAAACCTCTCAAAAATAAAACTAGTTATTGCCTCTAAGGGCTTGTCTCCCCTACAAAGTTAACTGAACTGCTGCCATTAACTCATTCTCATCCACAGTTGAAAATGCTTGCATAGGATGGTGCTTTTGAGTCAACTGGCATGCTAGGTGTGTGGTCCAGAGCCACTAAAGGATTTAAGCACTTCAAATCACAAAACATTGGCTCTACCACTACCCAACGTGGAAGCACATTTTTGCTGCAGAGGCTTTTTAGCTGCTGAAGGATTGCCTACGTTACCACTTAGGTTGGCAAAACTTGCGTCGTTCAGGGATGAGAACATTCCACCCTCTTCAGTGATATAAGATACACTGACATGAGTACTAGTGTGCACAGTGCCATGCTAGCAGGAGAACGTCTTCCACTGACATAGCACATGCTACTTGGGGGGTCTCTCTCTCTCTCTCTTTTTTTTTTTTTTAATGTGAACAGGAGAGAGCCCTGTCCCATTGACATAGAACACCTTCACCATGCAAACTGCAGCAGCACGGCTGTATTGGTGCAGTTACAATGTTGTACATGTACACATGGCTTAAGTTTCTGCATCTAGACGTGCACTACCACCTCAGGTAGGCACCTTGGCACCTATATCATGCCTAAGACCTTTTCTTAGCCTCAAAAGCTGAAAATAACCTAGCTTGCCTGCAGGGCCCAATCCAGGAGGCAGCCACGGCTACTCCCTTGTAGCTTTTAGACCAGTGATTACAGAACTCACCCATTAATCTCCAAGCAATTCAGTATTCTGATATGGTGTTTTCAGTCTTATTGAAACTGTTTACTTTAGATAACTAAAGATGCACTGGGTCAGAAGAAAAGAGAATGGTGCTGCAGTCCAGGGGTTAGGGGCACTCAGCTGAGAGGTTGGAAACCCATATTCAAGTCTGTCCCCCACTGGACAAAGATGAACTGAAACAGGGGAGACCCCCTAGCCACAAAGCTAAAAGTTAGAAGGAAATCTCTCTGACAGACCGCTCCCCAGATCTCATCCGGTGTGCTGCCATGACCTCCCAATTCCCACTCCTGAACCCCAATTCACCCCACTTTGCCAAGTGACCACTCACTCCTGAGTCAGTCCACTGTGGCCTCTGGCATGCAGTCGGTCCCAGGCAGTGGGTGTCTGCCCTCTGGCTACTTAAGGGACAGTCCCCCAGGAAGCACCCCTAGCCCCAGTTGCTAGACCAGGAGCCATTGTCTACAGAGATTGGGACCGACTCCCAATCACCACACACCCAGGTCTGTCCATTTGACAAAGAAAAAGCTTGTCACCAGCCTCCTTCACTCATACCCTCCAAAGATCACACAGCTTTAGAGAAAACAACTACAAATTTATTCATACGATTACAATTCTAAGTAAGAATATGGCCAATCATGGCAGAATCACAATATAAATGAGTCAGGAGAGACCACAAGAAAATAAAAGGTAAAATACACATGCTAACCTAATATTTCCACTTAAACTAATCTTATAGTCCAAACAAATTTATGCTCAAAGTGTTTGGCTGTTAGATGTTTGCACAGCCAGTCTCTGCCTGAGGCCAGGCAGGGCCCAGATCTTGCTTGAAGTTTCTAGGTAGAGCATCCCAGGCAAAAACCCCTAAATCTTCTAGGTCTCTGTCTCTATTTTCAAACCCCTCAGCCCCTACCTTTCAGGGCTGAAGTGATCTGTCTTTTCACAGACACCTCCATTAGCATACCTTTGTCTCTTTCAGGCTCACTGCTGCTGGGAGAGCTCTGTGGGTCACTCTATGCCTTGAGCCATGCTAAACATCTGAACACGTGTGAAGCTCTAAGAAGCATGATATTGTAATCATGCAGAATAGGTTATGAGCATCCATAAAGAAACACTGCATGGTATAGCGGGCAACAAATCATACAATTCCTGTGTACAAATGAACAGAGAATTTATATAGATCATAACCCGAGATGCACAAATGTGCCCCCTGTGACAATCTCCTCCTCCCCATCCCTGTATTGTGTAGAATTAGGCATGTACCACTACTGTTTCTACAAGAGACAGTGTAAGTGCCTGATTCTAGTATGTGGTTCCTGGCTGCTGCTTCCAAGCAATACAGGTTCTTCCATTCAGTAGGGAGTTAGGTGCCTGAATTCCTGAGAAGGGCAGAGCTTGGGACTTCCCTCTCTTCCCCTCCTACCAGCCTTTCACCATCCAAAAAGTGGGGGTAGGGAAGGGCCTACAGAAAGTTTAGGATAGGCCACCTGGAATAAATAGGATTTGCAGGGATCCCTAAAGATAGCAAATGAACTTTTTTTCAGGACAGGAGTTTCACAACCAGCATCTGCTGTTGCCTAGTTTAAATAGATATCTACCAATTATGCTAGCTTTTGTGAATTTTAAGGTGTCTGTGGGTTTGTCTTCACTGACGGTGGCAAGTTCACTACTGCCAGAGATCGAGCTTCTCGATAACTGAGTGGGGGGTCTGTGAAAACCCACCCAGTCTATTAGGAAGTCAGTCCCTGAATATGACTCCCTTGCATAGCGTACTGCTGGGTCAATGGTAGGCCATTTCTGATCAACTCTGCACTTAAGACACTGTAGGAAATAGGCACTCAAAGGCAGATATGCAAGATATTTTAAGTAACTTGCATATCTGCCTTTGACAGCTGCTGAAATCCCTCTACAGTACAGACCAGGGCTATCTCTCTCCAAGCATTGTATCAGATGCTTAGATGTGTAATACAAGATTTGTGAATGCCACTGGACTGGTAGGCACCTAGAATTTAGAGTAGACATTGCAATGTTTACGTCCCTTGGAGAATCTGGGACTATAGTTCCAGTGAGCATAAATCAAATATTAATGAGACCAATCTGCAACATGGACACAAGCCAGCTCTGCTCAAGTATCACTAGTCCATTCCACAATTTCTTCCATCTGCCCAAAAATGACAGTCAAGTTCTCCTACAATGCACTGCAAACATTTCATAGAGCAGCTGAGTTAACACAGCATTAAGAACGAAGGAATATGTTTCCAGAAGTCTTAGGATACAATACACCTGTGGGTGGTCTAGGTCAACTGACTTAGGGTCACAGAGTCTGACCCTGACAGCAGCCCAAGGCCTGTCAGCCTGGAGCCAGCCATGGCAGTACTGTTGGTCTTTTTTCTCTGTGTAGATATACCTGTCATTCACTGCCACAAAACTGAGCTCAGCACACACAACCCCTAAGGAGATGCAGCAGCTTCAAAGGTATTCTGCAGTGTGGCAGTCCCACTCAAGCTAGTCTAACCTGATGAGTACTTCTAGTGCTGATGGTAACTCAAGTTCACTGCGTATCTTGCAACTGTAACTGCAAAGAGGGGGGATCTACCTAGTGCTTCACGGCCTTATGAAGCAACATACTACCTAACAGACTAGAGCAAGGATAAAGGATAGAGAAGATACCTTGATACCATAACTCAACACATTTTTTACAGTTCAGATTAAATAAAAAGCTGTGGGTCTGTCTAGTATGCTTTCCTCCCTGCTGAGTGCTTGGAAGAATTCCCAGAATAACACATCTAGAGAAAAAGAAACAGTGTTTTTAAGGGTGAGGGGGAAGAAGCCAAAGCAATTAATCTGCCAGAGGCAATCCTCTTCATTACAATGAATAAGTGTTTACTGATCCTGAATTAGTTGAAGGTGATGTATACTTCAAACTACAGAGTAAGAAAAGGAATTATCTGGTATCAATACCAGATATGCTTGCTTAAAAGAAGTGTGGGTTGTATTACTCTTACCTAAAGATGATTCCCAGCTGAATTCTAAATAAACTTGTTAGCAATTCAATGCCATACTAACTAGCTTGAAGACAGATTAACTACGTTTTCCCTACTGATAAGGCACTAGTGCATAACACTTGACTCAAGTGTTTTCAAGAGGACAAGAGTGACTCAGGTTTTTCTCCCCCCACCCTTTTTTTGGTGGGGAGGGCTGGTTGGTTTGGTGCAGGAAGTGGCTAAATTCCAATTTGTTTGTAATGAGCAAGCTGATAACATTTAAAATTTTTCAAGAAATATTTTGTGCAAACTGGTATAACAATAAAGATGGATGAAGTGGATGAGGCTTCCCCCCCCCCAACACTTAATCAGCTAAAGCACAGGATTTGGTGGTCATGGGGAACTTCAACTACCCAGACATCTGTTGGGGAAAATAACACTGTAAAGCACAAGTTATCTAACAATTTCTTGGAATGTATTGGTGACCTTTATTTCAAAAGGTGGATAAAGCTACTAGGGTAGAGGCCATTCTAAATTTGATTTTCAACAAAGAGGAACTGACTGAGAATTTGAAGGTGGAAGATAACTTACGTGAAAGTGATCATGAAATGGTAGAGTTCATGATTATAAAGAATGGTAGGAGAGAGAACACCAAAATAAAGACCATGGATTTCAAGAAGGCAGACTTCAGCACACTCAGGGAGTTGATAGGTAACATCCCAAGGGAAGCATGTCTAAGGAAAAAATGAAGACACCTGACAGTTTTTCAAAGAGGCATTATTAAAGGCACAAGAGCAAACTATTCCACTGTGTAGGAAGGATAGTAAGTATGGCAAGAGACCGCCCTGGCTTAACCTGGAGATTTTTCAGTGATCTAAAAATAGAGTCCTAAAAATGTGGAAACTATGTCAAATCACAAAGGATGACTATAAAAAAACTAACACAATTATGAAGGGGAAGAATCAGAAAGGTCAAGGCACAAACAGATCAAACTAGCTGAAGGCATAAAGAGTATAAGAAAACATTTTTCAAATACATTAGAAATAAAAGAACAAGGACAGCATGGGACTCTCCCTCAACAAAGAGGGAAAAACAACAACAGAAAATGTGGAAATGGCAGAGTAATTAAACTATTTCTTTGTTTTAGTCTTCACTGGGAATGTTGGTAGCCACTGTATGCCTGATGTTGGGGGGGGGCAGTAAAAATGAGATATGAGCAAAAACTAAAATAGGGAAAGAATAAGTTAAAAATTAGACAAGTTAGATGTCTTCAAGTCCACAGGGCATGATGATATGCACCCTAGAATACTCGAGGAGCTGACTCACAAGATATCTGAGCCATTGGCTACTATGTTTCAAAAATCATGGGAGACTAGAGAGGTCCCAGAGGACTGGAAAAGAGCAAATATAGCCCATCTAATAAAAGGGAAATAAGGACAGCTCAGGTAATTACAGGCCAGTCAGTTGACCCTCTGTGCCAGGAAAAATGAGCAAGTTGATAACATTTTAGGGAAGATGTGGACAAATTGCAAAAAGTCCAGAGGTGAGCAACAAAAAATGGTTAAAGGTGTGGAAAACATGACCTATGAAGTAATATTGAAAAAGACTGGGTTTGTTTCTTCAGGAGGAAAGATGACTGAGAGGTTACAGGGTAACAGTTTTCTAGTACACAAAAAGGTTTTTACAAGGAAGAGGGAGGAAATTGTTCTCCTTAATCTCTGAGGATTGGAGAAAAAGCAAGGGGCTTAAACTGCAGCAGTGGCAATTTAGGTTGCACATGAGGAAAAAGTTCCTAACTATCAGGGTAGTTAAGCACTAGAATAAATTGCCCAGGAAGGTTGTGGTATCTCCATCCCTGGAAATTTTGAAGAGCAGGCTGGACAGAAACTTTGCCTAGGTAACACTTAGTCCTGCAATAAGCACAGGTGAGCAAACTGGATGACTTCTCAAGGTCCCTTCTCACCATAGGATTCTCTAAGGTTATGTCTATGCTAGCAAATTATTTCAGACTAAGCAAACTTTAGTCCAAACTAATTTGAAACCTGTCTACACTAGGCTTTGCCTAGTTTGAACTAAAAAAACGAAAAGCTTAGTTTGAATTAGTTAGTTCAGCTGGTTAATCCGAACTAACTGCTTAGTTCAAACTAATTTGCATTATTAGTTCAAGCTAGCCTAATGGAGACACGCTAGTTGGAACTAAATGTGGTGTTTTAGTTCAGACTAACTTTTAATTCTAACTAGTCATGCTTTTTTGGTTCAAACTAAAGCACATGCTTAGTTTGAACTAACTTTTGAACTACTTAGGTCAGACTAAGTCTGAACTGAGATTTTAGGTGAAGACATAGCCTAAGACAGATGCGGTGCTGGGGTGGGGAGGGACCCGGGGCACGGGCCCGGGCCCAGCCCCCACCCCCAGCAGGCAGGCTCCGCCCCCAGCTGGAATAGAGCCGGGGGGGCCGTGCCGCCGTGGGCAGCTAGGCTGCAGTGTGGACTGGCCAGAAGCGGCCGCTGGAGGCTGGGCCCGCGCCTGCAGCCCCTAGCAGCCAGACCCCAGATCCCTAGCGGGGGACGGGGCCGCTGCAGGCGGCCGGCTGGGGCCCAGATTCCCGGCAGGGGACTGGGCCGCTGCTTCCGCCACCGCTGCGGGCAGCCAGCCTGCTAGGCCCCAGATCCCCGGCCTGGCCACCGGCAGCCACTGTGGCCCCGTCCCTGGCCAGGGATCGGGGGCTGCGGGCGCGGGCCTGGCCTCCAGCGGCCTCTTCTGGCCCAGCCACGCCACAGCCTAGCCACCCGCGGTGGTGTGGCCTCCCCCTGGCCCTATCCCTGGCCAGGGGCAGGGCCTGCCAGGCGCCAGCCAGGACCTGGATCCCCGGCCGGGGACAAGGCTGCCACAGTCATGGCTGGTGGGGGGTCGGGCCCTGGATCCCTGAGCTGATTGGGCTGGAGATCCGGGGCACTGGCGTTGGGACCCGGGGCATGTGCCCCAGCAGGCCCAATGCCAGCGACGCCTCTGGCCTAAAAGGGAAGCAGAGGACAAGAGGGGCAGGTTTTGAGTGAAGCTAAGGGAAAGACACTATAAGGAAGGAAAAGGTTGGAGCAAACAGACTATCAACCTATTACAGCATTCACTGGTCTTTATCTGAATAACTAGAGGTCCCTTCTTTGGTCCCTTCCTCCCCTACTAGCTGGAACTCTTTTAGTCCAGTGGTTAGTGAACTCACTCAGGGTATATGGGACCTGTTTAATTTCCCTCTCTGCCTGATGAAGAAACAGGTATTCACCTTTCTGGTGAATACCCTGATGACTGAGCTATGGGATATTCTGATGTGGGGCTCTGAATCTCTCATTTAAACTGCTCTATTTTGTATAATTAAAGATGCATTAGGCCAAAGTTAAAGAGAGAAAATGTCCGTAGTTCAATGCTTAGGGCATGATAGTGTCTCTATATCATTTATACCCCATTGTTTAGGGACTTTGGAGGTTTTAGTTTTATTTAGCTGCAAATAGACTACCTAAGAATGGTGTTTGAAAGAGGTCAGTTCGTCTTCCAAACCTACACATGAGGCATTCAGGGGCTGGATTATGGGGCCTCATGCTGCCCACCATTGTGGGCCCCCGTTCCCCCCGCAATGGCCTGCAGGTGGGCTGGCATGGGGGAGGGGACAGACAGGACACTGGGGCCAGAAGCCACTTTCTGTGCCCCAGCCCCAGTCTGGCTGGCCAGCTGGCATGCAGTGAGGCCTCCACTGCAGTGCCCCCAGGGCCATGGGGCCCTGAAGGTCGTTGCCAGAGGCTGTACTGCATGCCAGCCAGTATTGTCCCCAGAGCAGAGCAAACAGGCATTGGCCCACCCTGCCATGGTGAGGAGGGAGAGTGAATGAGCTGGCCTGGGGTGGAGTGGAAGCAGAGCCTGGCATCTGGCCTCACCACCCCAGCATCTGCAGTGAAGTAGCCCTCCTAGCAACACCTCAAGCCCCACCAGCACTGTGCTGGTTGGCGGGGGCAGATCTCACAGGAGCCTTAGAAGATAGAGGCCAGGCACCCTTTAGGCCAGGCCTGAGGCTTCAGCCCCTATAGCCCCTGCATTGATGTGGCCCAGGAGGCATTGCCTGGGTCCAGTCCCCTCAAAGCAAACAGAGGGCCATGAACTCTGAGAATTTCCCACTCTTACTTGGTTTCAATCTTGTTTCATTTTGGAGGTTTTAGTTTTGTTTCCCCCTACAACTCAATCTCTACCATGACAGTTTTTTGTTTTTATACGCCAGAACTTCTACTTATTTCCATTATTCACAGCAAAAGCAGCAGCAGAGGCTCCTATTTGTTTGCTAGAATCAGATTTTTCATGACAAGAAGGGGATGTCTTCCTCTGAGAAATCTGGAAAGAGATCCTTGTTACACAGCTACAGCATTTCAAGTGAGAGTCTGGCTGCTGAAAGATCCCATTTTACTAAGTAACCTAATATCACTTACATTTTTCTATAGCTATAAAAAGGGATTGATTATTAATTCATGTCATGTTCCCAATGAGAACAGTGCCTCTGTTAAAAGCCTATAGCACATTAATTTGGTGGGAAAGAATTCAAAAAGTAGCTCTATTAGGTAGAAGTTAAATGGCTCAGGGGACTGATAAGGTATCCACTCTTACTTGTAGGCCACTCCTTAAATCCAGTCAGGAGTAACAGTTACTTAATTGCTATGTACTGGATTTACTTCTGTTTCAATGGACAGGAAACACTGACAGTCTTAATGAAAAAGCCATGAACTAAATGGGCCATGGAAGCAAACTCATCTCTCATCCCAGCCTTGGCCCTTCCAGGTCATGATTAAAACATGTTGGCAGGCCAGTCTGAGTGAGGCTTGCCTTGCTACATATGCTCTTGAGCTACTACTAGAAATTGATGCCCTTCAGCTATCAAATCAGCATTAAATTTACTTAACTACTGTCAAAGATGGGTTTTTTATGTTTGAACAAATACAACTGAGTTTTTAGGGGTTCATAATTAAATACTAAGGACATGGCATGCTTTGCACCTTGTGTAAGTTGAGCTCATTGCACATAACAGGCACTCTGCCATTCTCCACACTCCCAAGCTTTCTTCCATCTCCTACTACTTCAGGGACTCCTTTGCAACTCCCCCAATACCTCCCCTCATACCTGGGGCTCTGTGTCCTCAACTCCCTCCCACCAATGGCAAAAGTTCTGTGCCCCCCATAACTGGGCCCTCAATCTCCCCCACATGGCAGGGGTTCTGTAATCCCCATTCTCTACCAGAAGAGTTTACTATTCTTGCCCTAGGTATGTTCTGAGTGCATCTCTGTTACATCCTTTCTCCTTTTACTTGTTTCCCAACATGCTAGAAGTTCTGTCTGCTGTCCCCTCCTCACTCTAGCCCAAGGGTCTCAAACTCAAATCACCATGAGGGCCACATGGAGACTAGTAGAGGGCCATATGAGGGCTAATACATTAGCCCAAGAGCCACACCATTGAAACTTTTTCATACAACAATATTGCAAATATTGGTAACAATAGTGTTGTTGCAGGCCTCAGGAAATAGCTCTAGGGGCTGCATGTTTGAGACCTCTGCTCTAGCCTTATCTATAGGATAAAGACTGCTCCACCCCACAGAATACCCTTAAAGAGGAAACTGCCAGTCGGAGAAATCACAGCTACAAAGCACCACTGGAGGCCCAGGCTATAACTACTGGCTGGCTCTGTGCAGACAGGCTTCACAATTCCCTGACAAAGTTCTCTGAGAAAATTGAGGTTTGTTTCTTTTTCCTGACACCCTCCTTCCAGGTCTTTCCCCCACTAGAGGGGGTACTTTGGCCAAAAAACACTGGGTATGCCTACACAGCACTCAAACACTTCCCAGTGCCCCATGTCAGTTGCCTCAGAGTTCAGGCTATGGGGCTGTTCAGTTGCAGTGTAAATGCTCAGGCTCTGGCTCAGAGAAGACTCAGAATGGAGGATCCCAGATCTAGGCCCTAGCCGAAGCTTGAACTTCTACAGTACATTTAAACAGCCCTGCCCCAAATGGGCCAGCTCTGGATGTTTAATTGCAGTGCAGACATACTAGCTGGCATCAGGGTCTGTAAACCCAGCAGCAAGTAGCAGAAAGCTACCTGCCTTAGGTTGCAGTAAACCCTACAGAAGGAGGAGTCAATATGTTCACTATAGGCATGAAGGGAACATGCCATCTAAATGCAGTCACCTGCTACAAGAAAGACCCAAAGTCAGAGGTGCAAAATATTGCAGGCCCGGTCATACGCTCACCAAAGACAGTGACAAAACTGCTTTGACTTCAGTGTGTGCAGGACTGGACCTGTACTGTTTTGAATTGAGTAAAGTGCAGCATACATGGGTTTTTCTTTGCCTGTCTCTTAATTCAAACCACCCCTTCCCCCTGTTCTTGCTTTAGCCTGAAAAGCGTTCGGCTCCTCAGGACACTGCAGCTCAGACTACTGTTTCATTTGAGATGTTACTTCATATAGTGTTACATTTCTGAGAGTACTATGTGCTGTATCTTTCACAGTTGGGGTGAACAGAGCTGGTTGTGCCATAGGGAATGCTGGGATGGGCTGCCACCCAGGGATGGAGAACTTTGAGCACGCTCCTCACTCTCCCACACTGCACTTAAGGAGAGAGAGGGAGGGAGAAAGTTGCAGTGAGCTACATTTTTTTTTTTAAACAGACTCAAAGTGCTATAGGGTTGGCCAAGCATTAACAGCAGCCTGATTCAGTGAACCACTGCAGAGAAAATATCAGAAGATGGTGCAACAGCCTCCCTACCTGGCACCAACATCCCTTAAAAATGTAGTCTGGTGACCGCCTCTCTGACTGAGGTCTTTTTCTGCCTTTGCCTTATCCTAACTGCAGCTCCTGTCCTATCCTACACCTTCTTACTGCATCCCTGCTCAGAACTGCTACTTCCTGCAAGCAGAATCTTCCAGAAATCCTCTCCCCCTTCCATGAGACTACTACTGTCCTGATTAATACTGCATCTCAGCCCACAACTTGAAAGTTGCCATAATATATCTGCTGCTTTGTAAATTGCATGTAAAAACACTCTCTCCCACTGAATTCTCCCATCTAAAATTTGACAATAATTTGAACCCAAACCAGTAATTAACACTTTTCAGTTGCATGTGCCTCCAACAATTCCTTCTGGTCACTACCTGTAAGAACTCATTTATTTCTTGAAGAAATGAAAAAGAAACCTGTCACAACTAATATGCAACTGACTTCCACAAACACTATATTGATAAGTTTTCTGCATGCATATATATTGTGCAAAGTGTTCCATCTCACCTAGGCACTAGGGTAATTTGAGCACTTTCCCTTTAAAAGTCCCTTATTGAGATACACACAAGTATTAGTCTAAACACAATTTGTTTATCATGTTACAGTTCTTCCCTGCAGTCCAATTTCAACATAATGTCTCACCATCTTCATTTCATAAGTGGAATTCTTCTGTGCTTGCATGGCTTTCTACTATGCAAAAAAGATGAAATTTCTAGCTGGCTTCAAGACAGAGTAAATTTATGGAGCAGAAAGTATGATGAGACAACCTAATTTGGCAATTAAGTAGTCTTTAACTACTAGCTGTATATGTGCCCAATGGGCTGTGCTTGGAAGATTAGAAAAAAGTGGGTTCTGAATTACTATAGTGATTTCTTTCCAGGTGTCAACTATGGGGCTATGGTGAGTCCTGCTCATATGCTCCAAGTTTAGCTGATAACCATATTTGGAGTTGCAAAGGAATTTTCTGCTTAGGACAGATTGACATAGGGCCCTGGGGTTTCTCACCTTCCTCAGCAGTATGGAGCACAGGTCACCTGCTGGTGAAGTCTCTAAACTATGATTTGAAGAATTCAATAACTCAATCATAGTTTGGGGTCTATTACAGGAGTGGGGATAGGGCAGAGGAGGTGGGGTTCTGTGGCCTGCATTGTTCAGGAGGTCATACTGGTCCCTTCTGATCTGAAAGTTGATCAATGAGTCTGTTGAACAAGTCTAGGCACTGGTCTCTAAGTGGTGATCTCTATGCCATAGGCTTATCAAGGTGATACCCAATATAAAGTCAAAGTCACTCACAGAGGCTGTGCGCTAATATTTTGAAACCACTTTATCGTTACCCTTGAAATATAAATTTTATGCCCCCACATGGAAAAGATTTTTCACATCTTTGTGTACAGGGATAGCATCTCATTTCACATCCACATGTAATGGATTTAATTAAAACTTCACACACAACTAGATAGATTTTCACATGTTGT
Source organism: Podocnemis expansa (assembly GCA_007922195.1). Lineage (NCBI taxonomy): Eukaryota > Metazoa > Chordata > Testudines > Podocnemididae > Podocnemis > Podocnemis expansa. The sequence continues at coordinate 90,503,702 of ML681963.1, read as the reverse complement.
GCATATGTTTCTCCATTCTGAAGCACAGCTGCTGGTTTGCTAATCTGCTAGCTCCAGTGAGGAGCCCTATCTTGTCGTGAATGATCTGTATTGAACTGGGTAAAGAGGATCAGCGCTATTCTATTAGCGGCATTTACCAGAAGTTCGGTATCTTAGTTCAGTTGTTCCCAACCTTTTCACTAACATGGCACACTTCAGTGAGACAATTCCACAGTACACCCACCTTTTTCAGCTGAATTAATTGTTCATAAATGTCACATTTATTATGGTTACAATCTTAGTTGAGTAGTTTGCAACAAAGTGCATACAACAAGTTAAAGGAGGATCAAATGCATTAATGTTTCAAAATCACCAGAAAAAGACACACATCACCTCATTTTTGCTTTTTGGCCACCTGTCTAAAATATTCCCATTTAGGATTGAAAGACTGATACCTCACTTTTCATCCAATTAGTTTTTGCAAGTTGTGTGTTGTAATTTTGGTTGGATAAAAAAGTGTTTAAGATGAAATGTTTGTTTTACATAGATTTTCATTACCTTTGTACAAAATTTCATGGCACACTTGGACAGTTCTCACAGTGCAACAATGTGTCATGGCACACTGATTGAAAACCACTGTCTTAACTGATTAAAGACATTCCTTTGTCTCTTACAGCTTTCTGAATATATGAACATATAATTAAGAAAAATACCCACAAAAATGCCAAAAGCAGTCAATATGTAAATCAACAGGGAAAGCTTGTGATATTCCTTTATGAGTAATACATATGCCATATACAACCCAAAGTGTGGGGGGAAAAAAAACCACTGAAAGAGAACAGTGAGAGAACATCCAACACAGAAAAGGATATAAATACAGTGAGAGTCAAAAGAATGAAAGCTACCCTGGCTCTAGTAATAAGTGAAAAGATAATGCATTTTAATTTCATGTCTGTTTTCTTCTCTAATTACTAGCTTTTAAAGACAGCCTTCCTTATCAAAGAATTATTTTTTTTAAGTTGAAGATCATAGCTTACTACAGGCATGTAACAGAGATTCACCTCTCCAACATTAAGCATGGTAGTAGAATCTATTTTTAGCTTACTGGTTGGTTGGTTTAGCCTTCCAGCCAAACAAAGCAAGTTTCCCCCATCCAAGATAAACTCCAATGAAGAGAAGTTCCAGCATCACCAAACCCAAAAGTAAAAAAAAAAAAAAAAAAAGAGTCAGGGGCACTCAAGCAATGAAATTAACTCCACCCTCCCAACAATTTAGGATTCTTTTCATTTGCCTTTTAATCCTTTAGGGTTCATATTTTCAATGTTCCTCCACAACCCTATAGGCTAGAAATAGAACCTTTCATTTAAAAAAGAGTCACTGTACTCCAGGAGCTAGGGCCTTCAAAACAAGAAAAAAAAAAAAACCCAACCCAAAAACACTAAATATCACAATAAAATTGCAATAATTAGCAACATCAAAGTCTAAACAAAACATTGTTTAGTTTCAGTCCCTGAACCACAGCCCCCTTCCCAGGATTTGTTCAGCCTTCACCTCTAGGTTGCAAAGTTCCACAACTCATCTTTTGTCCCTTAGTCACAAGAGATACTAACATATACTAATAGTACTGCTAACCAAGGCGAAAACATTCTGTCTACCACAACACAGACCCTACTCTAAAGGTTAGCATTAGCAGCAGCTGAATAGAAATTAACTTGCCCCAAAGCCATAACTGGCAAGCAGATGAGCAAACAGGTGAACCTTGTTTCTCCACCCTTACAGTGCTGGAAGGAAATCCCTCTACGTCCTCCAGGTAGCTCCTTCCTACCAGAGAAAAAGTTATGCAGGCTGTTGTATGAATACAAGTGGCTGAGCTTGAGGTCCAGGCTGGGGAACTAATCTAGGAAGTGCCATCCTATACTGTATACAAAAATTGATGGGATTCCTAAAGGAAAGGGATTCTTTCTGAGTGAGTGGCAAGGATTTGAAGCTGGGGCAAGAGGGACAGAGGTACTAGGATAGTTTGCTGGTAAAACCAGTTCCAAAGGGGCAGGTGTGTTTATTCTAGTTCAGCAAAAAAACCCAAGGAGTCCTGTGGCACTTAAACTAACAAATTTGTCTTGACTGGCTGTTGTGGACTTGCCATCATGCTCAGGGTTTAAGTGATCGCCATATTTGGGGTCAGGAAGGAATTTTCCCCCAGGGCAGATTGGCTTGGGCCTTAATTTGAACTAACATAGCACCTGTCTACACTAGGCTTTCATTAGTTAGAATTAAGGAATTCCTTAATTCAAACTAATGAAAGCTTAGTTTGAATTAGTAAGACCTGTTTGTTAGTTCAAACTAAGAACTGTGTAGACTAGGATTAACCCTTAGTTTAAATTTAATAAATTTGAATTAAGGGCAATTAGTTCAAATTAACAAAGTGGGCTAACTTGACTTAATGTTAAATCAAATTAGTCCACTTTGTTAATTTGAACTAATAAGTTCAAGTTTAGTTCAAACTAAACTTGAACTTAGTTCAAATTATCAGATTCGAACTAACTTTTCCTAGTGTAGAGATAGCCATACTACCTCTGCAATTGATGGGCTGTCTCTTTGAGCAAGTTGCTTCACTTTCCTAAGCTGGGGACAATAATGCTCATTCATCTTCATGAAGTGCTTTGGGTTCTACAGATGTAAAAGCTGAGTATTTTTACTATTCATAAAACAAATGATTAATGACTAGGTTCCTTAACTAAAGTTTCCATATAACAATGCTGGGCATTTGCCAATGTGTTTTCTATTGTTGATCAGGTTGATGGTTGACCACAATTGACCTTGACTTCTGGGGTTTGTCCACATTTTATGTACTGGTCTGTGCAGACCGTATGAGAGCCAGTAGCAGGTTTGGTCCTTTGTGAGGATATGGGGTATTGTAGATATCCAAGTGAACTGAACAATCAGTTAACACCATAGGCCAGTTAGAGCTTTGCAGCTACGTTTCCCAGGATTCCATCTGTATTGGCCATATTATAATAGTTTATCTACAACTGCAGCCCTGGCCTAATGGGGATGGGTCTGGGGTCCTTGACTGAGAGCAATGGAAACTCTGTCCTGTGCTCTCAGCAATCCTTTCATTTGTCTCTTCTATGTAGAGAAGAAAGCTACCTTATATGAATGCAGTGGGGACCAGAGCTGCACCTGAGGAGATGGGTATTATCCGTGTTTTACAGATGGGGGATCTGAGGCACAGAAAGCAGAGGCAGATTAAGCGGACTCGGCTCCACCAGTGCCCCATTGCCAGGGGGCCCTGGCCCCCCACAGGTGGCCCCCCTCCAGGGGCCCCAGTCCCCTACTTGAGCTGGTCTGCACCTGGGGATCAGTGGAGCCAACTGGCATGCACAGGAAGACCTATACAGAACCACCCCCAAAGCAGGGTAAAAAGTAGCACCGGCTCACTTGCCCTACCCCTAGGGGCAGACCAGCCAGCCCAGAAGCAGGGCGGGAACGCAGAGCGTGGCCCCCAGCAAGGGACACCTCCCCTCCTGCTTGTGCCAGCAGGCAGGATGGAGCACACCCGCAATCAGGGCTGTCCCTGGTGGGGGGGCTGAAGCAGGGTGACTGCCTTGGGCCCCACAGTTTGGCAGACCTGGTGCTGCACCCTTTCTGCCTCTGGCAGCAAGCCAGCCAAGGGGTGGGGTAGGAGCACAGCCTCTGTGCTGGCTCACCCTACCCCCAGCATCAGGGGGGCTAGGGGCCCCAAAAGGCTGATTGGATCTGGGCCCTGCCTCTTCAGGATGGCCCTGCCCATGACATGGGGACTCCAGGGCACAGGCCCCATAGGCCGATGTGGTAATCCGCCTGACAGAAACTTTTGACTTTAATCTATCTGCTAATTTTAGTGCTCAATATGAGATGCCCATGACCTGATTTTTTTTTCAGAGTACTTATCATTATAAAGCACTTAATATGTATAAAGCAGAACTCTCATTGACTTCATTTGTAGCTGTGAGTACAGAGTGCTTTTGTAAATCAAATCCGTAGGGTCTCCAGTTAGGCATTCAGACCATGAGGAATACACAGTGAATGACCACCTGTAAAATGTTTGGGTAAATGGTTTGCCCACCATCATGTAGGAACTTGGAAGCAGAGGCAGGGACAGAATCCTGCCTTTGCATTGCTGTTACTGTGAGACAAACAAGGAGACATGTGGCACTTTTAAAAACTGATAAAGGTATTTCTCACATGAGCTTTCATGGCAGAAAATCCCACTTTGTCAGATGCTTGAAGATGGGGAATTCTGTCCGTTTTGCTGAACTAGACTAACGTGACTATACCTTTGGAATTTTATTATGCGATCATTCTTTCTTCTGCTGCAATCTCCTCTTATTCATTATGGCTGTGTCTACATTGCTTAGCATTTTTGAAAAAACTTTTTTTGAAAAAATTATTTTGAAATATAATCAAAATAATTATGTCCAAATAACTTTTTTTCAAAAATGCTATTTTGGGAGAACAGTCTTGGGACCGCTCCTTGTCCTGAAATACTGTGGCTTTTTTCTTCTGAAAGTGAAAGTCTGCACCAGACTTTCTTTTTCAAAAAAAAAATGCAATGGAAAAGATAGGCAGGCTATTTCGAAAAAAGCCTTTGCTGCATCCAGCGATGGCTTTTTTAGAAAAAGCCATCTTGAAAAAAGGCTATTTATTCTGAAAAAGCTGTTCGGTTTAGCTTTTTCAAAAAAGCAACCGGTATCTCGAAATACTGCCATGCTTTTTCAGCAATGTTAAACTTCGTTACATTTAGGAAAAAAGCCTTTTTCAAGATAGCTTTTCTGAAAAAAAGCCATTGCCGGATGCGGCAAAGGCTTTTTTTTGAAATAGCCTGCCTATCTTTTCTATTTCCTTTCTTTTTTTTCGAAAAAGAAAGTCTGGTGTAGACTTTCACTTTCAGGGGAAAAAAAGCCATGATATTTTGGGACAACAAGCTGGTCCCTGGACCATTCTCCCAAAATAGCATTTTTGAAAAAATTATTTTGAGATAATTATTTTGAATATTTTGAATATATGCTATATATATGTTCAAAAAATGCTAAGCAATGTAGAGAGAGCCTACATGACAGTACCAAACAGGCACATATCCCTGAAACAAACCACACTTCCAACTATGTCCACATATCTTCACAAAAGACACCATTGCAGGACCTAACCAAACCAGCTACTCCAAGGACTCATTCACCTACTTAGTGATTTATACCGTCATGCACCAGAAATGCCTCCCTGCCTTACATATTGGACAAACAGGACAGTTTCTGCACAAAAGAATAAATGGAAACAAAACTGACATCAGAAATCACAACATTCAAAAACCAGAAGATGAGCACTTCAGACTTCCTGATCGCTCCATTGTTGATTTGCTAATAGCTGTACACAAGCAAATGAATGACACAGCAAGTATCCAAAGAGAAACAGCAGAATTGGAATTCATATGCAAATTTGACTGTCTCTTCAGGACTAAATAAGCACTTAAGTTTTTTTTTTTCCTTATTAGAACAGGAGATTTGAACTCATCTTCCTCTATCTGCTGTTCCCCAGTGTTTGAATCTTAACAACTGCTTTGATTTGCTATTACAGTGTGACCTGTTCCTATGACTTCCACTTCCCTGGATGTATTTCCTCACATTCTGTAAGTTTCCCCTGTCTTTGAAACATCTGATGAAGTTGGATTTTCTCCTGTGAAGCTCATGCAATAAATAAATTTGTTGATCTTTAAAAGTGCCACAGGACTCCTTGTTTTTTTCACTAAACTAAGCTAGCACATCTATCCCTTTGGAACTTGTTAAATTCTAGGCACTTCTGTCAGTGATGACAAACTAATAATAAAATTAGGAACTAGTATAACATACTGAAATTTAAAAATATGACAAAAAGGAAAGCAACAAACATGAAGCTACAAAGATACATGCCTATTGCCACCTTGATCACTCTGCTTGGATGGTTCATCCTTTTTTCCTCTGTCTTGCATGTGTCTCTTTGCCTATTACCACTATAAGGGCAAAGACTGTTGCCTCCTGCTTTTGAAAAGTGCCTGGAAGAGTAGGTGCCACTGCTTCTAAATAATAACACGCCCATGAGGCAGGTAGATATCACCATTTTACAGACAGGAAAATTGAGGTACGGAGCCTGATTTCTAAAGATGAGTTAGTACAATTAGAAATAAGGGTTGTGTGTGAGCAGATTTCACACTTGTGAGTACAAAATCTACATATGTCTGCTTCTGTGACCAACTAGACATGAAGCTGAACTTCTGGGTATTGGTTGAAGAATTTAGTACACTAGCATCTTTGAGAATCAGGCCATATGTGATTCTCCCATAGGGCTATAGCAGAACCTTAGCATTATGCTTTTTGTGGCAGAGATTCCTTTTGTTCTGTGTTTGTACATATAACCCTGCTGCTAGGATCCGATGGCAGAGCAAGGGCCAGGTTCTATATCTAGGGATTTCAAAATAATATTAAAGCACCAACCGGCTCAAGCCCCACCCAGTTTTCTGGGAAATCATGCACTATTCCATGGACAACCCAAAACAGTAATGCTTCCCTGCTTGCAACCCCAAGTCTGAGCGTAGTATAAATCTATAGACATAATATCAAAACCAGCAGTGATCTGGAGAATCAGTACAGAACAGGAATCCCACACAGCATAAAAGAATGTATAGACAGAGTAGCAAAACCAGCATTGATTTGGAGTGGGGTGCTCCTCTGCTACTATATACAAATCCTAATAAATGGAGATGGGAATACAACCCAGGAGCCAGAGCCATAACTTGGCATTTTGCCACCCAAGGCACATTGTGATTAAAATACACCTCTTCCCTTTAACGGCTCTCAGAGCTGGCACCACAAAGCTGCCTCTTTAATAGAGTGGCTCTATTGAGCTGCTTCGGGCCACCTGGGGCCGTGCCCTGTTGAGCTCACTGTAGTTACAGCCCTGCCAGGAACTTTTGCTGTCATTCATTTTCTGTTATCACTGGAAAATAATGTTTATCAGAGAGCAAAATATACTTCCTTAAAATTTCTTCCAAATCCTCCATAGAAGAAAAAAATACCTTAATTTTGCTATGAGGTGGATAGGCTGGTGCTTATTAGAACTTCTCTCATTTAATTGCTCTCCTAGGGAAGCTACATTGCAGGTGTTTCTCATTACATTTTGCAGCAGAAGCTTAGCAATCTCTCCCCATACTGCATTTTCTCAGCACAAATCTGTTTTTTCCAACTGGGGATAATTTTATTTATAAATTGTCTCTCCTTATCCTTCCCAGATGATTGGAGAGAATACCACTGCTTTTCTGGCTTGATCCTCTCTGTGTATCTTTCTGGGAAGAAGGAAAAGACAAACACAGGGTGAGGACATAATGCTAGTGCCTCAAACTCCCCCAGTCTGGAGCCTTCACACCAGAACAAAAGAATAAAAAGATTTTTTTTTTTTATGGTTAGCAGTAGAACAATTGGAGAGACTCAGAACTCCTTCATTTCTAAGTTTAGCTTACCTCCTGAAAAGACAGATCAAAGACACAGGTTTCATTACAGCAAGTCACACAAAGGTATAATACTAATTATGTGCCCCAGTCTGAACTAACATACTGAGAGGAGCAGGATCCTTCAAGCTGCCACAGTGGTGGTGACTTACTGTAAACAGAAAATAGCTTTAGGATGTGTGCATGTGTCAGGAAAGTTACTAATACAAATTTTAGACCAGATCACCCTTTAATTTAGGCAGGAGCGCTACTGTCCCCAGAAAAGAGTCTGGGCCCTGCCCCCTGCCCTGGGGCCGATTTGGCTCCAGGGCCCAATCTGGCCCTATCCACTGGTGGCAAATGGCTGGCAGCCCAGAGCTAGATCCAGCCCCTGCCAGTACTGGCAAGTGGCAGGCGGTCCCAGCCTGGCTCTGGCTCGCGGCAGGTGGCCTGGAGCTGACTCTGGCACCTGCCATGGCTGGCAAGCAGTGTGTGGCCCAGGCATGCCCGATAAGGGCCCCTGCCACCTCAGGCAAGTGGTGGGTGGGCCCAGTAAGGGTCCCTGCTGCCACAGCAAATGGCTGGTGGGCCCCAGCCCAATAAGGGCACCGGCCACCACTGGCAAGCAGCAGGTGGGCCCCTGCCTGACAAGCAGGATTGTCCTTGGTGGGGCGAGAGGGGCAATCACCCTGGTCCCTGTGGTTCCATGGGTCCCATGGTGTCCTGCTCTGAACAGGGCAGCGTGGCGTCTGCACCGCTGCCATGGTCAGCTGTTTCCCATCTTGGGGTCGGAGCGAGCCAGCAAAAAGCAGAGACTGGGTTCTGTGCTGCCATCAGCTCTGTGCTGAAGGCAGTGGGGAGGGGGTGGGAGGCAATGCAGCTGGGGGGGGGGCTGTGGTGCAGGCCCTGTGCTCCCTTCTGCCCCCTCCCTGCTGCTTTTGGCATGGAGCAGAAGACCGGGGGGGGGGGGGCGGGGAGTGCAGAACCTGGCCCCTATTTTTGGCCAGCTCACCTTGCCCCCAGGGTGGAGAACAGCTGGTCCAGGGACGGGGCAGGCTGGCCCAGGTTGGGCTCCACTCTGCTGTTCCTCCCCTGGGATGACCATTCTCACCCCTCCCAGTGCAGGGGAAGGTAACAGTGGGAGGCCAATACCCTGTAGGGATGGCCCTGCCAATAAGGGCCCCTGCCACTGCACTGCTGGCCAGGCACAGCAGGCAGCCTCAGCCGAGATCTGGCTCCAGCTACTGATGGCCAGCAGCAGGCAGCCAAGGCCAGATCCAGATCTGGGGCAGAGTCAGGGCGATGCAGGCCATGAGCCCTGTGGGCCCAGCAGCAGCAATGCTTATGAATTTAGGTAGTATTCAGAATCTAAACCAGCTTCTGAATTTTGCAAATGGTCTTCTTCCCTGAGAGTTCGGCTTGAATTAAAATTTTGGGTTTGAGTGCCCCCTTGAATTGGAATTTGAGGACTTAAAGCCATATTTTTAAAAAGTACTTTGTCAGCTTCACACTAGGGCACCCCACCTTTACCCAAACCCATAGGACTCAAGGACTAACCCTGTTATGGCACACCCTCCAAGCTTTGCCAATCCATAGGGCTCCAGGGGAAAAGGCACTGACCCTTCTTGAAGTCACAGCTTTGGGCTCAGGGTCATGCATTTGCAGACCATAGGGCACAAGGTGTAACCTGGGTTCATTGAAGTACCCACCCATTCCCAGTCTGTAGGACTCCATGTATAATTCTGTGAGAGTTTGCAGGATCTTTTACTGGGAAGGAGTCTTACACAGTAATGTCCTTATTTTTAATTTATTACCAGTTACCAAAACAGAATACACATGCTAAGCATACAATGCTCACCACTCCCAGTAAGCCAGACCAACATCTCCTTATGGCCAAGTTCCAAAGGTGCAGCCGTGTTAGTCTAGTTCAGTCAAACAAACAAGGAATCCCGTGGCACTCAAAGACTATCAAATTTATTTATTGTGTCTGCTTTCATGGGGAAAAAAACGCACTTTGTCAGACACTTTGAAGATGAGGAATTTACAGAATGGGAGGAAATAAATGCAGGGAAGTATAAGTCATGGGAACAAGACACACTTTTGTAACAGCAAATCAAAAAAAGTTGTAAAGATTGAAACACGGGAACAGCATACAGAAGAATATGAAGTCAAATCACCCCTTGTAATGAGAGAAAAATCCATGTCTCTATTAAGTCCTAAAGCAATGCAATTGAATTTGCAAACATGTTCAATATCAGCAGCTGCTCTTTGAAGCCTTGATCTGGTATTCATTTGTCTGAGCACTGCAATTAGCAAATCATTAATGGAGTGATCAGGACGATTGAAATACTCACTCACACACTGGTTTTAGAATGTTGTGACTTCTGAGGTCAGATTTGTGCCCATTTATTCTTTTGCACAGAAACTGTCCTGTTTATCCAACATATCAGACATTTCTGACACATGGTGGCATAAATCACATTGGTGGACGAGCAGGTGAATGAGCCTTTGATGGAGTAGCTGGTTTTGTTAGGGATTATTATAGTGTCTTTTGTGTAGATATGTGGGCAAAGTTGGCAGTGTGGTTTGTTGCTGGGATATGTGCCTGCTTTAATGGTTCTGTTGTTAGGTCTGTAGTTGCTGGTAAGTATGGGTATGTCTACACGGTAACTGTTGTTTCGAAATAACTCATTTTGAAATAAAATCCTTATTTTGAAATAAGTTAATTTGAATTAACAGTTTGTTAATTCGAATTAAGGGAAAGCCTGCTTTTGAAACGGTTGTTATTTCAAAATGGTTATTTCGAAATAAGGCCGTTTGGATGCATTGTTTCGAAACAGTAGTTTCGAAACAATGGTGTTGTTTCGAAACAACGTGTCCGAACGCCGTTGTTTCGAAACAACCGTTTTGAAACAACAGCTATTTCAATTACCTGCTAAGTTTAACAGTTTCAAAACAACGGCCGTTATTTCGAAACAATGGGTCCCGTTGTTTCGAAATAACAGTACATCGTGTGGACATGAGAAATTTTATTTCAAAACAACAGCTGTTTTTCTGAAATAAAACTCATGTCTGAACACAGCCTATATGTTTAAGATTTGAGAGTCCGTCTGTAAGTAATGAGAAGTCTGTCTCCCAAAGCTTGAGAGAGGGAGGGATCATCTTGTAGAATAGGCTATAAATTCCTAAGGATGTGCTAGGTCTGACTTGGGGGTTGTAGGTGATGACTAGAGGCATTCTGCTGGGTTTTTTTGGAGGGGTGGTGTGGGGGGGGTTCTCCTCTAGTCATTGACTTTGGGGTACCTGTCTGACTCTATTAGTCTGTTTGTTCACTTCCGCAGCTGGGTACTGTAGTTTTAAGCCTGACACATGGGGCCTGTGCCCCAAATGTTGGTGCCAGTGCCCCGGGTCCTGGCGGGGCCCCACCTCTCCTGGTCTCCAGCTGGATCGGGACAGAGATCCAGGGCCCAGCTGCCCATGGCAGTGGCAGCCACTTCCGGCCCCTTCCTGGGCCAGGCAGCCCCGCAGCTGCAGCTGCCACTCCCAGCTCTGTCCCCGGCCGGGGGCATGGCCTGTGGGCAGGGGGCAGGGCTTGGGCCGATGCCCTGGGTCATTCCCTGGAGCAGCAATGCCCCTGGTTTTAAGAATGCTTGGTAGAGATCCTCTATCTGATGGAGCAGAGCAAATTCAGATATGTCTTAGGGCTTGGCTGTAGACAATGGATCGTGTGGTGTGTTTTGGATGAAAGCTCCAGGGATGTAGGCAACTATACCAACTGGTAGGTTTTCAGTATAGGGTGGCGCTTATGTGTCCATCCCTAGTTTGTACTGTAGAGTCCAGAAAGTGGATCTCCTGTGTGGAGTGTTCCAGGGTGGGTTTGATTGTGGAGTGGAAATTGTTGAAATCTCTGTGGAAATCTTCAAGCGCATGCCTGCCATGGGTCCAGATGATGACAATGTCATCAAAGTAGCGTAGGTTGAGGAGAGGTGCTTTGGGATGAGACCTGAGGAAATGTTGTTTTAAGTCAGCCATAAAAACGTTGGCATATTGTGGGGCCATGTGGCTACCAATAGCAGTGCTGCTGACTTGAAGGAATAAATTATCCTCAGATCTGAAATGAGTGGTGGGTGAGTCCAAAGTCACAGAGTTTAGCCACAAGATGTGCTGTGGTATCATCTGGGATGGTTCATCTAATACCTTGTAATTCATCTTTATGTGGGATGTTGGTGTAAAGAGCTTCTACGTCCATAGTGGTTAGGATGGTGTTTTCTGGAAGCTCACCAATGAACTGGATTTTTCTCAGGAAATCTATGGTGTCTCAAAAATAGCTAGGAGTGTTGATAGCATAGGCTATGTCTACACATAGACCGTTAATTTGAATTAAGTAAGGTCAAACTAACTAGGTGGAACTAATAAATTTTGATTCGAAGTAACTAGTCTGCACAGCAAAACCCAGATCGAACTAGCATGTCCATGCACAGGACTTGCAAGTTCGATCCAGGAAGGGGGCGCCATGGGAAGTGTGGCAAAATAGCCTCCAAGAAGGGCCAGTGCCATGCTCAATCCCATAAAAGGAGGAACTGACCTCTCCCCCTCTGCACATTCTGACAGGCAAGGAGCAGAGCAAGGTCATGGGCTGAGCTCAGCTACCCCTTCTTGCCACTGAGGTGCCTAGCAACCATACAGCTTTGTCCAGTACACTTTTAGGTTGGCGCATGCTGCCTTTGGAGACACTAACAGACATATTCATGGAACAGGTGCACTAGGCCTGGGCACACCATTGCATGCCCTCACCGCCCTCACACAGCCCATGCCTGCCCCATACCCCCACACCCTCTCACCCTTCCCCTCTCCCGTAAATAAAAAAAGATATGGATGAAGAACTGTGTGGTAAAACAGTTTATTAACATAGCAGGGGGGAGGTAAGGTGCTGGGCTGGAAGGAGGTTTGGGACTGGGGAGAACTGGGGACTTTGGGGGAGAGGTTGGAGTATGGGTAGGCAGCAGGGTCAGAATGGGGGGGGCAGTCCTCGTGTGTTGGGAGGTGCTGGACTCGCCCTGCCCCCCCCGAGTCTGGGGGTGCCGGTGACAAGGCGCGCCGGGGTCCCTTGGGGCATGTTCTGTGATGGCAGGGGTGACAAACTGCTCTGCCAGTCAAGCCATGCTGGCTGCCATGCCCTTGAGAGCCACACCAATGCACGTGAGAGTGGTGCCCAGCCGCTAGAGGGCCTGAGTCCGTCACTCCTGTGCCATGGTCCACTGCTCCTCAAGGCTGACAGACCACTCCAAGAGTCTCAGGGCAGTGGCTGCGACACCTCAGCCCGCCAGGCCTGCATGCCGTCTTCAGCCCCCGGGCCCAGATGTATGAGTTCCCTGAGGAGTTTGTTGCAGGTCCACTGCACCCTCCTCCTGCGACCAGTGGTGTGGTCTGGCCTCCCAGGACCGTGACGCTGGCTGCCAGGGTGAGCTGCTGGAGAGAAGCAGGGACCTGAGTTAGTCTGATAACGTACCTGGCTCATGCTGTGTGCAGCCTGACAGCAGCAAGCACCTGTGCCCGGACTCTCCTCCCACCTTCCGATCCCTGTCCTATGGGACAGGGCCCCCTGGGCATGCGCGAGGGTGCTCTTCGGCCCAGGTTGGCCATCGCACCCCCAGTGGCATGCGGCTATGAGGCCTAGCCAGTGCTTGGGGTGTCTCCCAGGGCCTTGTACCAGTGGTGCAGACTGCATGCTGTGCACCTGTGAGGCTGCCAGCTGTGGTTCCCCCAACACCCCTGCCTGCTGACGGACCTTTACCGTGCCACGGTCCAGTTCCCCCCGGCACCTGGGCCTCGTAACATGGCATGTTCCGTCCCACTGGGGCCCTGGGACCCAGCCTGTCTGGGGGCCCTTGCCCCCACCCTGCCAGTGCCATGGGCTGGCACAGGCCTACCCACATGGAGGGAGGAAGGGAGTACTCACCAACAGGTGCCGCTGATGTCTAGTGGGAAGTGCCATCTGCAGCATCCTCCTCTGGGGGGGGGCCCTCCTCCTCCTCCTGCTCCCCTGCAGCAGCTGGTTCCTCATCAGAGGCAGAGAGCAGTTTGGGGCTTGCAGCTGCGGTGGGGGGGTGTCCCCTTGGCCTGGCCAACTTCAATGTCGACAGGGGCGTCTTCCTCCACAGAGCCTCCTGCCCTGGTTGGGGATAGGCTCAGAGTGGAGCTCCGTGGAGTCAACACTCCTGCTTGGAAGGCTGCTGGGCTCAAGGCCAAGGAAGTGGTCCAGCTCATGCACATCCCACCACATGCCATTCCCTGAAGCTGCCTTGCCTCCCAGACCCTTGCATAGTCCTGGTGAAGGCTTTTGATTTTTATGGGGACTTGCAACAGACAAACAATTAAAGAACAGACAGAAATCATTTAGATACACAATAGGAAAGTGGGGACCATGAAGATAAAACAATAAGAAGTGTAGATTTTAGGACCACAGCTGTTGATAAGCTATGCCTTTTCAGACAGAAAGCTGTCAAGCAAAGTTTTCTTTAAGCATCTAAAAAGATTTTTCTTTATCTGGTGGTGGCAAGAACCATTAGGATAGCATCATCTTCTCAACAGCTTAATTTACTGTTCAGAAGTAGTTTCAGGTATGAGAAGATGCGACTATATGCAGGCGTTAAAGTATAATTTGGGTGGCCCCGGAACGCTCCCACAATGGTGGGCCCCCCTCCTGTGCCAGTGGGCATCCCTCTCACGCGGGTGGGCTCCCCCTCCTGCATGGGTAGTCCCCCCAACTCCTGCCCCCCTGTGCCAGCGCCCCACCCCCTGCACCCAATACTCCCCAACTGTGAGCTGGGGCCACCCCCCGCACTCACCGGTGGTGGTGTGGCTGGGGAGGTGGGGGCGAGGCAAGGGGGAGGCTGCAGGCCCCAGGTTGGGGGCAGGGCATGGAAGGGGAGGGGTTTTGGGTGGAGCTTGTGCCCCTCAGCAATGCCCCGGGCCCCCGTCCTTCTCCCTGCCCACCGGAACACCACTCCAGTGCCTGCTATATTTAGGGGCCCATCATTCGGGCCCCTAAAAATAGAATGTGGAACCAGAATGCTGTGTTCTGGGGCCTGTTATTTTTCAATGGTGGGCCCCAGAATGCAGCATTTTGGCACCATTTTCTATTTTTAGGGGCCCTGGAATGCTGAGCCCCTAAAAATACTGGGCCCCAGAATGGCATTCTGGGGCATTCCAGCTTACTTTAAACCCTGACCACATGCTATATAGCTCATGTGACTTATAGTCTTATGTGACTGTTACTGCTTAGGTCAAGAACAGGGCCTAAGCATAGCCAAAAAACAAGGCCTCAGACCTCACAATTTAGGTGCCTAAAGATGCAAGCAGGCACCTGCCATTTGATGTTAATCTGTGTGACGCATCAATGTGCTTTTGAAAATCTCATCAGGTGCCTATGGATCTCTTTAGGCACCTAAATGACTTTTAAAACCTGGCCCTAAGATATTATGGTGTCTGGATCTATATAAAGAGCTAAAGAAAATACTCAAAATGAATCCAAATTTTGCAACTTGAGAGCCTGTCTGAAATCCTGATTGGGGGAAGATGAAATTATATTTTTGTGGCTGGGAAGCTTGACACTGTATGAAGGTAAAACAGATAAAAATAATTATGGACATACTGTTAAAGGTGCTGACCTTTCCTGGTCAGGATAAAGGGGAGCAGATTTGTTTAGTTAGTTCCTTTGATGTATTTGATAGGAGGGTCAAATGCAGTTTGTTAAAAAGGTTTAGTGGCTTTTGTTTCACCTATCCTTAAATATTGTAACACACTATTTTCTAAAGGAAGATCAGCGAAAATTCTTAAGAGTTACAGTAAAGGTGTCTAGGCAGGACTTCACAATAATTGAGATTTTATTAATATCGGGGAAACTTTCCAAATTACTTTTGCTAATTCAGTTACTTCACCGAAGGGCATGTGAGGCCTTGATGTTTAAGTCTGACTATCACTGAGTGAAATTTTCTATTTTACACCTCCAGTTTGATTGCCAATCAAAACTGATAGAAATCACAAGAATGCTCACAAACTGATTCTCTGCAGTTACTTTAGTCTTCTTCCCATTGGGTATGTCTACACACACACTTAAATTTGACCTAATAAACATTAGATCGAATTTAAAAATAGGTATGTCTACATAGCACTTGGCCGATTCGACCTAAGGCTTCCCTTAGGGCGAATCAAAGAGGAGTCCCTTCAAAGTTACAAAACCTCATGTAACTTTGAAGTGAGCGTCAATTCGATCCTCTAGGTCAAATTGATGCTGTGTAGACCAATGATTGCCAAACTTTTCTTTCCTTGACATCTTTAATTATTTTGAGGCACACCACCATATAGTCTCCAAATGAACTTATGAATATTCATGAGCCAATCTAGAATTCTGAAAAGTTTTTCAAAAACTTTTGTGGCACACCTGCTCAGGCCTGACAGCACACCTGTGTGCCATGGCACACTGGTTGGGAAACACTGGTGTAGGCATATGAATTGGAACTAAAGTTAGTTCAAATTCACAAGGGTTGACCTTCCTCCCAGGGTGCATGGCACTCTGGAAGGAAGACCAGCCCTCTAGCACCTGGGGCAAGCAGCCCCAAATGTGCCACCCCACCACCCTGGAGTGGGGAGTATAGCCCTGCCTGGTGAGGGGAGAGGACCCCTGCCCAGCAGGAGCCTCGCTTGCAGGTGCAGGGACGGGATTCCCGCCAGGAGCTCCAGAGGGAATGGATTCCCACATGGGGCTCCAGCTTCCCTTCTGGGGTGCAGGGACCACCTCCCCCGCCTGGCTGGAGCCTGGCTGAGCCCTGCTTGCCAGATCAGTAGGAGCCCTGCTGCCGCCACTGGCCGTGCCTGGGGAAGGGAACCCTGCATGCTGCTCCCAAACCCTGCTGGCAGCGCCGGGGGAAGGGAGCCCTGCATGCAGCTCCCGAACCCCGCTGGCCATGCAGGGGAAAGGGAGCCCTGCGCATGGCCCCCAAACCCCACTGGCCATGGGGAGGGAAGGGAGCTCCGTGTGTGGCTTCCTTCCTTGCTCACAGCCAGCGGGGTTTGGGAGCCAAGCACAGGGCTCCCTTCCCCGCATGGCCAGCAGGGCTCCTGCAGGGCACCAGGATCCCCTCTCCCTCACCACACTGTCAGCAGGGGGACAAGGGATTCCCCCTGCCCAGAACTGACAGAGCCCGGGGGGGGGGGGAGAAAGTATTCTCCCAGCCAGCACAGTGAGAGCAGAGAAGAAGAGATTCCCCCAACCAAGCGCTGACAGTGCGGAGCTGGGGGATTCCTTTCTCCCTTGCCCCCACTGGGCTCTGTGTGTGGGGGGATGGTCACGGTTCTTTTCACATTATAACCGGTAATTTGACTTCACCGTCCCTTTGTGTGCTGTTCCCTAGAGTTTGAATCTTGACAAATGTTCTGATTTGGTGTTGCAGTATGACCTGATCCCATGTATTACACTCCCCTGTATTTATTCTCATCCAGTTCTGTAAGTTCCCCCTCTTCAAAGCATCTGATGATGTGGGATTTTCTCTCACAAAAGCTCATACAATAAATAAATCTTAGTCTTTAAGTGCCACAAGACTCCTTGCTTTTTTTTTTTTTTCCCATTGGTGTGTAGACCTTTGGGCTGGAGGCAGATCTCATGGACCCTCCCACCCCACAGGATCCCAGAGCCTGAGCTCAACTCCAAGTCTAGAAGTCTATCAGTGAGGTAGTCCTCACAAGCCTCAGTTGGTTGGCACTAGCCAAACACAGGTTTTTCTTTGCCCTAAGAGGAAACCTGGAAACAGACATAGAATCCAAGCATACTCTTGTTATTCTAAGTTGCAGAGGGGCAGCAGCATTAGTCTAGTTCAGTAAAACAAACAAGGAGTCCTGTGGCTCTTTTAAAGACTAAGATTTATTTATTGCAGGAGCTTTCATGGGAGAAAATTTTCTCCTTGTTTGTCTTATTGTTCTGATGCTATTCTAGTAACTTCCAACCAAGGTTTGAAAATCAGACTCTCAACATTTATGAAAGGTGGTAACCTTGTTTTTTAAAATGGGGAACTGTGGCATAGAGGGTATGTCTACACTGGAGGCTCTCTTAAGTCAACCTAACAAGGTTGACTTTAAGTCAACTTAAAGTTGACCTTGTTAAGTCAACTCAGAGAGTTCAACTGCTGTCAACTGCTTGCGTCCACACTAGAAGGTGCTAGGATGACCCTTCCTGGTGGCCATGAACTCTGGGAGGGGACTTGGAGGCTTTCCCCATCTTCACTGGCTTAAGTCAACTTAATAAGGTTGATTTAAGCGTTAAGTTGACCTTAAGTGGTAGTGTTATTAAGCTGACTTAAGGAAGTGCTTAAGTTAACTTAATAAAAGCCCATTGTGGCTGCGGAGGATCTATAGGTCAACCTAAGCTCCTTTAAGTCAACTTAAGGCTCCAGTGTAGACATACCCAGAGAGTCTCACCTAGTTTAGCTCTTGCACACAGCTAGGTTCTCCAATGCCTTGCACCGTGTGCAGGAATTGACACTTGTGCAGCATGTAAAAGCTACAAATTAGAATAGTAACATTTTACAGAGGTGTGACTACACAAGGGCTGTGTTCACACAGCCCCCTTATTTCGAAACAACGGAGGTTGTTTTGAAATAAGGATTCAGCTGTTCACATGACGCACGGTTGCTTTGGAACAACGGGAACCGTTGTTCCGAAACAACCTATACCCCATGCGGGGACAAAACAACGTTGTTTCGAAACGACTTGTTTCGAAACAACGCTGTGTGAACACGTTGTTTCGAAACAACGGTTGTTTCGAAACAACCGTCGGACCTTCCTCCCAGGGTGCCCAGCACCCTGGGGAACAGGAAGTTCCGGTCTGGGCGTGCCTGTCAGCCAGCGTGCCCACTGCCTGACAGGCACGTGGCCACCCAGGCAGGCTCCTCCGCTGGGGGGCGCCACAGGGCCCCAGTGTGGACCAGGGAGGACACCCTGTGCCTCCTGGGGGTCTGGCAGCGGCCAGACATCATGTTCCGGTTCCGGTCATCACACCGGAACCGGGACATATACACGGACATCGCCGCGGAGATGTCCGCTGCCGTCCACCCCAGGACCCTCGAGCAGGTCCGGAGCAAAATCAAAACGCTCTGGCAGGACCACGCTCGGACCCGGGAGGCCCGGAAGCTCCAGGGGGCATGGAGCAACATCACCTGCCCCTACTTCGACGAGCTCCACGCCTTCCTGGGTCCAGAGCCCAGCGGCCACCCTGCTGAGGCTCTGGACTCAGGAGGGCATCCGAGCCCCTCGTCGGGCCCTGAGGCCCAGGGCTCCAACGTGTCAGTCGGGGGGCCTCCAGCCACGCCACCACCATCCATGGCGGAGGCCACTGCCAGCAGCCCGGAGCTGTTTGCCAGGCCCGAGCCGGAGACCAGCGGGGAGGACCAGGGGCTGACCACCGCCCCAGGGTCAGACACAGAGCCCGGGACATCACGCCAGACAGCCGGATCCCCTGTTGGTAAGTACCCCCCCCCCACCTAGGCACACAGGGCTGGGCCTGTCCAGCAGGCCCCAGGCAGCAAGGGGGCCAGGGCTGGGTACCAGGGCAGGTAGGGCACAGGGTTGGTGGGTGCAAAGGCACTCCTGTGGCCACAGGGCCCACAGGGACGGGTGGCACCAGGCGCACAGGGGCCTGTGCACCTGGGGGCAGTGGACAGGGCCTGGCTGGCGGAGATGCAACAGCATCCCGGGTGGGGTGGGCAGCATGCAGGCCACACCGCTGGCAGGTAGCCATGGGAGGACCCCCTAGGGCGAGGTGTGACCAAGTCCAGCCCACCCCTGCGGGCACGACCGGCATGTGTGCCCCCCGGGGAACGGTCCCCAGGTGGCAGGCAGGAGGAGGACACGGTCCCCTTCGTGCCGTCCTGTGCCCCTGTCCAGACTCTGAGTCCCGGTGTGGCAGGCTGTGTAAGCTACAGGGGTTTGCCAGGCATCGGACCAGAGGGGCGGAAGGGGCCTGCACTGCCATAGACAACTGATCTGTACAGGCAGGTGGTCCAGGGCCCCCAAGCCCCGACAACTACCCCAGCCGGACAGCATCGCCGCCCGGTGTCCCCCAATGTCCCCCGCTGGGTACTGCCCTGGCCTCATTCCCGAGGCCTTGGGGACTGGGAACCCCACCTCTGGGCACTCCCCCACGGGATCCCGGGGCCCTCTGGCAGTCAGGGCAGGGGTGTGTGCAGTGGACAGGCGTGAACAGACAGGGCCAACAGGCGGCAGGGGCTGACTGTGTCTTGTGCTTCCCTCCGGCAGGTCGCAGGGCCACCCCTCGCCAGATGCCACCACCACCGGCAGCCGGACGCCCGAGCCCCCGGGCACGCCAGCAGCGGAAGAGGGCCCCATGCACCCGCCTGGAGCTCCTCGAGGCCCTGGAGGACCTGGGCGAGCGGATGGAGGCCTCCACCCAGGCCTGGCGACAAGAGCAGCACCAGCACCTGGACCGGCTGATTGAGGTGGAGACTGATCTGGCCACCGCCCTGGGTCGCCTCGCCAACCAGCTGCCAGCTGCCATTCGGGAGCTTGCCCAGCGGCTGCCACCACCACAGCCTGCAGGGAGCCCACCGCCCGGACCTCCCCAGAGGCGACGCCGGCTGGACAGTGGCCGTGGGTGCGGCCGGGGTGCGCCACCCCCCCCCGAGCCCCCTCCCGGGTCTTGCCTGACCTCCCCCTTTCCCCCTGGACTTTCACATCCCCTTCCCCTCCCAAGTTGCTGCCCCCTCCCTGACACCCCCAGAACCCCCTTCCCCCCACCCCGACACCCACTGTTAATAAACCCCTGTTGCACCGTCTTTTTGTGTGTCAGTCTTTTTATGGGGGTTGGTGAACAGTGCGGGTGGACGGGTGGATGGGTGGGGGCTGGCTGTGGGTGGATGGGGGAGAGGGTGGTGCAGGGCAGGGCGGCCCTGGCCCTCACAGGTCCCCCTCCGTGAATGTGACCTGGAGGGCATCGTGCACGGCGAGGGCCCATTGGGAGGGCTGTTCCCTTGTGGGCACGGGTCCAGTCTCCCTGAGGTCCGCAGCGAGGTGTTGGGGCTCGGCCTCCCACGCTGGCTGGATGGGCTCTCCCCGCAGGTCACAGTAATTGTTGAGGACCACACATGCCCCGATGATGTGAGGCAGGGTCCTCTCTGCAAGGTGGAGCCGGGTGAGCAGGCACCTCCAGCGGGCCTTCAGGCAGCCGAATGCCGGCTCCACAACCTGGCGGCAGCCGGTCAGGCGTTGGTTGAAAAGCCGCCGGCTCGGGTCCAGGGGCCCTGCGTATGGCCGCATGAGCCAGGGCCGCAAGGGGTAGGCTGCGTCGGCCACGACGAGGACGGGCACCACTCCGCCCCTGAGATGGATGTCGTGCTGGGGGAAGAAGGTGCCTGCCTCCATGTCCCGGTGGAGGGAAGAGTTCCAGAGCACCTGGGCGTCGTGGGCCCTCCCTGGCCATCCGACATAGATGTTCTGGAAGCGGCCCCGGTGGTCGACGAGGGCCTGCAGGAGCATGGAGTGGTACCCTCGCCGGTTGCGGTACTCCGCTGCCCTGTGCTCCGGGGCCCTCACAGGGATGTGGGTGGCATCAAGGACCCCCGCACAGTTGGGGAGGCTGAGGGCAGCCATCCCGGGGATGATGTTCTGGAGCTGCCCTGCACCCACCAGGCGCCGCATCAGGACCCGGTTGATCGCCCTGGCGACCTCACGCAGGATGGCACAGATGGTGGATCGACCGACTCCGAAGAGGTGTGCCACTGCCCGGTGGGACTCTGGAGTGGCCATCTTCCATAGGGCGATGGCCACTCTTTTGTCCACCGGGATGGCACACCTCATTGGGGTGTCCCTGCGGTGCAGGTACGGGGCGAGCTCCATGACCAGGGCAGTGAAGCTGGCCCTGGTCATGTGGAGGTTGCGCGGCCAGTCCTCGTCGCCCCAGGTGCGCAGGGCGACCCGCTCCCACCAGTCTGGGCTGGTTTCCTGAACCCAGAGCTGGCGGGGCACAGGGGAGGGCAGGTGCATGAGGTCTGCCCTGAGTATGAGGTGGATGAGGGCCTGGTGTGGGGGCTGGGCACCCTCTGCATCCACGAACAGGGTGTCCCGCATGTGCAGGACACTCTGCGGGTGGGCAGGGGGTCCCTGGGTGGCACGGCGCCATCTGGGCTGCCGGGCACTGTCCATGGCTTGCAGTGCGCTGCTAGCCTGGGTGGACAGGGAAGTGAGGTCAGGGCCAGCTTTTATGGGATTGGCTAGCAACATGGCCGCCGACATGGCCCAGTGAGGCGGCCATGTTGCCACACCTCCCATGGTGCCCTGCCCCTGGGGCGGAATAGCATGCCCACTGTGTGGACATGTTATTTCGATTCCCGCTTTTTTTCTTATTTCGAAATAACATTTTGTTAATTCGAAATAAGTTGTTTTGGAATAAGCATTATTTCGATATACGGTTGTTGTGAAACAACTGTATCAAAATAACCGGCTGTGTGAGAACACAGCCAAGGTGTCAGGTAGTGGAGAATCAGGTCCAGAGAGTCTGTTACAAAACTAGGAATAGAACTTTCATCTCTGGATTCTTAGTCCTCTGCTTTAACACTAAGGTTTTGTCTGTACTGGTAAAATGTATTATCTTATGCACAAACATCCCAATGGAATGAAAACACTTAAAAACCAGAAGAATGCACTCAGGCATCTTACTGACACTAGGTCATCTGGGCTTCTTCAGATAACGGTTAACATAGTAGTATAAACAACTGACCCCTTTCTGTACTTTCAGCTTTCATTGCAATTGCAATCATCTGGTCAAGGAGCAGGGAGTCCTCTCAAAGGCTGGCAGAGCTATTGTTCCAATATGCAGAAGCCCTCACAAGAAAGTCTACATCTTGCAGCAAACCTCTGATTCCAGAGGAAACATTCCCCTTAATTTTCTGAGGTGTTATAAAAACAACAGCGGGCTACTTACCAGTAACTGTCCTTCTTCGAGATGGGCTACTCACACACATTCAGTTACAAGTGTCTACGTGCCGCAGCACATGGTAGCTTGGAAAGTCTTTTGTCTTAGCCTGTCAGGTCAGGGCACATGGCCAACGTCCCCTCTGTGCAGCAACCATGACTATATAGGTGACCTTGACCCTGACCCTCCCACTCCCTTATACCTTCGCCAACTCTCTTAGCAGAGACAGTGGGAGTGACCTGAATGTATGTGAGCAGCCCATCTCAAAGAAGGACAGTTACTGGTAAGTACCCCACCGTTCTTCTTCGAGCACTGCTCACATCATTCAGTTACAGGTGACTGCTAGCCATACCTAAGGATGGTGGGAGGAGTTACAATCTGCCCACTCTGAGTATGGCTCTGCCCAATGCAGCATCCTCTCTACCCTGTTGGGTGATAGCATAGTGCGTCGTGAAACTGTGCACTGAAGACCACGTAGCTGCCCCGCAGATCTCTTGGATTAGGACCTTGGTGAGGTAGGCCGCTGAGGACACTTCAGCCCTGGTAGAATGGGCTTTAACCGTCTCAGGAAGGAGCATCTTAGACCTTCCGTAGCAGTCTTTGATGCAGTTCAGTATCTATTTGGAGATACACTGAGGGTGCGTTCACACAGCATTCTTATTTCGAAACAATGAGGTTGTTTCGAAATAAGAATTGCCATGGCCACACGACGTACGGCCATTTCAAAACAAGGAAACCCCTTGTTTCGAAATGGGAGCCGTACTTTCGAAATAGGTTAAACCCCATTTCCTGTCAAAACAAGGTTCTTTC
>ML681963.1:90393070-90480041 GCA_007922195.1 Podocnemis expansa | reverse complement strand
AGCAGGCGGGGTCTAGCAGCTGCCGCCCAGGGCTGGGGGATCCCTGCCCTTGGGGGCTTTTTCCCCTGCCTGGCTCTGTGGGTGAGAGCCAGGCAGGGAATTCAGTGGCAATATGGCCCGCAGGGGGGCCATGTTGCCACAACTCCCGTGGTGCCTTGCCCGGGAACCGAAATAGCATGCCCACAGTGTGGACATGCTATTTCGATTCCCACTTTGTGCTTATTTCTCGGACAGTGTTTTTTTATTTCAAAATAACTTGTTTCAAAATAACATGTTATTTCAAAACAAGTTATTTCGAAAGGGCTTGTTGTGAAACAAGCCCTGTGTGCGTGAACATAGCCTCAGAGGACAACGGAAGACTTCTTTTGTGCTCTGCAACTGCCACAAAGAGTTGGGAGGTCTTGCGAAACAATTGCGTGCGCTCCAAGTATATTAGGAGTGCTCTCCTTACATCCAGGGTATGCCGCATCCTCTGGTTCTCCATGACCTGAGGATCTGGGTAAAATACTGGCAAACAAATTTCCTGATTAAGGTGGAAAGGAGTGGCCACCTTAGGGAGAAAGGAAGGGTGGTGACGCAGAACCACCTTATCAGGGAAGAACCTTGTATATGGGGGTTCTGAGGAGAGGGCCTTCAACTCTGAAACCCGTCTCTCAGAGGTGATTGCTACCAAGAAGGCCACCTTCCAAGAGAGGACCAGTAGGACGCATAAGTCTAACAGTTCTTCGGGCAGCTCCACTAACACCCGGAGCACCACATTTGGGTCCCAGGGAGGGGTGGGGTGACAGGGTTGTGGAAAGAATCTTTTGAACCCTTTCAGGAACCTTGTGGAGATAGGATAAATGAAGACAGAGATCCCATCCACCTTCCTGAGGAGGGCTGAGATCACTGCTAGGTGGATTCTCAGTGACGAAAGCAAGAGGCCTTTGTCTCTGAGGTCTAGCAGATAGTCGAGAATTTGGTGTAGCGGGGCTAGCACAGGGTCTACACCCTCGTCCTAAGCCCAGATGGAGAATCGCTTCCATTTGGTTGTGTAAGTGGACCTGGTGGATGCTCTCCTGCTATTAACGTGGACCTTCCTAACCCTGTCTGAGCAGAGCTTTTCCTGCTAATTAAGCCAGAGAGTTTCCAGGCTGTCAGGTGCAGGCAGCCTGGGTCCGGGTGCCAGAGGTGCCCCGAGTCCTGTGTCAGCAGGTCCGCCCATTGGAAAAGGCGGAGTGGGGTCTCTACGGACAGGTGCTGTAGGAGTGGGAATCAGTGTTGCCTGGGCCAGTCTGGAGCTATTAGTATTATGTTTGCTCCATCCAGTCTGATCTTCAGAAGGACCCTGTGTAGCAGAGGGGCTGGTGGGAAGGCATACATCAGGGGCCCCAACCAGCTGATGAGGAAGGCGTTGTTTAGGGACCCTTCCTCCTGACCCCTGAGGGAGCAAAATTGCTGACACTTGCAGTTCTGTCGTGTCGCAAACAAGTCTATTTGGGGTGTACCCCATTTGTGTATCAGGTGGGAAAACACCACATCATGGAGTGACCATGTGTGGTTCACTAGGGGTTTTCTGCTGAGGGAGTCCAGCCACTTGTTGTCCACCCCCAGTAGGTGTGCTGCCACTGGGGTGAAGCTGTGTTTTAGGACTAGCACCTACAGTTAGCATGCTTCTTTGCAGAGCACTGGAGAGCGGCCCCCCCCGCCAGTTCATGTAGAACATGGCTGCAATATTGTCCATTAGAATCTGAACCGACTTGACCTGTATTTTGTCCAGAAAGGTCGTACAAGCCAGTCTGATAGCCTGCAGTTCCTTCATGTTTATGTGGAGGAGACTGTCTGTGTGCGACCAGAGCCCCTGGGTGGAGAATCTCCCAGATATGTGGGCCCCTCAACCCGAGTCTGAGGCATTGGTTATCAGAGTCACTGAAGGTGTTAGCGCTTTGAAGGGAATACGCCCCATGGCAAACCAGGTGTCCTTCCAAATCTGTAATGTCCCCAGAATATCTTGGGGAACTGACAGTACCTTGGTTAGGGGGTCCCTCCGTGGGTTGAACACCATGGAGAACCAGATCTGGAGGAGCCTCATTCTCAGGCGTGCCGTCCAGATCACAGAGGTGGAGGCTGTCATGTGTCTGAGGAGCTGTAGGCAGTGCCGGGCTGTGGTTACCTGAGAGTCCTGCAGCTCCGTAATGACGATGCAGATGGACTGAAATCTTGAAAGGGGCAGGGAGGCCATCCCTTTGTGAGTATCTAAGAGGGCTCCTATGAACTCTATACTTTGGGATGGGCAAAGTTTTGACTTTTCTTGATTTATGCAAAGACCCAGGTACCCACAGAGCTTGGTTACTGCTCTGACGTGGAGCCTTACCTGGCCCCTCGATTGCCCAAGTATTAGCCAATCATCGAAGTAGGGGGAGATTTTTTATGCCCCGCCGGAGCAGGAATGTGGCTACTGGCACCATGCACTTTGTGAACACCCTGGGGACCAGAGAGAGCCCAAAGGGGAGCAATGAAAATTGGAAGTTATTTCCCCCCACCACGAGCCTTAGGTACTGTCTGTGGCAGGGGTGTATTGCAATATGGAAGGAAGTGTCTTTGAGATCGAGGGTTGCGAACCAATCCCCAGGAGACAGAGATGGGACAATCTGCGACAGGGAAACCATGTGGAAGTTTATTTTCTTTATGTGTTTTTTTAAGGCTCTGAGATCTAGAATGGGCCTCAGGTCCCCATTGGGTTTGGGGACCAGAAAATATCGGGAATAAAACTCATTTCCCCACTCCTGCTTTGGGACCTTCTCTATGGCCCCAAGGGACAGGAGATTCTCACACTCAATCTTGAGGAGCCTGTAGCAGAGGGGAGCAGTTACCCAGTAGCCGAGAGGTAGCTGAGCGCCCGCACTCCCCTTACTGGCCGGAAGAGGCCCGGCAGAGTAGCCCGGGCCGGAACCAAAGGGAGGACCAAAGGGAGCGGGAGGACTATAAAAGGGGCTGGACCAGATAGCCATGGAGGGAACATAGGGGAAGGTGGCTGCCACTACTGACAGATCTCCCTCCCCAGGAGCCAGACAGGCCTGATAGACAACAGGATTCCCCACCCCACAAGAGTCGGAGGGAGGAATCCTGGTCGGCCACGCCCCTGGACAACACTTGCCCAGGGGAGGACCTAGATGAGCTTCCCTCTGCAGAGAGTCTGGGGCCTGGGGATCAGCCTGATGCTGGGGAGGACCTGGATGAACTCCCCTCTGCTGGGGAAGGCAGTGAACCAGCTCTCCTGGACCCATGTGACCTGGAGGAACTGCCATTGGCTGAGGAGGCTGAGTTTCCTGCATTGCTGCCCGAAGACAGCAAGGGCCTGACGGGAATGCCCTGGGGATCCTACCCGGTCAACTATGGGGACAACGTACTCCAGGTACTGCGGGGAGAGGTGAAGGAAGTAGCTCAGGGGCAACAGTGAGTCAGTGCGTTTCGGCTGGAGCCCTGCTGACCCAGTGGCACTTTGTCCTTGCCACTGCTAGGGCCCTGGGCTGGAATGCAGTGGAGTGGGCGGGCCTGTGTTCCCCTTCTTTCCCCTGCTACCATCCAGGCCACCAGGTGTTTGCCTTACCCCTGCCGGGGTTGAAGGCCTTGACCTTTCTATAACTGTGGTTGCCTTACCCCTGCTGGGGCTGAAGGCCCTGAACCCCTTATAACTGTGGTTGCCTTACCCCTACCGGGGTTGAAGGCCCTGAATCCTCTATAACTGTGTTTGCCTTACCCCTGCCGGGGTTGAAGGCTTTGTACTCTGGGCAGCGCGTGCCTCACCCTGCCAAGGTGAGGACGTGACTACAGAGCCAATCCAGTTCCCAGTTTCCGAGACTTGATCAAAGGGATGGTTTTCTGACCTGAGGAGTTGAATGAAACTGAATGTAGTACCCATTTTTCACTGTCTTGAGGACCCACTGGGTCGGTTGTGATACTGGCCCAGTTGTGTGCGAAGTGGTGTAGATGGTTGGTGACAGTTGCGGTTGAGGCTGTGGGTTCACTGCCCTCGTGTTAACTGTCAGAAGCGCTGCTTCCTTCCTGACGATCTGTCGGAACCTTGTCCACAGCTGGTAGACTGGGAGGCATGGGACTTCTCATTCTTGCTCGAGCGGGTTTTATCCTTGTCTGTGTCCCCAAGGTGACATTGGGGGTATTTGTAAGAATGAGGAAAGGAAGCTTGCAGCTGGATCTGTTTCAGCTGTTGCAGCTGCTGTTGGAGGAGCTGATGCAGTTTCAGGGAGCACCTCGAGGGTTGCAGAGTGTACATACCCAGCGATTGAAGAGTGACTCTCAAGTCCTTCATACCGTGAAGCTTGGGATCTGTGGACTCAGCAAATAGGTCAGGGCCTTCAAATGGCAGGACAATGAGTTGTATTTGTGGGGACGAGCCCGAGCCTGAAGCCAGGCAAAGCAATGCATGACCACAGCGGAGGCCATGGTGCATGAGGCTGTGTCAGACACGTCCCAAGTGGTCATAAGGGCATCCTTGGAAATCAACGCCCCTTCTTCAGTCATCGCCTCAAAGTTCCATAGGCGATCCGTGGGGATGAGGTCATGGAAGTCTTCCATGGCTTGCCAGTGGTTGAAGGCATATCTAGTCATAAGGGCTAGATGATTAGACATGCGAAGCTGTAGAGCTGCCGTGGAATAGACCTTCCTCCCCAACAAGTCAAGCTTTCTAGCCTCCTTGTTTTTAGGAGTAGAGCTCAGTCGGCCCTGTCTCTCTTTTTGATTGACTGTGTCAGCTACCAGGGGCCCTGGAGTAGGGTGCTGCAAGAGGAAAGCGAACTTGTCTTGGGGAATGTGAAGTTTTACGATCCACTGCTCTTGACACTGGCAGAATTGAGGAAGGGGTCAGCCATCGCACCCTTGCAATTCTGTACACCCCTTCATATAGGGGGACAGATACCTTGGCAGGTGGGACATTGTCCCCCACATCAAAGAGGGAGTCAGCTTCCTCCTGGACTACCCCCAGTTCTATGTTCAAGTTCGCTGCCATGCGGTGGATCAAATCCTGCTGGACATAGGAATCCTCTTTATAGGCTAGAGGCCTTTCAAAGATGTGTTCATCCAGGGAAGATGACGAAGGGGCCTGAGATCTCCTATGCTGATTCAAGGCAGGATTGGGCTCGTCATCAGAAAGGTCTGAAGAGTCCAGAGTCTGAGGTGGAGACGGTCCAGAATGGTGCCATGAAGTTGGGCTGTCGTCGGCCATCATGGCTAGCCAGTCATGCAACCAGTTATTGAAGGGAGTTCTGGGTGCAGCCTTGCACAAGGGAGAGCAGCCCCGGCCTGGCTGAAGGGCCTTGGTGGTACCGGAGGAGCTGGGCCTCGGTGAGCATCTTGGGGCCGATGAAGATGTCTTGCTTCATGGCCTGGACATTGGAGAACACTTACAGCGTCGTTCGCTGTGCCGTTCCCCATCTCCCAAGGCCGGTTTGGGGGAGACGGAGGAGCAGGCAAAGGTTGGTAATGACTAGAAAAAGGAGCTGGACCTCTGTCCTGTGGAGCCCTGGGAGCACAGTACCGAAAGTTCATGAGACGAGCGTCGAGAGGAAGGTGCCTTGGAGCAGTTGTTGGCCCTGTTCTGCAGTGCCAGCCAAGGGCTAGACAGTAGCAGGCTCAAAGGCAGCAGTGATTTCTGTGTTGACCACTTCGTGGGTGCTGAGGGCCGTGCCGTTTTGGACTTGGCCTTTTTTGCCGGTACCAGAGCCGGGTCTCGGGGCCAAGTGCCTGTCTTCACGGAGGGCTGTGGCATCGAAAGTACCAAGAATAGTCCCGATCCCTATTGAGTGGAGGAGAGGTTTGGCACCGAGGTGAGCGGTGCCGTGGCTGCACTGAAGAAGTGGCCAACCCCATCTTTATGGGGGCCCATGGTGTCGACGGTACCGAAGATGGCTCCAAAGCCAGTTCAGCAGAGGGAAGACTCAGTGACTGAGGCGAGCAGTGCCACGGTGGTATCAAAGAGGAAGCTGACCAGGGCTTTGGAGAGCAGTGCTGAGGCTCTGGTGCAGGAGCATCTTGGGGCACCGGCAGAGTGCTAGCAGCTTGGATGGCCTCAGAGGTGGGCACACTGGCCTTGGTAAGAGTACGTAGGCACTGCTCTCTTTCCTTGCGAGTCCTCTGTTTAAAGGACTGGCAAATGGAGCAGTTCGCAGCAAGGTGCGACTCGCCCAGGCATGCAAGGCATTTCTCGTGAGGATCATTGAGAGGGAAAGTTTTGGAACAGGCTGGACATGGTTTAAACCCCGACATTTTAATTTTTGCGCAAAAAGACAGGCACTTGCTTGCGCAAGTTTTGGCTGATCCAAAACCATCGCTGGGGGTGGAAAACAGGAACTGGGAGGGTCAGGATCACGATCACCTATATAGCTGCTGTTGCGGCACAGAGGGGGCATGGACCATGTGCCCTGACCTGACAGGCTAAGTCTAAAGACTTTCCAAGCTACTGTGCGCTGCGGCACGTAGACACCTGTAACTGAATGATGTAAGCAGCACTTGAAGAAGAACTGACATTTTCAGGATGAGCATTATATAGCTTTATGTATAGTTATGCATATGTGCATGTATGTACATTCGTATATTAAATATGAAATCCACTTGTTTTCATTAGTAGAAGGTAGGAAGATTCATTGTTATTATTTATCAGGATTTATTTTGTGGACTTTATTTAGCACTGTGGCAGCAGCTAGCTTCTCAGCCAGGCAAGTGAGTCATTCCCACCTACACTAACGCATGTTGAAATGGTTCCCATTGTGTGTCTACCTGGTAGAAATAAACAGAATATAATGATTCTATCCTGAACATCTATAGCACCTTTTATCTGAGGGTCTCAAAGTGGTTTACAAACATTACTGAATTAAGTCTCCCAATGTTCTCATGATGTAGTAGGGGCATACTATTATATGCATTTACAAGATGGGGTGACTGAGACACAGAAAAATTAACTTATTTACCCAAGATCACATAGCAATTCTTTAACAAAATCAGGAATAAAACACAAAAATAGAACTCCTATCACATCATCTAACTACTGGAAAATACTATTGCTAAATACAAATTTGGTTTCTTGTATCATTTCCAATTGGAAATACCATGATGGAGGATTTTTCTTCCGTGTTGCTTAGCTACCTCAATGACCTTTGGGTATTCTCTCTCAGCTGAATTAATTTCATTGTAATTGCTGTGTCTAGATGTGGTACTTTCTCCTGCTCCCACCCCCCGACCACCCCATAAGCAGTTCATCAGTTGCCCAGCATAGTGATCTTATCGCCCTTTTCCTGAGAGAAGTTTTTGCTATTCCTGTGGTAACATCTATTTGTAACCATCTGAAGGGTGTTGGAAAAACACAGCAGTTGCATCTGAAGGCTGTGTCTATCTTTCTTATTGGCAAAATGACATAAAGAGGCTTATTGTTAATCAGAAACATTGATTTATTATGTTTCTACTCCTTGGATTTTTCTGTGACCTACAAATCAATGGGGTTTCTGCTTCAGACAGTTAAGATTAGAGAGAGATTTGAACTAAAATCTCAAGTCTGAGAAGTCTTGGATCTGAATCTTGCAATTTGAACATGTTGTTTAACTTGTGATGGTGTTGCAAGCAGAAGTCACTTGCCAATAAAGGGCTTTGTGTGGAGTTAATTTGATTCGGGGGGGTTATATATTCATATCCATTTTATAATTAAGGTGAATTAGTTGATGAGATTTGTACCCTTAAGGATACAACAGCACATCACTCCACTGCATGTGGAATCTAAGGGTATGTCTATATTGATGGTTCCAAAATCACTGCTGTCAGTGCAATCTTCCAGGTGCGATTCAACAGTGCATATGAACCCATTGAATCACTCTGGAAATCACTTCAGAAGCTCTAGCCCTGGAACTGGAGTTGCTGAAAGCCAACAGCAAGGCATTTGTGATCCGCTTTCCAGGTATGTGTCGACAGCTTAGAAAGTTGGCAACAGATATACAAGGTATTTTACGTGCCTTGCATATCTGCTATTGATTGCCATCAAAAAACCCTGTAAACATAGACTAGGGCCCAGTTCAGTTCCTTTTCTTGAGCCAAAAGTAGCTAGGAGCAACAGAGTGGTGCTTCATATTTGAGTAGACAGTAGGCCTGCTTTTGGGCTTATATCTTGTCTTGAAACATTTTATCAACCAAACCTTTTTCTGGGAGTGAAGCACAGTATTCTGTCAGGTAAAAGGTATGCCTGGGGCAGGATATGTAAAGGGGATGAGGAGAAATGCAGTGTGTCAAGAAGCTTTGTAGATTTTCCTGAATCCTTTAATCATTGAATCCAAAAATCTTGGTTCCATGGCAGGTTTGGCCAGTTATAAGAGAGAACTAGATGGCAAATCTGTTGGTTGGGGGGAAAACTTCCTAGTACAGGTGAGGAGCTCTTCCCCCACCCCTGGCCCTTTTTGTTAAAATAAATAAATCACATCAGTTTGAAAGTGCTGCTTCAGCTTGGTACAGTGGTTAACGTATAGTGGAAACTTTTTTTTTTTTTTTCCTGTCTGTGTATGGACTTGCTCTGACCTTGGGTGAATCAGTTAAATGCTCAGTCTGTAAAATGAGATGATTCTGTGATAGGCTGGTTGGTGCACTACAGTGTTTTGCACACCTTGGTGGAATTTAAATACCTTTGTACAGCATTTTATTGTGAAATGAAATGTAAAGTGTGTGCTGCCTCTTTAAGAACCAAACACTAGCGCAGCAGGTCATCTGTCCCTGGTCGTGTCCAAAAGAAAGAATCATAGAATCATAGGGTTGGAAGGGACCTCATAGGTCATCTAGTCCAACCCCCTGCCAGAGGCAGGACCACTCCCACTAAACCATCCCAGTCAGGGTTTTGTCCAGCCGGGCCTTAATCACCTCCAAAGATGGAGACTCCACCACCTCCCTCGGCAGCTCATTCCAAGACTTCACCACTCTCCTAGTAAAAAAGTTTTTTCTAATATCCAGCCTAGACCTCCCTAACCGCAACTTGAGACCACTGCTCCTCGTTCTGTCCTCTGTTACTACCGAGAACAGTCGAGCTCCATCTTCCTTAGAGCATCCCTTCAAGTAGTTGAAGGTTGCTATCAAATCCCCCCTCAATCGTCTCTTCTGCAGACTAAATAAGCCTAATGCTTTCAGTCTATCCTCATAGGGCTTGTGCTCTAGCCCTTTAATCATTTTGGTTGCCCTCCTCTGAACTCTCTCTAGCATGTCCCTGTCCTTTTTGTAGTGGGGAGCCCAAAACTGAACACAGTATTCTAGATGTGGCCTCACCAGTGCAGAATAGAGGGGAATGATCACATCCCTTGATCTGCTGGTAATACTTCTTTTGATGCAGCCCAGTATACCATTGGCCTTTTTGGCAGCAAGAGCACACTGCTGACTCATATCCAGCTTCCCATCCACCGTGACCCCCAGGTCCTTTTCTCCACTGCTGCTACTTAACTGAATGTTTCCCAGCCTGTAGCAGTGCATGGGTTTTTTTGTCCCAAATGCAGGATTTTACACTTATCCTTATTGAATCTCATAAGATTTCTATTGGCCCACTGTTCCAATTTATCTAGGTCTCCCTGAATCCTGTCCTTGCCCTCCAATGTGTCTACTGTTCCCCCCAGCTTGGTGTCATGTGCAAACGTACTGAGAATGCAGTCTATTCCATCATCCAAATCATTGATAAAAATGTTGAATAGAACCGGCCCCAGGACCAACCCCTGGGGCACACCACTTGTGACTGGTTGCCAGCTAGACATGGAACCATTGATTCCTGCACGCTGAAACCGTTGATCTAGCCAGTTTTCTATCCACCTTATAGTCCACCTATCCAACCCATACTTCCTTAATTTGCCAATGAGAATGCTGTGGGAAACTGTATCAAAAGCCTTGCTAAAATCAAGGTATATCACATCAGCAGTTCTTCCTGCATCCAGAAAACCAGTCATCTGATCATAGAAGGAAATGAGATTGGTCAGGCATGATTTACCCTTGGTAAATCCATGCTGACTGTTCCTGATCACTTTATTTTCCTCTAAGTGTTTGAAAGGAAGAGATGTAGTTCATTTCAGACTAATTCTATAAAGAAGTTTGGAGGGGGAGCCTGCATTTCTTCTGAGCTCCCTTACCTTTTGCAATCAGTTACATTAGGGCACAGCTGACAATTGTTAACCATCTTGTCTGATAGGATTTTACACCCACTTTTCATTGGCATAACAAGATACAAGGCAACTGAGGATCTGCCCCATGCAAGATAAGCCCAGACTCCAATTCCCCATAGCACATCCCTCCTGTAAGTAAGTCTCAGCAGCGATCAATTTTCTATAGTTCGCCCTGACTCACTACCCTGTAAATCCCCTTACTAAGCAAAGACAACTGTGGTTCATTTTCTAGCCAGCAAGGGAGGGTTAATTTGCTACTTTACAACTTCTGGACATCAATGTCTCCATCACATGAGAGAGAGAATTTATTTCACAAGAATTTGAGCAGCTTTTGTGGTTCTTGGATGGAAGTGCTGTAGAAGTACAAACTATTTAGCCATAAAGTTCTTTTGAGACTTTGTTCTTTGAAACTTAGAAGAGATTGTTAACACCCTACTATAACAGTAAATAATATTCTATTAAGAGTTCAGTGTAATGAAGATATACTCAGGCTGAAGAAAAAAGACTTGTACATTCTCTCCTGGGAGAAAGCAGAGGAACTATCCTGCTCATTTTGCTTGATCAACCAAGGAATTTCAAAATGTGCTTTCCTTCAAGAACAAAGAAGTTGTAGGTTTCTCTTTAATAGTGCAGAGAATTTCTGAAAAAGCTTTTGTAGCCCCTTCAGCCTTTTCTTGTGCAGCCCCCAAGTAGTAATGCCTAGGGATTTCTTTATATTAAAGGATTTTCTTAATATTAAGTGAAGGTTGTGCCTTGCTCTTTATGATGGGCTGAACCAGAAGCCCAGAGATGAACACCTTCAATCAATGAGAAAGTTAGGACACAGATTTTGATCCAAGCACTTTGGCTTGACTCCATCTTACAGGAAGAATACTAAGCAATGCAATCACCTTTTAAAACAAACCACCTTTAGCCCTTGATTTGGCATTCTCTGGAATCCTGAGTGCTGGCAAATCTCTGACTGAGAAACAACCCCCAGCATAAGGGAGTATTTTCCAGCCAGCACTGATCTACCACAATGAATTGACCTTAGTCCCTAATGTAGCAGAGAAGAAAGGAAGGGACATAGCCACAGCAAACTATGCTGCTCTAATTTGCAGTAGACGTTGGGCTGGCAAGTTACTGCCCCAAAAATGTGGAGACCTCAAAGGAGGTTAAACCAGAGATAGATAAATAAGAATCAGGACTCTGTCTTTGTGACTATGAATTAAAACCTGGTCTTTAAACTAATTTACCACAAAGAACAAACTGCTAAAATTGTTTTTCTTATGGCACTTATTATCCACCCCCTCACCCATTTGAACAAAGAGAATAAATGGCTCTCATTCGCATACTTCTCTTATGTCACCCTTAAACAATGTTGTAAGGAATTTCAGCTTATTAGTAGTATTATTTAACATATTGGAAACACTGAAAATTACAACTAAAATTTATAAAAACAAAATGTACTGGTCCTAAAGTCACATATATCCAGGAATTCCTTTGTATCTTTAGGATCATAAAGATGTACACCGTTATAGTGACTGATGGTTTTAGCTAATTATCAAGTGATTATAGACAATGGGCCAAAGCAGAGGTAGTTTTGTGAAATTCACATAGGCTTTCCAGTGAGTTCTGAATGCCAATCTATTTA
This sequence comes from Podocnemis expansa, assembly GCA_007922195.1. Classification (NCBI taxonomy): domain Eukaryota; kingdom Metazoa; phylum Chordata; order Testudines; family Podocnemididae; genus Podocnemis; species Podocnemis expansa. Next base: position 90,468,245 of record ML681963.1, on the reverse strand, counting down.
TCCATAATTTCTTTGGGGGATTCAGTGCACTGATTGGGAAGAGTCTAAGTTTTTCATTATCTTGGGCTATGTCTACACTTAGAGTGTTAATTAGAATTGACTGAATTCGAACTAGTGAAATCTAACTAATAATTACTAGTTTGAATTCAGTCTGTTCGAATTGATATGGCCATACTAGAAACTCCAATTTGAACTAGCATGTCCATGGACTGGACTAGCTAATTCCAACTGGAAGAGGGGCACTATGGGACAGGGGCGTCGCTGGGGCAGGGAGGGCCCAGGACCCTCCCCCAGCCAACAGGACCCGCCCCCAACCAGCAGGACCCACCCCCTGGCCTGGGATAGGGCCAGGTGGGGCTACGCTGCCACAGGCAGCTAGGCCGCGGCAGGGCTGGGCCAGAAGCAGCTGCAGGAGGCCAGGCCTGCACCCACCGCCGTGGGTGGCCAGGCCCCCGATCCCTGGCCAGGGACAGGGCCGCCGTGGCCGCGGGCGACCGGGCCCCAGATCCCCAGCGGGGGACAGGGCCACTGCAGCCGCGGGCAGCCAGCCGTGCCCTGGATCCCTGGCCAAGGATCCAGGGCCTGGCCGCCCGCAGCAGCGGCGTGGGGCCCGGCCTCCTGCGGCCGCTTCTGACCTGGCCTGGCTGCAGCCTAGCTGCCTGCGGTGGAGCGGCCCTGTCTGGCCCTATCCCTGGCCAGGGGGCGGGGGTGGGCCCTGGATCCCTGGCCAGGGATGGGGCCACCGCAGCTGCAGGCGGCCAGCCGGGCCCCAGCTCCCAGGCTTGATTGGCCCGGAGATCCTGGGCACTGGTGCTGGGACTCGGAGCACGTGCCCCGGGGTGCCCAGCGCCAGCGACGCCCCTGCCACGGGAGTTGTGGCAACATGGCCCCCAGAAAGGTCTATGTCACCACCCAATCCCCTGCCAGGCTCTAGCACTCTGAGCTGGGCACAGAGGAAAGTATCTCCTGCCCAACTCTAGCCATGGTGCAGCTACAGCTGGACAGGGGATGCTTTTCCCCATGCCAGGCTCAAAAGGATACAGGGCAGGGGAAGTTTTCCTCTGGCAAGGTGGAGGGAGAAGGGATTCCCCCTGCACTGAGCTGAAGACCAGCTTGTTGGTGCAGGGAAGGGATCCTTGCGCTGGGGGCAGGGACCCCCACATGCAGATGGAGATCTGCTGGCCGTGTGTGGGGATGGGACCCCTGCGCACAGCTCCAGCCCCACCTGCTGTGGGTGGCAATGGGAATCCCACATGCAGCTGGAGTCCCGCTGGCCATGCATGGTTATGGGACCCCCCTGCATGGCTACAGTGCACTCCCTCAGTGCAGCATCAGGATCCCCATGTGTGGTTGGAGCTCCGCAGGCCATGCATGGAGACAGAACCCTTGTGCCAGGCTGGAGGCCTGCTGGCTGTGTGCAGGGATGGGACTCCTGCGTGCAGCCAGGGGGCTCCAGCTGCAGGTACGGGTTCCATCCTCACACGCGACCAGCAGAACTGGAGCCACAGGCGGGGGTCCCAATCTAGCTGGGTGGTGGTGGAGGCACCTTTGGGGCTGCAGGCCCCAGGTGCTGAAGGGCTGGTCTTCCTTCCAGGGTGTCATGCACAGTGAGTTTGAATTGACATGGCCCCACTGTATCAATTCGAACTACTGGTTTGAATTGACCGGGACTTCGAAGTCAAACAATGTTTGACCACTTTGAAGTCAGCTTTCATCACTTCAAACTAAGTTAAGTTTGACTTAATACTTAAGTCAACCTTATTAAGTCAACTTAAGCCAGTATAAGTGAGAAGTAGCCCTTAAATCACCTTAATTGGCCTCCAGGCCCCCTCCCAGAGTTCCTGGAAACCAGGAAGTGTTGACCTAGCACCTGCCAGTGTGGACAAAAGCAGTCTACAAGAGTTTTCAGTGTGGATGCTTCAAGTCGACTTCAGAAGATCAACTTAAAGTCAATCTTGTTAAGTCAAGTTCACAGAGCCTCCAGTGTAGACATAACCATACACCAGTGGTTCCCAACCTGTGGTCTGTGGACCACTGGTGGTCCGTGAGGGTCCTGCAGCTGGTCTGTGGTGGGGGGGATCGGGGGAGATAAATGCTCCAGGTAAATCTACTGCACTAAATATACTGTGATGAGTGCAATATGTTTGAGTGAGCATATTAGATTATTAGAAACAGATTCATTTTAAATATCCCTGATACACAAGTTTGACTCCCATCAGCCATAGGCTATCTTTAAAACAATTTGCTTACATGGTGGTCCACAAAAGCTTTCAATGATGATGTAGTGGGTCTGCATAAAGGAAAAGTTTAGGAACAGCTGCCATAAACTTTAAGGTCAGAAGGGACCAGGAAATTTTCTGACCTCCTTCACAATGTGGGCCACAGAACCTCACCCACCCACTCCTCTAGTAAACCTCTAACCTATGAGTAAGTTATTAAAAGCCTCAAATCATGATTTAAAAAGAGTTTTTTGGGATACAGAGAATCCACCAGAAATTGAGTTATTATGCTCCATTCTATAAACATGGGGGACCAGAATTCCACACAGTAGTCCTGATGAGGTCTTACCAACACCTTGTATAACAGTACTAACACGTCCTTATCTCTACTGGAAATACCTTGCCTGATGCATCAAGGACCACATTAGCTTTTTTTCACAGCCACATCACATTGGTGGCTCATAGTCACCCTGTGATCAACAGTACCCCCACATCCTTCACCTCCTCTGTCACTTCCATCTGATGCATCTTCAGCTTATAGGAAAAGTTCTTGGGTATGTCCACACAGTCTTTAAATCAAAATAATGCTGATTATTTCAAAATAAGATTGCATGTCTACACTACATTTCCTTATTTCAAAATAATGAGCTCCCTCACTTTGAAATAAGGAAAGTCATTTGGAAATAATAAAACCTATTATTATATTGAAATGATGGTTAAATTGAAACTCTTATTTTGAAATAATGCAGTGTGGATGTGTTATTTTGATTTAACTGTTATTTCAATTTAATATTTTTACCCCTTTCCTTCCCAGGGTGCTGTCCTTTTTCTATATATTGGGTGGGGGCATGGGCCTTCTAAGGCGCCACGTTGCCACACATCCCATGATGCCCCTCTTCTAAATTGAACAAGCAAGTCCTGTCCATGGACATGCTTGTTTGATTTGAGTTTCTAGTGGGGACATGTTAAATCGATTTACATTAAATCAATTTAACTGCCTATGTGTGGATATAGCCGTTATACTTTCCACTATTAAATTTCATCTTATTTTTATTAATCCAGTTTACAAGATCTTCCAGACCTTTCTGTATGATACCCCAATCCTTCTCTGTATTGGCAATACCTCCCAACTTGCTGTCATCTGCAAACTCACACTTTTTGTGCCACGGTCAGTAATAAAAAGGTTAAATAAGATTGGACCTAGGACTGATACCTAAGGAACTCTGCCAGTAACCTCTTTCTAGCCTGACAGTTCACGTTTCAGTATGACCCTTTTTAGTCTCTCATTTAACCAGTTCATTATCCACCTTTCCGTTTTCATATTAATACCCATCTTTTTCAATTATTAATTCTCCATGTGGAATTGTACTAGATGCCTTACTGAAATCTAGGTAAATTAGATCCACTGCATTCTCTTTGTCTAAAAATAATTGATATCTTCTCACAAAAGATCAGGTACAATCTACCTTTTGCAAAGCCATGTTGTATTTTATCTTAATTACCATTAACCTCAATGTCTTTAACTACTGTCTCTTTCAATTTTTTTCCTCCAAGAACTTGTATACTACTAAAGTCAAACTAACAGGCATTTCCCACCCATCTCACCACACCCCACTTTCTAGTTCAAAGCTCTCTTGATCAGTTGTTGTGCCAGCCTCCATCTTACCATTTCCCTCCTTATTCAGGTGAAGTCCATCAGAGGCATCACTGGCGCCTGCCACACGGGGCCCGTGCCCTGAATGCCAGTGCCTCAGGTCGTGGTGGAGCCCTGCCTCTCCCAGTCTCCGTCTGGATCGGGCTGGATATCCGGGGCCCAGCCACCTGTGGCTACGACTGCCGCTCTTGGCCTTGTCCCCAGCCAGGGATCTGGGGCCCACCTGCCCGCAGCAGCGGTGGCCACTTCCGGCCCCTTCAAAGGCCAGGCAACCTCACAGTCGCAGCTGCCGCTCCCAGCCCTGTCCCCAGCCGGGGACATGGCCTGCGGGCAGCAGGCGTGGCCTGGGCCCCATGCCCTGGGTCATTCCCCAGGGCAGCAACACCCCTGAAGTCCATCCCAAGAGAACATTCCTTTATCCATGAATACCCCCCAGTGACCATACATCCCAAAGCCCTCCTTATAGCACCACTTCCTAAGTCATCTGTTGATCATCAGAATCTTGTCACTCCTTTGCTGTCCTCCTCTATGGATAGGCACAGTCTCACTGAAGATCATGGGAGCTTCAATTTCTTTAAGAGTTTTCCCCAACTTGGCATAGTCTTTTTTGATACATTCCAGTGAGAATTTAGCTATCATTTGTACCCACATGAAGGACATTCTGTGAGTTTTTTCCCCACTCCCATTAGAATCCTCTTAAGCCTCTCCACATCCCATGTAATAGCACCAAGCAGACCCTTCTGTTTTCTGGATCAGTTCTGGTTACAGACCTGTGTGACAGGATGCACATCTCTACACACCCATGTTATGATCTACCACTGTATGATTTTCCTGTTCACTTGTGCACTGTGATTGTTTGATTTGATGCCAATTACAGTATGCAATGTTTCTTTATGGATCCTCATAACCTATTCTACAGGATTGCTATGATATCATGTTTCCTGCAGGATCATGTATTTGCACAGATGTGTAGCATGTTTTGCATGGCTCAGGGGAGTGGGAGACAGACCAAACTCTCTTCCAGCAACATGTAAACAGCCACAGCTATGAGCAAGCAAGTACCTGGAAGAGGCAACAAAGATTATGCTAATTGAAGTCACTGGCTCAGAACTGACAAAAGAGATCACCTCTGCCCAGAAAGGGAAGGGGTTTTGAGACAAAGAGAGACACCTGGAATACTTTGGGGCTTTTAACCTGGGAAACTCCATCTTGAAACAACTTCAAGCAAGATCTGGGCCCTGCCTGCTCTCAGGCAGAGAGAGACTGACTGTATAAACATTTGACAGCCAAACATCTTGAGCATAAACTTGGATGATGAGGTCAGTTTACATAGCAATATTAGTTTAGTATGCATGTTTTACCTTTTATTTCCTTGTGGGCAGTCCTAACTGCTTTATATTATGATTCTGCTTGATTGGCCATTTTCTCACTTAAAACTGTAGTCCAATCAATAAACTAGTAGTTCTTTTTATCTAGCTATGTGGATGTTAGAGGCATAAGTGAAGAAGGCTGGGCACAATCCATTTCTTTATTAAATGGACAGACTTGAGTGTATGGTGATTGGGATGCATCCCAATCCCTGCAAGACAGTGGCTCCTGGTGATGTAACTGGGGCTCATTTCGTGACTGTCCCTCAAGTACACAGAAGGCATACGCCTACTGCTGGGGACCAATTGCACACGAGAGGCTAGAGTAGAGTAACTCAGGAATGAGTGGTCACCTGGGAAAGCAGGGTGAATTAGGGCTCAGGAGTGGGAATCGGGGGTCACAGGGGCTCACCAGACTGGATCTGTGGAGCAGTCTGTCCCAGCCTGTCAGTTCTTTTTATCCACAGTTTATCTCATCCATTGTTCTCCTTTGTAATCCTCTGAAACAATTCCCGTATCCTCCAGGAGCTCCCATGTGGCAGTATCTTCATTGACTCATCTGCTCCTTGTATAGTAGTAGCTGCTCTTCTCGTATTCCTTGCCTTCCAACCTTCAGTAACTACCCGCTGTGCCCTTTCTTCATTTCCCAAGTCTGCAAACCTGTTCCTGACCACTATTTCTCCTTCACTAGCCCATCTTCCTCTCCCAGGGTCTTGCAGTTGCATGTTTCTACCGGCCACTTTCCTCAGCCAGCATTCTTCTCTTGGAGTTCATTGGTCTTCCTTCCACCTGCTGATTTGCATTTTGATCTTCAGCCTCCTCATTTCTTTGCTCCATCAACTTATCGCATCTCCTTCTAAACTAAACCAAATTTCCACCTGCATCTCCAACCATCAAATCTTCTCTTCCATCACATCTATAAGGCATGGTACCTTTTTTAAGATACCCCTTTCAGGATCACGTACATCTCACAGCTTCCACATCCAGCCATCTTCATAGTCTCTTCTACTGCTTGAGTGATTACCACTGCAGTTTCTGTATCTGTCATAGCCTTTCCCCAGCTTCCTGTCAGTGAGAGACAAAACAAAAAACACACACCCTGGAAAAACAAAAGAACCACACACAGGGTTACCATATACCAAAGCACAGAAAGGAGGACAGGTAAGTACAAAAAGGAGGACATCAGAGAAAATGTAGTATTAATATAACTGTCATTACCATATTATGTCATGTCAAATGGGTAACGATTAATGAATGTAGCATTAAACCTGCACAGTCGTGTTGTTTAAATTATTTTAAAATAAAAAAAATTGCCAGAATTTTTTTAGCCAAAAGTGGATTTTCCATTAAATGAATTTTTTTTCATGACCCTTTCATTAACGTTCATGAGACTAAAAAATGTTAAACTAATTTTGCAAATATAAACTTGGAAATCACCTAAAGTAAAAAAAAAAAAAAAAAAAAAAAAAAAATTCACCTCTAATTTTTCATTTTCCATGGCAGCCCATTTTACAATTAAAAATTTTTTTTTCCTAACTTGTTTCTATCCAGTTCAAATGTGCCCCTTTGTTTTTTCTTAATTGAACTCTGTTAGTAATTTTATTTATGGTGCACTTTATTTTCCTTCATTTTATTAGTGTCCCTATATTTTTTCCAGATTTAGCCCTTTCATAGGGAGCAACAAGCCAAAAATCTGAAAAGCCTAACAGGGGGTCTGAAACCCACAACCCCATAATTAAGCAGCACAGGCTCAACTGCTGAGCTAATCAAGATAGTAGTAGGAAATGTGGGTTAGCTAAGCACAAAGTCATGGGATTCCCAATATCTTACTGTGGAATGGTTTGTGCTGAGCTGCAATTGGGCTGCATATGCATATGATCAGCTCCAAGTTCAGCACTCTAATACACAGCCGCTGGGGAAGGTCCCTCTGGGCTCGGAAGCACACCTGTTATAGGGCTTTTTTAAACATTTTACTCATCAGAAGTAAAAAGCCAGACAAAAATCACCTATTTTTAGAATGTCTGGCAAACAGAGGGCATGAAGGTAAAAGGGAGGACATGTCCTCCTTTTGCTGGACATCTGGTAACCCTAAGCACACCCTCAAAACAACCTCCAAACTATCACTACAGCTACAGTAGACTACCATCACCCCATCCATCCCTTCACCACCCCACCCCCTCCAAAAACACCTCCAACAGCTTCCCACACAAAATCCCCTGCTGGCAGCCCTGTCTACCAGTTCCTGTGCTGCTGTTTTACTGAATGGCTGCCTTTATAGGCCCCCTAATCAGAGAAATTCTTTCCCCTAAGCAGGCTCAGCTGCTCTCCCTACACAACCCAGTAACAGCTCCTGCAAACTGAAGGGAAAGCAAACCAAATAAAGCACACAACTGCACAAGCCATACTCATTGCCCCTAAGGGCCTTTTCCTTTTCCTTCACGTCCTCCTCCAGCAGACCTCCCACTCAAACTCCCATTTGCCAACCCTGTTCACTAGCTCCTGTACTGCTGCAGCATTAAAAAAAAAATACCTCTACTGCCTGCTGGGTTGTAAGATTGTGAGAGGATTCCAAATAACTCATCCAGATTGAAAATGCATGGTTTGCTCTTTGTGTATGGAAAACATTACACTGGAGAGGATCTCACTGTTGGTACTGGGTTGTGTGATTTATTGTGTGGGTATATATGTGTGGTAAAAGATTATTAATCATTCATGTGCCTAGAGTTTGAGAATGCCAGTAGACACATTGTCTAAATAAAAATACATGCATGTATGCAGTATATTTACTATACATGTCTAGACATAAATTTAATAAACACATTGATGATTGTTCTTCTGTGAGTATATGCTGTGTACCAATAGCTGGTCTGTTACAATTGCAGTATTACAGTGAGATTGCTCCTGTTTTCAGCAATCCTTTTATTACAGTCTAAACTACCATGATTTGTCAAATCAGAGCCTTAAATCTCAAAGAAATTTAGCTTCATCAGCTGCATGGAAATGTTTTCTCATTGATAATACTATGCATGCAGCAATGTACATATTATGGTTTGGGATTATATGCCTGGCATTTTCTTTTGCATGTGTTATGGTCACCTTTCTATAGGTCTTTTTCTGAATTACCAGCAAAAAAGAAACATTTCTCTATCCATGATTCTTTTTAACTCACTCACTTATTGTTTTTTAATTTTGAATTATTCACAGGGGTAACTAGTAATGTGGAGAGAGAGCATGTAAGTGAGAAAGAGAAAGGGATAGCCCCATAATCTCCTAAACTAAAAAGAAGGCACGTATACTTGATGAAGCACACGTTTCCTGAATGGCATGGTTGTGCTGTTTTGCAGTTATCTGTTTTGCTGTTGGTTTTTTTTTTTTTTTAATTAATATAATAAAAGTGAAGTAATGGTGACTGATACTTCTGACACAAGATGATGTTCTTAACTCTCCAGGGATTAACTGAAAGGGTAGTTTTAGGGTCTATAAACAGATTGCAAAACCTCAAGAATACTAGTTTTAATCCTGACAAGGTCAACTGCCTATGTCCTTTGTTCTGTAGGCAAATAAAATTGAGTTAGCTCTGGCTAAGTGGGTGGCGGCCCAGTCCTGATCCAGCCCTAGCTGTCCTAGTGCCTGTCACTCCTACCCAGCTGGCAGTAGGGAGCCCTGGCCCAGATGTGGATCCTTTTTGCTGCCAGGGCTAAGCCAGAGATGTGGGGGGGCTGCAGCCCTGCTGGCCCAGTGCCAGCGACACCCCTGCTCATAGGTACAATGGGCCAGAGAGAGACCTGCTGAGTCATTAGGACTTGCCCATGTGACTCTAGATTCCATCTTATTCCTGTAAATTTCTATGTGAAGCATGAAAAAGGCCAAAGGACATCAGAGGCAGCTTAAAGCCAGTGCTGCAAAAGCTGCCCCTTAATAGAGCAGCTCCATTGAGCCGTTCCACACTGCCCGGGGCTTTGCCCTATCAGCCCCACCATAGTTACGGCTCTGCCGACAGCCTTCAGCCATTACCACCCTCTGGATCTATTCATCTACAACGGAAGCTGTGAAACAAAGGACTAAAACCCATCCAGGTACTGGATGTACACAAGAGGAACTATACAAGCCTGTAAACTCCAAATTCTGCTAAGGATTTGATTGTCTATGGAACTTAAAATTATTTGTGTGTATCTGATTGCTTTGTCCTTTAACGGTTCTTTTATCATTTGTTTCTTATCTTGTGTAATAAACCTTTAGTTTTAGTTACTAAAGGATTAGCTGGCTTTTTGGTAAGATCCAAATTTATATTGATCTGGTATGATGGCTGATCCTTTGGGGTCAGGAAAAATCTTTTTATAAAAAGCATGGAGTTTTAAGTAACTCATCTCTTTACTAGACCCAGTGACTGATTCAGAGCCAAAGGCTGAATGCAGTAAAGAGGACTATTTATATTTTGTTTTAGCAGCTCAATAATGAGTGTGGGGGATCAGAAGTATTGTTTGTGGCTGGTTGGGGAAGTCTGATTTCAGATCACCTACCAGAACTGAGAGAATCTGCTGTCTTTTTTGCAGCTGATTTTGGCATTTTCCTTTTTGCCCTGATCTTGGCATTTTCAGGTGACTAAGCTAAGCATGGCATGGACTCTGTCTCAAAGACATACCAAATGTTCTAACTAGCATCTCATAAACAGGGTTCTGCTGTTCTTCCATTGCCAGTCTCACTCCTAATCTGGTTTCTCAGACAGCCATTTGAAGTTTGATATAAAGCTGAAATGGAGTCGGTCCACTCTGTGGGCTACATCCTGTCTTGTCACTGGAACATTGCCTAGGCAGGTTATGCAATCTCCATCACTGGAAGTTTTTAAGAGCAGGTTAGATAAACATCTGTCGGGGCGGCTTAAGAGGGTACTTGGTCCTGCAGTGAATGCAGGGGACTGGACTTGATGACCCCTCATGGTTCCTTCTAGTTTCTATGGCTGTACAGCTTGGGAAGAAGATGCCTGAAAATTTGATCCTGCATAGCACACCCACCTTAAAGCCAGGTTTGGGGAGGCAGGGGCTCGCTAATGTGCATGTTGATACATCTCAGCTGCAAGAAGGGTAACCAGCCCTCAACTCCCTTCCCCACATACCAGCTGGCACATTGTAGCAGTTATTAGAGGTAGTCAGACATAAGGAACACTACTATGTTCACTGTGCCTGGGATTGCTAAGTCATTCTACTTGCATCTGTTTAGTACACACAAAACAGGGGTCTCAAACATGCAGCCCGTGCGCTGCATGTGGCCTCTAAAGCTCTTTCCTGCTGCCCACAATGACACTATCATTACTGATATTTGCAATATCATCGTATGAAAAGGTTTCAGTGGTGCAGTTGTCAGGCTAATGTATTAGTCCTCATGTGGCCCGGTACTAGTCCTCATTTGGCCCTTGTGGTGATTTGAGTTTGAGACCCCTGACGCAGAATGACTCCAGAACCTCTGTTTAACAGCTCCACTGTCCCCACTTCTAGTACATGTCTGGTAACCAGATCTACAGTATAGTTCTGTACTTCAGAGCAGACAATTTCTGAGTAACAAAAATAGTTTAAAAAAGAAATATGGCAAAAATATGACAAATATATAGTTCCTGTCTGTTTCTGAAATAGGGGAAAAAAGAGAAAGGCAGTGTATACATAAAAGAAAGAAAATAAGGGCTGGGAAAACTGAGAAGTATAAAATATTAGTGATGACAGTCAAAAGGAAACAACAGAGAATTAAAAAAGAGATAAACTGAGTATTATTTTTAACATGGAAGGGGTTTAAAAGGAAGACATTTCTAGGAAGCAGAAAGAGCCTGAGCTCTAAAATTCAGCTCCTTAGAGGTCACATTCAGGGGCTGGAGCAAGGGAGTTGGATCTAGTTTTGACCCAGGCCCCTTTCTAAGAGAAAAAGGGAAAACATAAATACAGCTGGGGTTAAAATGAATGAATTAAAGAAAATGACAGCTGAAAGAATATCTCCATAAACCTGACAGAGAAGTCCAATTGTTTTGAAGTTATGGTTCACGGTTTCTCTTCATTTTTCTTTTTGCAAAATGTAAAGTACTCTGGCTTGTAAGAACTGCTGACTTCTATTGCATTTTCAGTAACTGTTGATTTTTAAAAAGTGTTTCAACATCAACAAATCCTTTACATCCTTCTAAAGTGTTCCGTGAATGATATAGTACTGCTACATTGTTGTAATTTGAAACTTACAAGCCTTCTACAGCTCTTTCTACCCATCCATTTCTTTGCCCTTCTTTACTCACAGCGAAGTGTAATTAGTGATGTTTTACTATGGTTATAAACCTCTAAAATTTCATTTCAGTGAGGGGTTTAATGAAAAGATGACTTGAAATGCAAATAATCAGGGTGTCGTTACAGGAACCCTATGAGTTGGGATAGGAGAAGAGAAGTTGCAGGCAACTGGATTACGGTGGGAAGGGGAGAAGTCTGCAGTTTCTCCATTTGCTCTCTTCCAAGAGAGAGACAGGGAGGGAGGGATGCAAAAAAGCCAGGGCAGCTAAACCACACTCTCTAGTGGCAAGAAACATCAGATTGTTTCCCCCAGGAACAGGAAGAGGAGAACCCCTGGTGGGTTCCCCTAGCTCCTGGCAAGGGAATAGGAGTGGAAAAGCCTAGGAATGGCTCCTATCATAAAACAGAAAGTGGGAAGGGGCAGCCCACCAGGAGATAGCCTGCGGGGCTCCCAGTAGGATAAACTGGATAACAGCCACAAGTTGACCTTTATTAGGTTGACTTCTTTTTTTGAGTTTAGAGAGAGCCTAAGTTTACCAGAATCAAGACCCAGCTCTTTACAAGAGACAAAGAACAGACGGCACCATAATTTTAACCTTTACAAAAGCCACCTTTTGTTGACAAAATTCTCTAGTGTGGACCAGCTGTTACTCTGGGTGATTATTCATATCAAAGTCAACAGAAGTATTTGGGAGAGTTATTATGTCTCCAGGTCAGTTATGGTGGCAGGAACTGGTTCCAAATTACAGAAAGGGATGGCCAAACTGTGGACTGGGAGTCACATGTGACTCTTTCACACGCAAAGTGTGTCTTGTGGAACCTTCTGCAGCCTCCCATTCTCCACTTACCATTCTAGGGTAGGCAATTTGAGGCTTCTGCCCAATGGCAGGGTGGAGGAATTTGGGGTTTTTGTCTTGTGGAAGATGCCTGCAGTGGCTCAGAACTCTAGCAAATGAGCCCCACAGGGCAGTAGTCCAGATCCGTGGAATGCCCTCTGAGGCAGAAGCCCCAAACTCCACTACAGGGCTGAAGTCCTAAGGCCCAGCAAGTGCAACCTAGCTCTCAAACTTCAGAAGTCTATTGTGTATTTGACTCAAAGAAGTAAGTTTGTCCATCCCTGTTATAGATGAAAGAACAAGAATGGCTTTAGCAACTCTTCATCTACAACCATTGCATTTTATTCTAAGATAAACATTTGCCTTGAACTTTCTTGCAGGAACTTTCTTTCTATGTTAAACAGGTAAGATAGCTCCTTAAGGATCACAAGATCCAGTTAGGGCTCCAGGAGTGCTGCTAACCTGGAAAAAGATCCAGGGCTTGGCGCACTGACATTTGGGACTCGTGCGCTGCTGCTGCAACCACCACTGTGCCTGCTCAGCGGCAGACTCAGGGCTCAGGCAATGGGACTTGAGCCCTGGAAGCGTGAAGCCAGCAACAACCCAGTAGGGCTCTATCCTTCCAAACACATTACCAGGCATACTGCATGCAATTGTGAATTTTCCCCTTACACATCAATGAGGACTTCTTCCAGCACTAAGCACTACATCTGCTAGTATGTGTTTGAAAGGGGCAGGCCTTTAAAATAGTTTTTTAAAGAAAGCATCTGGATTTGTCAGACTAGACCAGTGAAAGCTAAACCATGAACCCCTACCACTCAACACAAAGTTAAAGGAACACATGTTGACAATTTCCCATAACTGTTTATTATTCTACTAATTAAGAGACTGTTCCATCAATCCATAACCAGACAAATGTCCAAGTTGGAATCTGAACTGTCTACCAAATTTTTAAAAAATGTAGTTTTACAGAATGTCTTCAGTCATAAAGAGGCATCAGACTAGGCATAAACACTCCTTGAAACAGACAGAACTTGACACTCCCTATTTTTATTGATGTCTGTCAGAGGGCAGGGTTTCTTCCTAGTTTCCAAGTACAAATTGCCACATCCAATATCCTTAGAGGCAGTTTATTTTCTCAGAAGGGGCAGAAAACTGACCCTTTCTTTTTGGGTATTAACTGACCCCTTTGTCTTGGCTTGGCTTTCAGGGCCATCCCACATGCCTGTGCCTGGCAGCTTCCCAGTTTTAGTCAGAACTCTTCTCCTGCTGGAGCCGCAGCCCCAGGCCTGCTTCCAAGAACACCTGGTCCCTTGCTCCTGAGATCACCCCTGGTGTTAGCTCCACTCTGCCGTGGCATACCTTCCTCAGCCACAGTCTCTCTTTTGCCTTTCTCCGCTCCCTCTCATTTCTTGCTCTTTATAGGCTCAGGTGTTGCCCAGGCCTCTTCAGGTGGCTTAATTGGGCTCACTTGCCTTGATATAGGCACTGTGGACTCAGCTCCACTCCTAGGGGCCAAGTACTTTGTGAAGCATCTTCCACCCCTTTCAGGGAGGAAAAATCCTTGTATTCTCTGTTCTTTTTACAATGATGTTCTTTATAACTTTCCAGAACCCCCCCAAAGTCCCCAGACTAACTAAAACATTCCTCTTACTCTTTTAACATATAAACACCCTACATACCATTTCACATAAACTCTGATAGACCACAGAGGATCTCCCAATGCCAGGGACCCTAGTATAGTCCCTCTAGCATGAACCCTACAGTAGTCCCCCCAAAATCACATCCAGCCAGACTCAGTAAGCACAAGCAAATATAGAATCTTATCTTTGCTCCCTGGACTCCAGGGTCCCTGCACGCCACAGCCTTTTTATCTCTGTGTGCAGAATTTCTACCTGTCTCAGCTTTATGTACCAAGTGTCCTTTTCCCTATTGAGTGAACCAAAGAGCAGCAAATTGCTCTTTGCTGAACTCAACGTTCTTTAATTCACAATCTGCTGCTTCCAATCACTCCATTAGTTCCCAGGTCCTCAGGACAGGAGCCTGGAAAGTGCTCTACATCTCCTTCCTCATACCAGAGCTCTGGCACAGATGTAATTTTATGGTTTTGGCCTGCACCACTGACACAACTTGCTTTAAGGGCTAATGAACCCATGCAGCTTCATTTTAAAGTTCTGTCCTATCACAAATAACTTTCTGTCCATCTGCTTAGCTGACAAAGAGCTCCATCTTTCTGGCAAGAACTTTAATGTTCATCAGTTGACTTGCCTACAGATGCTACAGTATTTTCAGAGCTGGTTCCCATAGGCTGCAAGTTGAAAAGAGGCAGGAAGCATTGACTTGGAAAGGGCCTTATAGAAAGGCAGTTACAGATCCCAACACAGCTTCTTCAGTTCAGTCTCCTTGCTCCTGAGAGAACCTTCTTCAGTTCCTACTGGTTCTGTTCCTGCCTTTGTCTCCCAATGGCCTTCCTACTCAGTGTTTCTTTCTCTCCCTCCATTCTCCACCTTCCATAACCTCTCTGTTTTATGTATATGCTCATGGTGAACTTGAAAGACTTGCAAATGGCTCTTAAAGTGCTAAACAAACTGATTGTCTGAGTGTGCTGGAGTTCAGTTAACTGAAGGCATCCTGCATCTCTACAGAGATCTACTGCAGGTCGGGCTCAAAGAGGCTTCTTAAGGAATTTAGTCTGAGGCTCACACACTTTAAAAAATTGTGATAGTAAAATTGCTTTTCAACTCACCAATGGTCTTCCTTGCTTTAAGCTGGCCATCCTGTCAATGACTGTTCTCAAAAGGTTAGACTTTCTGTTCTCTACATTTACCTTCATTATTCCGTATCTCCAGTAACAATGTACAAAGAGGGATACTGCTAAGTGCTTGATCATTTTTATTTTTGTGGTCTTGGAAAAATGGTGAGGACTTTGACAGCAAAAGGGATGCTGTTTTGAACAGTCCAAACCTTGATTAGTTTTTATAGTCCTGGTATGTGGGCTTGCTTTTTTGTTACCTTGGACTCCTCTGGCCTTCCAGCTTCTTGAGGCTTCCCATTTTTAATTTGGCATGTGATGCCACAATTTTTGCTCTTTGGTTTTCTGTCCAACACTGTAAGACTTTCACTACCTCAGTTAAACTTCTGGCATATGTGGCCCTTTGAAGAGGTTGACTCACTGCTGGCACCTCGTTGTGGCCACAAATGGCATAGCAGCTCATTCTCCACTGGGTGTCTCCTGCTGATGTCTGCTCCACCTCTGCAGTGGCCTGCCTCATTTTATCATCAGTGGTTAAAGTATAATTTCACAGGTCCCAGAACCCTTCTAATCTCTGAGTCCCCTTCCCTTTTGTCCAGGCCCTCTTCATCCATGTTTGGGCCCCAGCCCAGGTGGGCATTTGCAAACACTTCTCAGTACCATATACATCAGTTATTGCTCCATAAAAATACTGGCCCCGATCCTGGTCTCGCATGGGGCCTCCTCCACCCCTCTGCACTTCTTTGACCTTGATCCTAGCCTTGCACTCTGCTTCTGTTGCCCCCCTGGCCCTGATCTTGGCCTCACACACTGCCCCTCACCCTGATCCTGGCCTCACACACTGCCCCTGGACCCCTAATACTGGCCTCACATGCTGCCCCCTGTGCCCTCCTCGATGGTACTTGATCCTGGCATGAATGCAGAGTACTGGACTCAGTGACCTCTCATGGTCCCTTCCAGTTCTATGATTCTATGATCATCTTGTCTGAGCCTCCAAAATATAATTTACATTCAGCAGGGCACTATGCACCTCACTCAGTTTAATAAATCAAACCCAGATTTTAAAAAAAGATCAGGACAATAAAAAGACAATCTAAACTAAGAAATATCTGTTGTACTTGGTCATCCCCAAAGTGGGAGCAGTTTTAAAGATCCACTTTATCAGACATTTTAGGAAGAAATTGGTAGTTGTTTCCTATAAATAGTAAGTGAGTCTGTGAAATGTACACACAGGGCAAATAAGCACTGTGCACTAAGACACATCTTAAATAATTCACATTTAGTCTCTAGAAAGACTGGGAAATGTGCATGAGTCCTCAGATCTGTAATGGAGGAGACACTGTCTCCACCCAGGATGGTATTATCCTTATTAGCATGGAATCAGCAACCAGAAACAAAAAGAGGGGGAAAAATCCAGAAAAATAAAATCCTTTCATTAGTAATTCACCTCCCAAGCACAAGCAAAATAATAATTTGCTATATTTGATATTTGAATATCTAGTCACCCATGTAGATCCCATGACTCTCCAACTCTCCCATGCCTCTTCCCCATCCACACACCATCTCCCTTACTCTCTTCCCTGACCCGCCTGGTCCCCCCCAATCCCCTTCCCTGACCTGCCTGTCCACCAACTCCCCAATCCCCCGTGCCTGCCCCCAGTGCCATATCCAAGGTGACTGGTGCCCAGGGGCCAGGCCCACATTTGCTTCCCCCTCACCCACCAAAAGAGTCCTGGCCCTCCACCCCAGCTTCCCTGAGGAAGGAGGAGGTCTCTATCTGCAGGGGAGGGATATGAGACCAGAGGGATGCACATCTGCCCTCCCATGCTTCACCCCCTGCAGTAGCCCGGTGCATGGCAACCACTGGTTCCCTGCAACAGCCCTGAAGCACGTCTTGGCTGAGACAAGGCAGCCTCACCACCACACCCTACCTGGTGAGGGAAGGGTGGCCAGGTTGTCTTTTTACCACATGTGGTGAGGGCACTAAGATGCACCTCCTGCATCCCCTCTGCCTCCTTGAAGGGCTGGCCTGGCCCAGCACCCCCACCCCCATCACGTAGGCTATGTCTACACTTGCAAGTTCGTTCAAATTAAGGGGGCTTAATTCAAACTAACTTACTCCCTGTCTATGCGAGGCTTTCATTAGTTTGAATTAAGGAACTCCTAATCTGAACTAATGAAAGCTTAGTTTGAACTAGTAAAATCTGCCCTTTAGGTCAAACTAAGCCTTTGGTTTGATCCTTAGTTTGAACCAGGCACAGTGTGGACATTTAAGTCCACTTTGTTAGTTCGAACTAAGGGCAGTTAGTTCAAATTAACAAAGTGGGTGAAGTCGGATTAACTGTAATTTGATTTAGCCCATGTTGATAATTTGAACTAATAAATTCAAATATAGTTTGAACTACATGCAAACGTATTAGTTCAAATTAACAAATTCAAGCTAAGTTTGGGAAGTGTAGACATAGCCTTATCGTCCCTGCTGCAGCTGGGACACCAGCCCCTGGCTAGAGCTGGATAGCCTCATACTGACATCTTAGACCTTCCCCATGTCCCACCATCACTGCACCGATGGAATGGCAGGCCTCTATTCCCACCAGGCCAGCCAGAACTCCCGGAAGGATGCCACGAAACCCACATCCTCCAGCAGGCTATTATTGAAGTGTCAGTAGGCTGGCCCCAGCCTCTCCGCCGAGAGAGAGGCCATCATGGTCACCAAATGGTGATCCAAGAAAGGGGCCAGGCTCATCCAAGAAAGGGGCTGAGGAGTGGGCTCGTGCAAGGTGACGACGGGACAGATAAATGCAGTCCAACCGGGAGTGGCGCGACCGGCCTTCCTCCACCTGGACAAATGTAAAGGTGACCTGGTCGTCTGGGTGGTTGTCGTGCCAGACATCCACCAAGGAGTGATGATTGACAAGTCCCCAGAGGATGTCCGTGGTGGCCTGGCACTGCTCAGTCCCCGTGTGGTCCCACTCCTCGAGGGTGGTGTTAAAATCCCCACCAGGACCAGACACTCCAGAGGATCCAAGGTGCCAAGGAAGGCAACCTCCTGCTGATAGAAACGCACCCGCTCCGGGCCCGATGTTGGGGCATAGACGTTGACCAGATTCAATGCCAGCCCCTCCATGCAGACCCAGAAGTGCAGCAGGCGGCCCGGTACAACTTCGGGGAAGAACAGGGTGGCCACCCCACCAGAGCAGGCGGACAAATGGCGTCCCCCTACTCCAGCCGCCAGCTGGCCTTGGCAGCCAGATCCGTATGGGTCTCCTGCAGGAAAATCACAGAGTAGCCCCCCTCCCGAAAGAAAGAGATCACCTGGGTCCTGCGGAGACCCATCTTACAGCCCCTGGCATTCAGTGTTGCAAAGATTGTTGGGGCCATGATGAGGGCTGGGGAAGATCCTCAGGAGTGGCAGGGGTACCTGCAGCCTCCGTTGGGCAACACAACGGTCTGTGTCCCATCCCAAAGGCCATTAGAGAGTCACAGAATTTGTGGGCCCTCTGGTAGGCCACCGCATCCTGCTTCCTGATCCCTTTGCCCTCCTTCAGAATGGCCCTCACGGCCTGGAGAATGAGGTGGAAGTCTCCCCAGTACTGCAAGGCGAGCCGCACCCGATTCCTGGACCTATAAGTGTCATCCAGGAACGCGCTCAGGTCATCCCGCAGTGCCTGGGGGTCTGGGGCAGAAAGCTCCTAGCCATCCCCCGGTCGGGTCCCCATATTGGCCTCGCAGCCAGCTGGGGCAGACAGACAAGGTGCAGAGCCCCATCATGGTGACGATGTCATGGGTGCTGCATTGCCCAGCTCAACGCCCAGCACAAGGGAGGGTGGCGGTGGAGGGAGGACAGCAGCCCCAGGAGTAAAAGGGGCCACAAATACCACCCTCTGGGAATCAGTAGTTGACGGAGGCACAGACACAATCCCAGGGCCAGCAGGAACAAGGGAAGGGGCTAGGGAAGTACTTGAAGGGACATCGAGTGAAGGAATGGGGTCAGGGATAATAATGAGAGTAATGGGGCCAGGGCCGGGGGCCCTGGTGGTCGAACCGCTGGGGTGCGGCTCCCCCTGACTGGGCATGGGGTTTATAAGGGAGGGATCAGGGGTTGGGTCCTCACTAACACTGGGCATGGAGATGGAAGAGTTCTGAATGTCCATAGCCACAGCATCAGGTAAGGGGGAGGGCTGGGATAAGGAAGGGAGATTCTGTTCTCCCAGGGTTGACCCCCTTGGGCCCATTTGCTCAGGATCAGCCGTCGCCTCGAGGGGCTTGGCAGCTGTAGTTGGAATGGCGATGGCAGCTGGGCAGGTAGAGCATTCTGGGGGTGTCCCTGGGGTGAGGGCAGAGACATTGGACAAGGGCTGAATTTGTGGGGAGGGAGGAGGCAGCAAGGAGAATTCACCGCCCAGATCGAGGCCTGATGGCAGAGGGTCGTCCTCCCCTGCCATAACTGGGGTCAGACCTAAGGCCTCGATCTCTGCATAGATGGGGCCTAAATCCCCGCCTGCCTTGGCTGAAAGTGGCGAGGCAGGTTTAGGGGGGGCATAGGCAACACCATCAGCAGCCTCCCTAGGGACTGAATCTAAAAGGGCCTCCAGAAGGGGGTGCAGTGCTGCCCCCCTGCGCCACTGCATTGGCCTCCTTGGCCAGAACCTCCCACTGGTCCTCGTCAGGGGGCATGGCAGCAGGCTCATCCATTTCAATGTTTTCCTCATTATTATCACGATGTTCAGCCCCCTGCAATGCTTTCTAGGGGGCCTCCTCCCCATCTGACGTGGCAGGGAGGGCCAGAGCCTTCCTACGCTTGCTGCGCTTCCCCGTTACGAAGACCAAACCCTCCAAGGTGGCATGGGAGGGCTGGCCAGTGGCGGCAGAATCAGGCGGCAAGGGTAAAGGCACTTGGGTGGAAAGGGACGAGGGAGGAACGACAGAGGGATGGGAACCCTCCCCCTGGGGTGAGCCCTCTCCCTGGCTGCTACCAGCCACCTTTTCCCCACTCTCCTCTGTAGGCCCAGATGTTTGTGTCGTGGTACGAGGAGGAGGGGCTACTCCAGTGGCTGGAGTACTTGGGTCACCGGTGATGTTGTGGCTGCCACCCTTTGCTGCCTCAGGGGGCTCAGTTGCCTCCTCTTCATGGTGGGCCAGGGGGCAGTCCTGAGGAATAATGAATTCTATAGTGGGCTCTTTGATGGGGCACCAAAAAGGGCCCCTCAAGTGCCGCTCCGTCACGGGCCCTCACCAGTGTCTGCTGGATTTGCACCTGCCGGTGAAAGGACAACACGAGACGGAGGGTGGGGTCCTTACAGCCCAAAGGGAGAGGGCTGATGGTGGATATTGGCTTCCCCAGGGTGGAGAGGAGGGGAAGCAGGGCAGCATTGGGGAGGAAGGGTGGGACAGAAGTTAATATCACCTGCACACTCAGGTCTTCCAGGGGCTCCACGGGAACGTAGATGCCCCCCACCGCCAGGCCTTTTTTGACCGCCTCCTGTGTGGCAGCCTCCAATGACAGGAAGAAAACGATCTTCCTGTACATCTTGGAGGCTGCCATGATGGCTGAGGGCCCCACCACCCTCACCAATGCCCGCACGTAGGTTTTCACGTGGCAAGACAGCCACCAGGAGGTGACAGACCCCATGCCTCCTGGTTAAGGTGGGAAAGGGGCCCCAGCCTTCAGAGGAGGCGGCATGGGCAGATGGTACGGCGGTGGGTGGAGGGGTGGCAGCTACTTGGGCATACACTCTGGGAGAAGGGGTTCCCCCAGAGTTGGTGGAGGGGATTGCAAGGGAAGAAGGGACCGCAGCCGATGACGTGGCTGTGGCGACAGCCTGACCCTTGCTTGCCTATTTCTGCCAGCTTTTACGGCTGGCCTAGGAGGCCACAGCAGTAGCAGAGGTGGAGGCCCCTCCTGTTCCTGCCGCTGCCAGCGCCGCCCCAGTGGGGGCATCAGCAATGGTGGAGGCAGCAGCAGTGGTCAGAGGGGGAGCCGCAGATGTTGATGGGGGTGGGTCAGGGGCGGCTGAGGAGGTCTCCATGTCTCTTTAATAGGGACTATTGAGAAGGGGGAGGGGGAAATAATGCGGGGTGGGCAGGGACAAGGAGCGAAGGGGAGGGGATTAGGGAAGCCACTCCTCCCCACTTGGCTGCTGGCTGGGGAGGAGGGCAGGAGCAGGGGTGGGTAAGGGGAAGGGGGCAATGAGGTAGGGTGGGGGTCTATGTAGGGAAACAAGGGCAGGCAGACCACTCCTCCCCGCTTGGCTGCAGGCAGGGGAGGAGGGCACCTAGGGAAAGAGGGTAGGCAACTTGTGTGGGGCAAAAAGGGGCTGCACTGTGGTGGGGTGTGATTACTTAGGCATCAGGGGGTTCAGTGAATTGGGGGGGAACAGAAAAATTAAAAGTCGCAGGGGCCCACTAAAACTTGTGAAGCCTGGGCACTGCAGGGGTTGTGATGGGGCAGGAAAGAAGCAACTGAGTGGGGGGGGAGGGTAATGGGGGGGCTTGTACAATCCAAGGGTGGGGCAGGGCAGGGAAACTGCAGAAGCTGCAGGGTGGGGGCAGGGAAAGCAAAACAAACAAACAAACTGTAGGGGCTGGGGCAGGGCAGAAACCTAAAAACAAACACAAGGGAAACCTAAGAGGAAAGGTCTAAGGTGGGGTAGGGGTTCTGTGGAGGATAGAGGAGGCACTGGACCAGCTGGAGGACTGAGCAGAGGGTGGGGAGCCCTCCAGCCAAGGGGGCTGAGGAAGGGGGGGCTAGGTGATAGGGGAAAGGGGTGCTGTTCCTGGGAGGCTGAAAGTCTCTACTGCCTTAAAAGTCCCAGATGGTAAAGGGTTCACACTGCTGTCTGGAGGGCAGACAGAGGGTGGCTGGGGGTGTTAGTGGCGGGGCTGGTAGAAGCAGTTCTAGTGAGCAGAAAAGCAGCAGCTGCAGTAGTGGGCCCAGCAGCAAGCCCAGGTCCTGCCTTTCTTCTCCTCCTTCAGTCTAAGAGTGAGGGAAGAGAGGAATATAAGCTGCAGAGCCTTAATAGCTTGTTTCCCTGGTGGCTAGCTGTGGTTACTGCATGGCAATCAGAGGCACCTGAGATCAATTAAGGCCTAGCCAGGTGCCTGATAAATGCTGCCCTGCCCCAACCAGAGCAGGAGGGTGGTGTAGGTGTAGGGCAAAGATGTTTGAAGCAAAGGAGTAGAAGAATTTGTAGAAAGTAATTAGTCTTGAGAACAGAAAGAAAGGTGTGTTTTAGACTCTGGTCTACCAACAAATGACCTATTTTGCTCCGTTAAGCTCCTCTGCTAATTTGAGCCTGCCTTACAAGTGTGGGGGGTGAAGCTGGCAGAGTTGAGAATCCTTCCATAACCCCTTGTGGTCTGGTTTTTAAACCTCTCACAGGTCCTAATTATTGCCATGGTTTGTGATCTGCATTCAAGTCTCAAACCTTCTTTGACCTAATTTCTAGCCAATGGCTTCTCTGCTTGCTGAAGCTCCAGTAAGCCTTCTCTCAACCTTTCTAAGGTGTTCCCAACACTTAGCAGCTTTTCCTCATTCACCTCTTTTGTATTGATCTTTTGGTAATGTAACTGGGTTATTATAACTGAACTATTAAACTGACTTATATAAGGTGGATAACACTATGGATTTTGGGGGGTTATAAATTGCTTATATACTAGATCAAATTCAGCCCCCAAGTTGATCATTTTACTAGTGCACACATACCCAACTGATATTTAAAGTCAGTGCATGGAGACTTATGGCACCTTTCTTGTTATTAAGCATGCTATATGTGGGCTAGAAGTATCATTATAAAAGGGGTAGAAGTGAGTGTAAAGTTATGTCAAGAAAATGTGAGTGGCAACAGCATAGTGCAGAGACAGTAGTAACAAGCCTATGTGAAATTCTTTCATTTGTGTAATATTCTCATGTATTCATCTTGCCAATTTTTCCCTCTGTGAGAGTGAGAAAAATCCTTCTTTTTAAAAATTTCATTTGGCAAGTTTATTTTCAAAAAGGCTGCTGGCAGGCTGTCACAGAAGAGGAAGATTATGATCAACTGAAATGTCATCAGCCTGTTATCCCTCCACAGAGGCAATATGAATGGGAATTAAGTAATGAACTTCTGCAAACAGATGATAGGAGAAGGAGCTGTAAGTAACAAGCTGATTTCTCATTTAATGCTGAGTCTTTGCTGAAGGAAAGGGAATAGTGAGATCCCCCACCACCACATACGCACTTCTTACTAGACCTCATCAAATCTTATTACCAAAAAAGGCAAACATCTCTCATGTAAGAAACAAAAACAAACTCTCCAAAAAATCAGAAGCAAAAACAGATGAACAGATTTTTTTCCCCATTTAACCAAATTACATTTCTAAGTCATAGTCTTTGTTTTAGTGTTGCCAAGGTGTGTGTGCTGTTGATCCTTCTTAAAATGTTCCATAATTATATTATTACATTAATAATTGTGATATTTAAATCTACAGCATCAAAGGAATACTGTTTTTCTCCTATGGGAAGCTCATGCAAGAGTCAACCAGGCATTCCTTAATTACTTCTTTTGTTATCAAAGAAAGCATATTACATGTTAATCCATCACGTTATACATTATAACTAGAGGTAAGTTCAAGTCCCAGAATTTCTATCTGAATTTCAAAAACCTGTTGTAAAGATAGAGACCTTTTCCAACATCCTGATCTGGATCTATATTTGGAGCTTGAACATTCTACAACTTGTGGAGTTTCAGATTTGGGGTTTCAGTTTGATTTCATTGCTGCTTACAATACAACTGATGAACTCTGCAGAGGTGATGCCAGCCACAAAATGTAGTATTCGCAGGGGAAAGTATCATCATCATCATCAAGGATGGTGGTGGCATAGCCTGCCTCCCCAAGGCAGAACTAGAGGTAGTCATAGAATCTGAGAAATCTAGGGCTTGAAGGGACATCGAAAAGTCATCAAGTCAGTCCCCTGTGCTGTGACAAGACCATGTAAACATGGACTGTCCTTAGCATGTGTTTGTCCAACATATTTTTAACCACACTTTTCCTTGGAGTCTATTCCAGACTTAAACTACCCTTACAGCTAGAAAGTTGTTCCTAAATATCTAACCTAAATTTCACTTACTGTGTATTAAGTCTATTTCTTCTTGTCCTACCTTCAGGGTATGTCCGCACGCATGTTTTAAATCAAAAGAACAGTGGTTTTTTTCAATTAAAAAAATGTTTAGGTCCACACAACATTTCCTTATTTCAAAACAAGGAGCTCCCTTATTTTGAAATAAGGAAAAGCATTTTGATATAATAAACCCTAGTTTTATATTGAAATAAGGGTTATCTCAAAACTGTGGTTCTGAAATAACCCTGTGTGGCTGTGTTATATAGATATGACCCACATATCAATATAACAATTGCCTTTCTTACTCCCAAGGTGTATGGTACCATGGAAGGAAATGCCCCCAACTCCCAGCACCCTGGCCAGGGAGGGTGTAGGGGGCCCACCCCCACCTCCAGCTGACTGGGCTGGTGGTGGGGGAAACACCTGCACCCCGCTTCTCCTGACAGATGCCCAGCAGCGGAGGCAGGGAGCCCCTGTGCCCAGCTTCCCTGCAGCTGGCCAGGTGGTGGGGGCAGGGAACCTGCCTTCTCTGGCTTCCCCACAGCTGCTGGGCAGCAGGGGCAGGGACCCATGCGCCTGGCTTCCCCACAGCTGGCCGGGCAGCGAGCCCAGCGCAGGCTGCCTGCCCCTGACATCTGGCCAGCCACAGGGAAGCAGGTTGTGTGGGCTTCCCTGCCCCCACCACCCTACAACCAGTGGGGTATGCAGGGCACCGAGTTATCCCTCCCCCACTGCCCAGCCAGCAGGGGAGTATGCAGGGCGCCCAATGGTCCCTCCCCCACTGCATGGCCAGCGTGATAGCCAGGTAGGGGATTGTGTGGCAACATGACCCTGCCAGGGGGCCGTGTTGCCACACCTCCCAGAGTGCCTCTCTCCTCAACCAAACTAGCAAATCCTGTGTCCAGACATGCTAGTTTGATTTGAGTTTTATCCATCTGGACCTGTTAGATTGATCTTACTTAAGTTGATTTAACTATGTTTATATCGATTTGGTTAAATCGATTCAAGCAGAATTGATTTAACTGACTGGTTGTGGACATAGCCTCAGTGTATATGGAGAATAATTGCTACAACTTTTCCCCATAACAGCCCTTAACATATCTGAAGACTGTTATTTGGTCCCCCCAACTCAGTCTTCTTTTTTCAAGACTAAACCTGACCAGTGTTGTAAACTTTTCCTCTTAGATCAGTTCTCCTAAATCTTTGATCATTTTAGTTGCTCTTCTGTGTGCTCCATACTTAAATGTTTCATACTTCTCCTAAATTGTGGTGCACACAATCCTACACAGTACTGTAGCTGAGAGCTCACCAGTACCAAGTAGAATGAGACACTTGTCTGTGTTTTACATATGACCAGGAATCCTATAAATCGGTTTGCCATGGAAAAACATGGATTTTGTTTCTTTGTGTTTTTTTGTTTAAAAAATGTAAAAATAAAGATTCTCTAAAACACAAAAATCCCACTTTTCCAAGCTTCCATTATCCACTTGTCTATACTAACTAAATTGGGATTGCTAGCCCAAGCCCTGCCACTCAGAGCTGAAACTCTCCAGATTATCCAGATTTTTTTTATGATGGCCCCAGTTCTAGTTAGATCCAATAAACAGGGTTCCACTGTATCAAGAAAATGTATTCATCTGATACTTATGGCTAGGGAAACTAAAGTTCAATGTTTCATCATAATCATGGAAAAATGTGGATTTTTGTATTTATTTTTGGTTTAGTATTATGGAAAACTAGGATCCCTGCACATGACACTCCTAATACACCACAGAATATTAGTCTTCTTCAGAGCTCATATTGTTAACATTCAATTTGTGATCAGATATAACCTCCAGACCCTTTCAGTGGTATTACTTCCTAGACAATTACTAGCTGTGCATTTGATTTTTCTTTTCTAAATGAAGTACTTTGCCATTGTTTTTATTTAATTTTATTTTGCTGAATTCAGACCAATTCTCTAATTTGTCAAGATTGTTTTGAATTCTAATCCTGTCCTCCAAGATGCTTGCCATCCCTCCTAAATTAGTATCATCTGCAGACTTTACAAGCATAGTGTCCACACAGTTATCCAAATAATTATTAAAAATATTAATTAGTACTGAGCCTGAGGGACCCCACTAGATTTTGCCCTCTCAATTTGACAGCAAACCATTGATAACTATATTCTTTGAGTGCAATCTTTTAACCAATTATCCATCCACCTTATAATAATTTAATCTACTGTAGACCAAAAGTTCATAACCTAGAATGTGGGACCTTCCTGAGGGTAGGTACAAAAGATTACGGGGGGGGTCCATGAGGCTTCAGTACTACTGAGATCAATTTAGTGTCCCAAGCCCGGTGCCAGTTAGGCAAAGCAGCCTCATGCCCCCCCGTGTCAGCCAGGGTGGAAGAGTATCCTCCACAAGGGAGCAGCAGCCTGAAGCTCCATGACAGCCAGAGTGGAGAGCAGCCCACTTCTCCCTTCACCTTAGCCCCAAGCCAGCTGGATGCCTAGACAGACTGGAGACACAGTCCTCCCAAGCTCAGTGCTGGCCAGAGTGGAAGAACAACCTCCTCAGTCCCAAGCTGGCCAGGCACCTAGGTGGAATGGAGAAGCCCTGTGCTGGCATGGCCCTGGCGCAACCTCAGCCAGACCACCGGTGCCCACCACGTCCATTACCCTCTGTCCAGGAGGGACAGGAAGAGGGCCACACATGGTCTGTGATGGTGGCTGCAACAGGAAGGGCTTAGATTCTTACTCAGCTATGCATAATTTATTATTATTTCTATATGTATTTATAGGGGTTATGTGTATTTATAGCCAGATGGAGAGGGAGACCCATAATTCATTTGGAATTAACTAGTGGGGTTTTCACTCAAAAAGGTTGAAACCACTGATCTAGACCAGCAGTTCTCGACCACTGTGTCAAACACATTACTGTGTTGCCACACAGCAGTGTGCATGCCATGGTGAGTCGGGGAGATGGCTGGGTTCAGCATGTAAGGAATGGGCTGGTGTATCCTGTAGATCATGATATGCCACCAAGTGCGTTGTGACCCACAGAAGATTGAGGACCACTGATGTAGACCACGTTTTCCTAGTTTGTTTATGAAAATGTCATTTGGGATTGGGTAAAAAACCTTACTAAAATCAAGATAGATCGTTTCTAAATCTCTCCCCCCCCCCCTTGCCCTCTAGGTTAATAATCCTGTCAAAGAATGAAATTCAGTTGTTCTGGCATGATTTTTTCTTGACAAATCCATTCTAGCTATTTCTTATAACTCTATTGTTCTCTAAGTGATCATGGATTGATTGTTTAATAATTTGTTTCACTGTCTTTCCTGGTTTCAAAGTTAGGCTGACTGGTCTATATTTCTCCCTCTTCATTCCTCTTTTTAAAGATAGGTACTATGTTTGCCCTTCTCCAGTCTTCTGGAACCTCACTCATCCTTCTGAGTTCTCAGAAATAATTGCTAACAGTTTTTTGAGATCACTCCAGCTAGTTCCTTCAATTTTCTAGAATAAATTTCATCTGGCCCTGCTGACTTAAATACATCTATCCTATCTATCATTCTTTCACTTCTTCCTTCCTTATTTGGTTTGCATTCCTTCCTCCTTATTGTTAACATTAATTATTAGCTCAGTCACCAGCAACCTGTTTAGTGAAGACTTAAGTAAATGGACATTACACACCTCAGCTTTCTTCATGTCATCAGTTATTACCTCTCCTTCTCTGCTAAGTAATGAATCTATGCTTTCCTTCATTTTCCTCTTGCTCCCAATGTATTTAAAGAGCCCATGAAAGCTTATGCCCAAAGAAATGTTGGTCTTTAAGGTGCCATAGAACTCTTGATGTTTTTGCTGTATAGAGACTAACATGGCTACCCTTCTGGAACTTATCATTTCATGATTGTTTTCACCCAAATTGTCTTGCAATCAATTTCTTCTTGTTGGTCAAAATAAAATCTAAAATTGCTGTCTCTGTGAGTACTTCCTCCACTTTTTGCATGTTTGCAAAATTTTGTGATGTGTTAGAATTTCTTACAGAAGTTATCACATGATATTAAATGATATTTAGTTTTCCTGTGATCTGTGAACATTAGTAAGAGTTTCTGATGCACAAAGAATATAGGACTGGGCCCTGGCAGTGGCCTATCACATAGGATAACTTCACAATAAAGTGAACAGCTTTAGTCTGTATTTATACCACTAACAAAACCATATCAGCACAAGAGCTAAATTTTATGTTATAAAAAAGCCTCTGTCAGTATTCTAGATCAAATTCTTTGCCCTGTTCTACTTCTTGGTAACATTTGGTGCAAAGGGAGCAGAAGTCCCTTGTGGCATATTTCTTTGGTATGGTGGAGCCCCTAGTGGGTATGTATCTGGCTCCTGTGACTTCCCCCCTTCGCCTTTAATGTAAGAACTGAAGTGAGGAATATTTGGAGCATGCTGCTGTCTGGTTGCTTCCAGCAAGTTTATGGTCATTGGATATTATACCTGACTAGCACAAGGTAGAGCAGCCACCCAGTCTACTTTAACCAGTACTAGGAGTGGAGCACAGAATCAAGGAGCCAAAACTGGCACTTGGTTCTAACCAGCTTTGTATGTTTCTCATTTCCTGTGCTGGTCTGGGCCAATCTATTGGAGAAGGGAGCCACCATTTTGAAAATCTGAAAGGTGCTGCTCAGGGAGCAGACTTCTTAAATTCATAATCTGAAACAATGTAAGATAGGTACCCTCAGGGACATAGTATAAAGGATAAGAGTAATTGCCTGAGTTATAGGCTGATCACTAGTGATTTACACTGATATAGCTAGGAGTAGAAATTTGGCCATAATTATTTAATGTAAATAAATAATTCATTCACTCTTCTGGCAGTATCCTCAAACTTTACTATATCTCATGGGTGCATATATTCCATTAAGGTAACTTTTTCAATCCAATTTCTTTACTTCCTTTTTTCCAAAGGTAAGTGGCAGAATTTAAAGTAATTCTACACTGAACTGAAATCTTGTAAGTTTTTGCAATTGTATTTCTTACTTTTTTGAACAAACCACATTTGTGACAAAAAGTCATCTTTCTGATCTGTCCAAAATGGCTTTCCACCCTCCAACCAGGCTTATTCAAACTGTCCTCAGATATTTTCATTTTGGTTCTGTTAATCACTCCTGCCCCGAACCTGCTCTGGCCAGTCTCCCCAGGGGGTAGCTGACACAAAGAACAGTGGTCCCTGATGCATCTTCCCAGGGCCATAGGCCCTGAAAAACTGTACTGGGCTGGAGCAAAGTCTGCAGCCATGCCAGCCAGCCCCACTCCCTGGGTGAGGTGAGCAGGCACTGGCCCACCCTGCCCTACAGGAGAATTAGCTGGCTAAGGGATGGGGCAGGAGTACAGACTCCAGCCCCTGGCTCCAAGGCCCTGCCTTCCCCTTCCCCACAACACTGGCAGGGCAACAGCATTCCCAGTGATCCTGCCCTGCCAGCACTGAGTAGGGTGGGGAGTTTCTGGACTATCATAGGGGTTTTAGGTGCTGGAGACTGGAGTCCAGAGCCCTCTTTTAGCTAGGTCCCAAGGCTTAAGCCCCTAAAGCCCCTGAGATAATCCAGCCTTGCTGTTAATAATTTTACATTCCTTAGTATCTTCTATTTGCAATCAGAGGAACATTCCTGCAGTCCCTAATAGTGTAGGGCCATCTTCTGTCATCTGTATTCTAACTAAGCAGTACTTTATGTATCACCTCAGTGAAGTCAATGAGACTACTTGCAGCATCAAAGACTGCTCAATGTAAAGATGACAGAATTAGGACTGAAGAGATATGCAGGGTATGAAGAAGGTATAGGCGAGTGTCATTGCAAATTGATTTAACAGCAGTAATTCTCTCAATTGTACTGATGTGTGAAAGCATTTTAGGCATGGCTTAGCCTGAGAATGGACTGAGTTTTCTTCAATTTTCAAGGCAGTTTTCAATTCTGCTTCCTTTGCGCTGAAACTAGAGCATGATTGTTTATTGACAAGGAGCTCCAATTTCCTACTTAAATATCAGCTCCTGTAACACTACAATAGACTGTGTATTGCAAAACAGCCTCCAGCAGAGTAAGGTGGAAGAAGGTTCTTAGTAAGCTAAAGTTACTATTGCATCTTTGTGTAACACCTGAAAAGGGGCATGCTTAGACATAAGTCTTATAGAATTGTTTGGTGTGTGCTACAGCTAAGCTCCTAAATAACCCATAGCCAAATAACTTCAGGCCTGTAGTTAAATCTTTGTTCAGACCTGTAGTTAAATCTCAGTTTAAAATATGTGATGCAATAGATTAGTGTAATAAAGATCCCAGTGATCAAATAATGAAGGATTTTCACTTCTTTGAGAGTCATAGACCCAGACAACAGAGGAAGTGAAGTTTTATTTCTTCCACAGAACATGTTGAGAGATGTCCAGTGATAGGGAAGCCCCCCGCCACTACATGGTTCACAGGTTCCTTTTCCAACCATCTATACCAATTGTATCTGACTAGTATCATCAAGCTGGAAAACTGGCACACACAAAAGAAGATTTCAATAAGATTAAAGGGCTTTTCAGGGTATTAAATGAAAAAAAAATCCCAAAGCTTTACATTTAATCTAATACTAAAGAAGATTATCCTGTCCCTTAATAGCAATGTCACAACAAATAACAAAGCTATGAAATAATCACTGTTAATTTGAATATCCCTGGGTTTCAATATACTGTCCAAACAGCTGTTAACTCAAGTTGACTCACCAGGAGCAAAGTTCACTGCCCAGAGGTGATGATCACTCCTGGTCTTGCTGGCTTTCTTTTTATTGATGTCTTATTTCTCCAGTTCATTGCTTTTGAATTTTCTTCCTAATTTCATCATTTCCTTCCTAGCTCAGTTGCTTTCTTGAAGCACAGCATATATATCTCTCTTGGACATCAAGAACATGAGCTAATTTACACCAACTATGTCCATTTATATTGTTCTGGCAATTTAATTTACTGCCATATTAAGGCCCCTTTATACTGTCAGAGAGCTGTAAAGGGGCCTTTGTGCAACTGAAAATCAGCCCCTAACCATCCAGATATTAAGGAATAGTATAACATAAATCTAAACAAAATGCAGTATCTTGGGTAAAATAAGCAAATATTGATTGATCTAGTGTAACAACAGCAGCACTTGGGTGGTCATATAGGAATGCAGCATGTTGGGAAGCATGATGAATATTGATCCTTGATAAACTGGTGGAGGTTACTGCAAAGGATGTTTTTTCAGGTAGCAACCTTCAAGTAAAAAAACATAACTTGGATTTCACCATATCTCACAAAGTGCTATCAACAGACCATAGGCCAGCTCATTAAAAGCAAAGTTAATGGCAGTATTTATTTTATTTCAAATGTGATTTCCAAAACTTTAAAAGCCTCCTTCCATAAAAGATGATTCTCAGCAATTAGGAAATGGAGCGTTTTCTTGCTCTTGCTCTGAGCAGGGCTGGCCCGAGCTTTATTGGTGCTCTAGGTGCTTGTAATTCATCACCCCCCCGGGAGGGAGGAGCAGGCTGGTTCAGGGTGGGCTCTGCTGTCTTGCCCCACCTATGGGATGGGCCTCCTTACCCCCAGGGTGGAACAGCCAGCCCAGGGGAGGGGCGAAAGTGTGGAGCCCAGCCTCTGGGTTGTCCCACTCTGCCCCTAGGCTGGCCTTTCTCTGCCCTGGGGGTGGGGCAAGCCAGCCCTGCAGAGTGGCTGGTTTTGAGCTCTTGGGTCCCTCCCCCTTCCCTGCTGCCTTCTGCTCTACACCAAAGGCAGTGAGGAGGAGATGGGCGACAGCGAGGCCGTGGAGGGCCAGAGGAAATAGGACCACTCACCCTGCCCCAGCATGGCCCTAGGGGAGCTCCCTTGGCACCCCCTATTGCCCAGAGCCCTAGGCGACTGCCTAGGTTGCCTCTACGGGTAGACTGGCTGTGGTTCTGAGTGTGTGGGAGAGGCAAATGATAATGACATCATAGCAGTAGGCTGAAATAAAATTTTGTTGGGAAGAATTTTCAGGCAGAAGAGGAGACTGATAGAGCTATTGACTTTGTAGCTGAGTGGTTAGGGTACGGATCTGAGATATGGGAAAGTTAAGGGCAAGTCCCTGCTCTGCCTGATTAAGAGTGATTTTTAGATTAAAACTTTGCTCAGAATCAGGGCCACCGGGGGGACAAAGGGGGGATAGGGATAACTTGCCCCAGGAGCCCACCAAGAAGGGGGCCCCCTGCCCTGGCCCCTGCCTCAGCTTCTAACTTTATTCATCCAGGGGAACTTTGAGGGTGGGTAAATCAGGAGGAGCTTGGTAACTGGGAAGGTGGCTGGAGTGAGCTGAGATAGGAGGAGACCTGGGGCTGGGCAGAGATGGTATGAGTTATATGTATGGAACGGGGGGGTCCTCACATCAAATCTGCCCCAGGTCTGCTAAGTCCTGTGGGGAACCCTACTCAGAATCAGGAAGAACAGGGACTTGCATTAGGTTGCATGCATTCCAGGCCCGTGCTCTAATGACTCAGCAACAGAGCATGTGAAACACACTTTCAGAAAAACATTCAAAGGTTTTGGTTTCATTCCAATCCAAAATTAAAACAAATCTTGAAAATTCAAAGTTGTCATGAAATGGATTTCTCTTCCACCCATTATCTTCACTTCTAACTGGAAATTACTGTAAGCATTAAGATATGAAAAATTTGCCAAAGCACTTCACTTAGGCTTGTAACTTTTACTCATGGGGTTAGTGCCACTGAATTAATTAGAAGTCTGTGTGCGTAATTTGATTCACACATGTAAATGTCTGTAGGACTAGGACCAATATCAGTAAGGCATCATCAATATGCAGCTGCCTCAAAAATGGAGGTTGTTTTTAGTAGTGCACACTATGTTGCAGAAGTTGAGGAGAAATTTTGGCCAAAGATTCTAGCTTAGAGCATTTCCTCTAGTGAGGACTGTTACTGGATGTTGAATGTCCACATAAAACAAAGGGAGCTACAGTTTTAAACATCTCATATGAAAAGATAACATCAAGAGTATTTCATTGCTTACACTACCACTAATTACATCTTTACATTTTTAAAAGGGCAGCAGGGACCTATCTAAAAGCAATAGGAATAGATTGAGCCATCCAAAAAGTATATCAGATGTAGTCAATTAGTTTCTCTGGTCTTACATTCATGGCAATGTCTACACTGAGTATTTCAATTTGAATTACTGAATTCGAATTGACCAATCTGAATCTAATTTGAATTCGGTCAATTTGAATTGACATGGCCACACTAGAAAATCCAATTCGAATTGGCATGTTCATGAACAGGACTAGCTAGTTCGAATTCAGTAGGGGGCGATATTGTATAGGGAAAAATCAAGCTGTGGCTAATTCAAATTAACAGTGAATTCAAATTGACATGGCCACACTATGGCAATTCGAATTACTCACTTTGAATTGACCCTGACTTAGATGGAAAAGCAGATTTGACCAATTTGAACTCTGCTTTCCTCAATTCGAACCAAGGAGTACCTCAGTTCAAATTGAGAAAAGTGGGCATGTCCATGCACTTATTTGAATTCGAATTGATGACAATCAATTCGAATTCACATGTAAGTGTAGACATAGTTCTGATTGTTGTTAAACCAGTGTAAATCTCAAGTCATTCCATAGTAGTTAGTGAAGTTATAGGCCAGTAATGGATGGAACAGCTTTTTCTTCCCTTCCACCCCCCCCAGCCCCAGGCAGGGGGCAATCACAAGGACATTTGCACCAGGATGCAAATTTAGACTATAATATTGTTGCATATGTACTTTCATCTACCATCTTCATACACATTTGGCCAGTATTGAATAGCAAAGTATCCGCAGCTTTACATTAAGAACGGTGGTATCTGGTGCTTTTAGGGTTCAAAATATATATGAAATGTGTGAAATTATCTGTACGATTTTTGAAAAAGTGAACTGGTCCTCCTGTTTGAAATAATCTTTGGTCCAAGCTCCTTGCTGCTGAATTGTGGTGCCTACTAAATTAGAGGGAAGGGGGTATGAAAACAACTAGACCAGGAGCAAAGAAGTCTTTACATGTCTTCTTGAAAGTCCTATTCTAGTTTTGTGGTAAATGCCATGTTGATATTCAAAGAAGAAATATAAGTGAATAACTGAAGGGTGGGATACAGGATTTATTGTATTTCTACCTGCTCTGTTCAGTACAGAGGGTATAGGTGGCAACAACACTTTAAAAGAAACTTGAATTTGGTAACAGATTTTCTAACAGAAAGACTATCCACAAGACATCTAGACATCTAAAGCTTACCTTATTTTTTAGACTATGCTTACATTCCTATGAGTCTAGAGGTCATGGCAGGCCAGAATTTAACATTACTAATCCTTTAATGTTCTTTGTTTGTTTCATACAAGGCCTATGAATGGCTGCAATGTTGAAATACAATGATTTCAGGAGTTATCAACAGATGTCTGATTAATATGACTCAGAGATATCATAATGCAGAGGCAATTTTTTTATATGCAGTGAGAAACATAATGAACAACTCCCCCACACAGTATCACAGAAACAATAATTCTTTCAAATTTTACTGAAGCCTATGGACTTTATTAAAGTCTATGGATGTTAGTGAAAGATGTATCCATTTCTCTAGAAAGTGATACAACTAAAAAACATGTACATTGTCAAAAAATGCAAAAATCTCTAAAGTTTACAATAAAAATGTCAAAACAAAATCATATCCATATGTCTCATAAATAAATCAGCAGGGCTGTATCATTAGATGTCTTAAGATAAGGACAGAACAATTGAAATTACAAATATTATTCTTCTAAAATCACATTAACAATCCTGGTTTGTAACTGAAAGAGGTTCAGGTTTGGCAGCAAGTGAATGTAGGTTTTTGTTTTTTTTTTAATAAATGAAATGTAAATTTAAATACACAATGCTTTAGGGTCATGTAACAGAATGTAAAAAATCATTCTATGCCTTGGGTAAGGGACCCTGCAGTTCTGCTGCACCCTTCATGGTGTATTCAACATGTCTCACCAAAGTGAGAAAGGATGAGGTCTTTTTGTTTGTTTGTCATTTCAGGTTTTAATCCCAGCAGGGTTTTCAGAAAGGTGTGAGGGAAACAAAATTTTTTACACAGCCTACTGCCCCCTCTCCAAAGAAATGGGGAAAAAAAATACATAAGCTAGAACTTTTTTTTTGAACGTTTTCTTATTTTTTAAATGCAAAAAATAAAGACAGATATTTTGGATTTTTTGAAAAGTCTGACTTTTGGTAAAATTCCATTTTCACCTTTCAAAAACTTAAACAAAACCAAAGCAAAACCAGAAAATGTTGGCGCTCAAGTTTTTGCTTTTTCAGGGAAATGATAGAAAACTTTGCAAAAAATTAAATTTTTCACAAGTATTTTTTTTAAAAAGAAGTAATATTTTGTAGAAAAATTTGCAATAGAAAACATGGCTATGTCTACACCAGGAAAACTTAGTTTGGACTTGTTAGTACAAACTAAGAAGTTCGAGCTTAGTTTAAGGTTTGTTTGAACTAACTTCATGCTTCTAAGTTCGAACAAACTGTGCATTCTAGTTTGAACTAACGCTTAGTTCAAAGTAGAATGTGTGGTTAGTTAGAACTAACCAGCTTAGTTCAAACTCACAAAGTTCGAACTAAGCGTTAGTCTGGGTCTTGGCTGGACTTAGTCTGAACATTAGTTCAAACTAAGGCGGTTAGTCCAGACTAAGTGCTGGTATTTAGACACTTTACTGATTTGTCTTCTTTTGATTGCACTAGAATTCTGTAAAGTAGTCTTGAAAACCAAGAGAGAATTCTTTCCTTGAATAGGGCCTCCTGTGAATTTTTCTCTTCAGGTTTCCAGATACTTGCCATTGGCTAATTTTTCCCAGGTTTCAAGTACTTTCTCAGAAGTAATGAGCAGGCTTGCCAACCAGAGGTGGCAAAGGGGTCAATTGCCCTGAGATGCATCAATTAAAAAGGGCCCAGGTAGATGCAAGGGATGTGAGTGAAATTGCTCTATGGGGTGGCTAACTCCTGTCCTGCCTCTTATACCTACTTCCTCTCCTGCAGCCTGCTCACTGTTGTGTCCCTTTTCTCTCCTCCCCCATGCTGATCAATCCCAGTTGTTGTTGCTCACTGCCTTGGGGGAAGAGAAGCATGAAAGTGGAGAAGAAGGAAGGATGGCAGAAAGACCTAGTGGGCAACAGTGTGTATGGAAGAGCAGATGGGGGCCAAGTGGAGAGGGGAATGAGGGACACAGAAAGCAGTGAGGCTGAGGGGTGAGCCTAGGGGTCATAATGTGGGCAGAAGAGGGTGATGGAGAACTAGCCTCTGCAAGGAGAAGCTTTACTGCTGAGCCATGGTTGCAAACCTCAATCTTCCCTTTCTAGGGGGACCATTGACTGTTCTGCCCTGTGAGGCTCAGAATCACTGTCATTGGGCCTGGTCCCAAGTGCTCTTAAATACCACTAATGTCAGTGGGTTTGATAGTCCTCAGAATTCCCTGAGAGATTTTCAATACCTCATGCTCTCAGACTTTGTTTACTATGCCTGAAAAGCAGTCAAGCCAAGAGTACAAGGGACTGGACTTGATGACCTCTCATGGTCCCTTCCAGTTTGGGGTGGCCAAACTTATGGAACTCAAGAGCCACACAAGTTGATGATTAAACCTTGAGAGCTGCACTGAGGCATATAGTCATATTTTACCTACTCCAAAATTACTAAGATTAAAATTCATTGCACACTTTAATTTTATCGTAAAAAGGGCAGATACTGATCTTCCTCATGTCAGATTCTAATAATTACTTAAGGTTACCATTATAACTAGGCCTACCTATACAGTAAAAATTTAGCTTCTCCCCGCCATCCCAGCCATGCCGCACTTCTCCCCGCTGTCCTGACCCCCTCCCTAATCCCCAGGCCCTGATGTAGGCTCCCCCTGGCTGACCCCCCCCAGACCCCTTTACCTGGCCTCTCTAGCAGCTAGGCACAGGCTGGGGCTCCCCTCAAGCATGCTTAGGGTGGGAGATTTAAAACTCCTAGGCTGGGGCTGCTTTCCTCTGGCTTTCTTCTGCAAGCCACACTTTCTCATTCAAGAGTCGCATATAGCTCCTGAGCCACAGTTTGGCCACTCCTGTTCTATCACTATGTTAGGTTAAGACAGAATATGTTTTGGCCTGATCCTATAGAGTAAGTTTTGTCTGACTGTAGAATTATTTTTAAAACCTATCAGCATTCACTGGGCATTTGTAACAACAGACCCATTTCCATAGTCTGAACCCAAAATTTACAATACAGTAATTCCTCCCCCACAGCCTCTCGCAGACCTGTTTGTGAGGCTTCTGGGAGATAGAAATCCAGATGGGTTGAATTCAAGGTTGTCCTGTTGAGAAAGAGGGGGCTATAAAAAACCAGAGTGGATTTTCCCAAGGAATAATGTCTTTACAAAATAAAAGAGCTGTGCACTCTCTGTGGCCAGGAGAAGCTTTTGGTGGATCAAAAGTGTGTGTGTGTTTGTGTGTCTGTGTGTGTGTGTGTGAGAGAGAGAGAGAGAGAGAATGAAAAGAATTCTGGATGGATGTGCAGAAGAGATTTTTTTTATCCTTTAAATAACAATAAAATAATTTAATGATAAAACCAACATTCATCTGTTTACCTTATGTGACTCCTCAATCACTGTCTGAAACACAGACTTTAAAATTGCCATGGCAAGAAATCTTGAAGTAACTTTACTTTGAACTTTTTTTTTTTTTCTCACATCACTCTTTACTTTAAGATTGCCCATCCTCACCTCTTGAACTTGTCTGGAGTCTGTACGTACTTTGACACCCTTTCAGCTGAAATTCTTATTCAGACATTAATCACTTCCTTGTCTCAACTACTGCTATGAACTCTTAAAGACAAGCTATTAGATCAACTTCTCTTGGTGAAAGAGAAAAGCTTTCTATCTTACAGAGAGCTCTTCAGTTGAGTTCCTTTCACCAACAGAAATTGCTCTAATAAAATATATTACCTCATCCACCATGTCTCTCTAACATCCTGAGACCCATGAGCATGTGCAAGAGGGGACAAGTTGGGGCATGGCCCCCTCCAACTTGCAAGGGCACAAAGCTCCTTCTGAGGCCAGCAGGGTAGGTAGTGTGAGCCCCTCCTGCCCCAGACTGGGGTGGAAGCAGCATGTGCCACCAGCTGCAGGAGCAGAGCTAGTTCCACTGGCTGCAGGGGGGAGACAGGCCGTCTGGTGGTTCGGAGTACAGCCCCCACAAAAGTGGCCAGATTTTTACCTCTGTGCACACCCCAGCCTAACATGGCTACAACAGCACTGCGTGAACTATTTTATAATCAGTCCAAAAACTTTGAGATTCATATAATGGTATATCCAGACATCTTCACTCTAGGAAACAAAACCACTTCACCCTCTGCTGCCAGTGACCCTCACTGGCTCTTTAATTATCTCCAAACCAATTCAGCAGTGCCCCTGAATTTTTCAAAATTCTGAATAGTCTTGCTGCCCCCTACTTCTCTGACTTCATATCTGCCCATAGATCAACATTTTTTGTCTGTTCACTCATCTTTATACAGTTGTGGGTAAAATGTGCACGTGTGCATGCATGCATGTGCATGCACTATATTCCTATTTCACTTGTGCTTTCCATCTGGGACAGGTAGTGTCTGATATGTACACTGCAGAAAATTTTGGTATGCTCTCAGGGCACCATTAGCCAATAAGAATTAGCTCTCATGATATAAATATTTTTAAGCTGAAATCTCAGTGCAGTGATCTATGGGTATGGAGTTCTGCAGAACAAGACAAACTGATTCTCCTTTGCTCATGCAATTTCAACAAAAAGTTGAACTGCAAAGAGAGATTTGTGCACTTATTTTAGATAGCCCCAGCAATTTAAAAAAAACACAACAATTCTTGCATGTTATTTATGTTACAAAATACAAGCACCTCACATCCCTCTTTTAGAAGGCTCTTTAGGATGATCTTTGGAAGATGAGCTGAAAGCAGACAGAAACAATCACAGCCATTATTTGAGAAAGAACTGAATAATGAGTTTTGGACTATGTCAAGTAAACATGAGAGATCTTAATTTAGCATCAATTATTGTGGCCTCACAAGATTTTTAAACGTTGAGGCCTAAAAGGCAAGGTCTTTTGGAAGGTTGCTGGAGGTGAGAAAGTAGTTCATCCTCTTCTATGGGAGAACACATGGGGTATAAATGAGGAAAGGAAAACCCTGTGAGGTTTCCTTCAAGGCATTTTTTTCTAAAATCTTTTTGTTGATGACAGAGAGAGAGAGAAGGCCAAGTAGATGTACAGTCTTGTGTGCAGAATCCTGTGAATCAGCTGGGATCTGCATGGATTCCTGAGGATCTATAGGAGGACAGGCCCAGTCATACACAGGCCCTGTGCCATCTTCGGTGATCCTTGCCTTCTGTCCAGTTCCTGGATAGTGTGGCTAGAGTGACATCAATCAACCAGGACTTTCCTTGACCCTTGCTAATCATTGATCCCTCCAATGGGTTAAGTGCCTTAGGCTGTATTAATATCCTTCTGGATTGCTCATTGGTTTTTGAAAGAGATGGATAAGCATCCCTGCTATCTTCTTGCCATCAGTAGATCCCTAACCCCTATAGAATGCTCTATGAAGTGAGTGCTGTGGAAGGAATAGTGCTGTGGAAGAAGACATGCTCTCCCCTGCGTCTATGGGAGATGGGGTGAGAACTGTGGTGGGGATCTTCACTGCTTATACTGAAAATCAGAACTCAGAATGCTATTCTTGGCTCTGCCACAGCTTTGCTGAGTGGGCTTGGGCCTGTCTCTTAATTTCTTTTGTCTGTCTCTCTAGTTGTGAAATGAGAATAATATTACAGCCCTATCACACAGGCATGTTATGCTTGATTAATTTAGTGTTTGTAAAGAGCTTCACGATCCTTAGATGAAAAGCATCATAGAAGTGTATAGTTTTAATAACAGCAAACAAGTACATAGAAATTGCTCGTACTGTAATTTCCTTCTGGTGTAAACGTTCCTTTTTTCTTCCTAAATCTGCCCCAATAGAAATGTTCCTCTTTAAGGCAATTATGTGCACAAATTGATACAGACAAATTAACAGTTTGAAATAAATGATATTGTTCTGATTTTTCAAGAAGAGTGTTTCCTGCATCTGAGAGAGTGACAGGAATATATTTACAGAAAAACAGTTAAAATTTTGTCATATTTCTCTTCCTGAGGGTTATTTGTCTTATTCATGAAAATGGAAGGTCACAAATGTCAGATTCTTAAGTCCCATCTACTCTGCGAAATTAACTCACTGCTCACAAAGGCTGTGGATTCCCTTCAACATGATTTACATTGATTGGACATGATAGAACTGTACTTGTATGATTAAAGAAAGTGCTTTCTGCAGTAGTGCTGAAACTCTTTGTTTTGTATACACAAGAAGTTAGACCATTTTCAAAGGGAGGAGAAGATTAGAGGGACCTGCTTTTGAAAATAGCCCCATTCCTAATATAAATGGATCCTTACTGCATCTCATTCCCTTATTTTCTAAGTACCTTTGGCATTCCAAAGAAAACTAATTATCTGGGCTGGCTGGTGCTACGGATTCACAGTGCTTGGTGTTGACATGTAGATCATGCTGGTGCTGTACGGAGAATATTGCTGGATTCACAGTGCAACTAGTTCCATTTGTAATTACGGAACATGATTTCAGAAAACACCTAGATTTAAATGGGGCATGGATGATTCATCTGTGAGGAAAGGAAGCCGTGACAGAACATGGAACAGTAATCACATTTCTGGATCAGCATGTGCATAGTAACAGTTGTATTTAATTTGAAATATAGGAGTCAGGTCAGAGAGAACACTTAACTTAAAGCATGTATCTGAAATGTTCACTCTATATTAGCATTTTCCATTTGTATTGTGGGGGTTTTTTTTTGTTTTTTTTAATCCTAAGGTGCTCAGAAGGCAAGAGACCAATAAGGATCTCTTCACTCATTGCAGAAATGCAGCGACTGTAACAGTGTCTGATCTTCCAAACATTCCATCATTGGAAGCCCTGTTGAAATCAACAGGAATTCGATGACAGCCTACAGATGAGATCAGGCTCTGATGCTGCAAAGCAACATTACACAACAGTTCAGAACAGAATCTGAATTTCACCAGAATTTCATGATGAATATTGTTACAGTCTGAACTTATCCTGCCTATTTCACAAAAATCCATGTCATAAACTAAACTGTAATGTCTCCAATTTCTCTATGCAGGATATGAACAACAGGAGTTACTTGGATCTTCTGAGGTGTTTTATTCTTTTGGCGGTGGTATTATTATTTAGTTATTATTGCTAGTAATGTTTTTCTGTCTGGTTATATCACCTAAGCATTTCTAACAAAAACCTTAAACTTTAAAAGATGTATTTTTTCAAGGGTCACCATCAGTCTTAAATTTAGGGTTTTATCTAAGTACAGTTTTCTAAACCTGTATACTTACCAATATAGTCAATTTGGTGTAGCCCCTATTGCAGATGCAGCAGTATCAATATATAATCTTACTGGTATCCCTTGTTTTAGTTGCTGTCTATAAATATTATCACCATATATGTGCTTTAATCATACATATTATTGCTGTGTGTAGACCAGTTCTCAACTCAAGGTGTTAAAAGTAATTTAAAGTCATTTCCATGTATCTGTAGTCTCTCTGCCAATTTCTGGAATTTTACAATATTTCTTCCTTCTTGCTATGTAAAAGACTACACAAACTGCAAGCAGCAACGCTTCTCTGCATGAGAGAGAGTCAAATTGACTGTTCATTAAATTCTAGGAAATGCATTGAGCAAACAAACATCCCCCCCATCTTTCAGTTACAGTAATGTTTGGCTTGAATTACAATATTAGATACAAAAATTTTCAGACAGAAGTGTGATTTTTAAATTGGTGTCAATTTTAAACATTAAATTAAAAACATAATGAAAACCCATAGCTATATTAATGCTGATCTGGAAACACTATCTTCCTCCAAAAGCATTTTTTAACAGCAATTCTATCAATGGAATATTGTGATTAATTCACGATTCCAGTATAGTACTTGGAATGTATCCTAGATCAGTGGGTCCCAACCTTTTCTCTGCCGTGGCACACCTTGATACCTTCAAATTTTTTGAGGCACACCACCATCAAAAAACTCATAAATATTCAAAATAACTTAAATTACTTATGAATATACATGAATCAGGGCACAGTGTTTTGGAAATGCTGCTATGTGGGGTAGTAGGGGTAGCAGAGCAGGGGTGGCAAAACGGGAGGTCAGGAATCGTGTGCAGTGGCAGGAGTGAGTGTGGGGAGCAGAGCAGGGCAGGGGTGGCAAAAGAGGACAAGGGGGGCCATGCGGGGAACAGCACAAGGGTGGCGAGAGAGGAAGGGAGAACAAGAGTGGCTTTGTGGGGGGGATGGGGGAAGCTGCGGAGTGGGAAGGTAGGGCAGGGGAGCACGGTGCAGCACCCATTTCCCCCTTCTCCACAGTGGCTCCCTGCCACCCAGGGCAAATCCTCACCCCGCTGCTGCTCCCTTCCACCGCAGTGGGTCCTGTCCTGCCCTCCCCCAGCCCCCTGCTGCCTGTGATGGACCCTCCCATCACTGCAGGGGCCAGAACTAGGCCTCCAGCTACACACCCCCCCACAGCCATCCTACCCTCCAGCTAAACACACCCCCAACCAGCCCCACCCCACAACCCCAGCTACACACCTTCTGCTACTCAGGCACTCCCACCCACCTCTGCTAGACACACACACCTGCCTCACACAACCCCCAGCAACCCTCCCCCCCAAAGCCCTTACCTGGGCTGTTTGCAGGCTGACTGACAAGCTGCTCTGCCCTGCAGGGGGAGATTCACACACTCCGAGTCTCCCCCAGCTCTCTGCTGGCTGGGCTTAAGGTGGAGCCAAGTTTAAGGTGGAGCCACCTGAATGAGGCATTTGG
The DNA here is from genome assembly GCA_007922195.1 of Podocnemis expansa. Lineage (NCBI taxonomy): Eukaryota > Metazoa > Chordata > Testudines > Podocnemididae > Podocnemis > Podocnemis expansa. Next base: position 90,425,056 of record ML681963.1, on the reverse strand, counting down.
ACTGCTCCTGCCATTTTTAGGGGGACCCCTGGAACTCCCTGTTCTAGTGCCTTCCTCTATTTTTAGGGGGCAGAATGCTGCCTGCCTAAAAATAGGGGGCCCAGGTGGCTGGGCTGAGGAGGGAGGGAACTTTAACTCCAGCTCTCCGGCATGCTCGTGGCACACTTTGGGTATTCCCACGGTACACCAGTGTGCCCCGGCCCACTGGTTGGGAACCACTGTCCTAGATAGAACATGGGCCGACTGGAAGATCTGCAGAAAGTGATAGCTATGTCAACTAACCATCCAACAAATGAGTAATGAGTCATTTGTAAAGCTGATGCCTTTTATTTATATATATTTTAAGTATCATCCCAAGTGGAGACTTTATATTCCAAAGTAGCATATATTACTAAATGATTTTTATGGGGGGGTTGTGGTATAAACTTTACCAAAAATCACTGCAGCTTTAGTTGGGTAGCACTTCACTTCTTATCTCTTACTGCTCCATGATGTTCATGATGCTGTTAAGTAGCTATTGTGTTCCTCCCCTAGAGAGAGAACTTCATTACAATGGGTAGAACTACTTGTTATTGGTAGGGTTGGTGGCAGGGGCATCGCTGGGGCGGGGAGGGACCCAGGGCACGGGCCCAGCCCCTGCCCCCAGCCAGAAGGCCATGCCCCCTGGCCGGGGATAGGCCACGCCCCCTGGCCCGGGCAGAAGCGGCCGCTGGAGGCCCGGCCCACATACGCAGCTCTGGATCCCCGGTCGGGGATGGGGCGGCCGTGGCCGCTGGCGGCCAGGCCTCCGATCCCCAGCGGGGGATGGGGCCACTGTGGGCAGCTGGCCGGGCCCCAGATCCCTGGCCAGGGATGTGGGCGCCGTGGCCGCAGGCAGCCAGCCAAGCCCCGGATCCCTGGCCGGGGACGGGGCTGCCGCGGCTACTGCTGACTCAGGATCGGGCCAGAGATCCAGGGCACTGGCGTTGGGACTCAGGGCATGTGCCCCGGTGTGCCCAATGCCAGCAACGCCACTGGTTGGTGGTATCTCTGATTTAGGTTGCTTTAAGATTTCAGTTGCTTATAGCTTTGCCAGATTTGAACAGTTTTGGCTAAAATTTTCCATGCTGGGTGGGTGTCTGCTTCAGTTTGAACAGTTTGGGAAAAGTCAGCCAAAGTGATCTGCTGTTATTGAAAACAGCTGATGCAAAAATACATTTAGTTCATGTTAAAAAAATCTGGCAGCCTTTTCTTTGAAAATTTCTAATGCCTCCTTCCTTTGTGGTAGGAAGCTGCAACCTTGTAAGTGAGTGGTTTTTATGTCAAAGATGAACCTTTTGCAACCCCCATGAAAATCTACTTGAATGTGGCAAATTTATAATCCTTTGAGAAATCAGTTTACACATTCTCAGTAGAGACTTCTGACATTTTAGTAGCTAAATTCCACAAAGAGCCTGTCTACCCCTGCCATGTTCCAGCCCAGATCTGAGCAGGACTTTCTCCTGAATTACAACTCTGGGTTGCTGCTATTGATAGCAAGGAGACTGTCCTTCCGGTGTTCTCAGTGACTCTCCTAACCGTACAACCTTAATTCAGCTTCCATGGACATATGCATTATGAAGCAGATGTTAATTGCATTTTCATATGCTATTTTTTTCCAGAGGACCCATGCCTCACTTAGTGAACAAGGTGGACAGGGCTCAACTGAAAAGTGTGTAGTGAATGTTTTTTCTTTGTTGTATAATGTGTGGCCCAGTGCCTTATCCACTGTATGCCGTTGAAACACTGCTCTAAAAGGCAGAATTTTTATTTTCTTCATGGGTCTTTCTATGGGATCAGCATAGTATAAGTGATCCATAATTGTTAATGAATTTATTTGCACAACTGAAATGGTCTTATTATTCCCATTTTGGAGATGGTGAACTGGGGCACAAAACAGGTGATGCATGAAAGGCTTTCAGGGTCAAGTAGTTAGCGTACTCTCCTGAGAAGGTTATCCCCCGCAAGCAGAGGAGGGATGTGAACTGGGTTATCTTTACCTAATTCAGGGGTGGCTAAACTTATGGAACTCAAGAGCCACACGAGTTGATTATTAAACCTTCGAGAGTCACGTTGAGGCATATAGCAGTTTTGGACTAGGTAAAAGTATATGGCTAAGTTTAAAATTCATTGCACACTAATTTTATTGTAAAAAGAGGGCAAATATTGAGCCTACTAATGTCAAATTGTAATAATTACTAAAGCTTACCATGAAAACAAGAACTATACAGTAAATGATCTGTTTTCTTTTTCATATTTTTGTTTCTTATTATTCAACATCATGTTTAGAAGGACTTGTAAAACATGATTTTATTTTAACAATGAGTAAACCACATTAGGGCCTATGAGAAAATCTAAATATGCTGCTGTTTCTCCCTGCTGCCCCCAACCATCCCACCGCTTTGCCTTGCTGCCTCCAGCCATGCTGCTGCTTCTCACTGCCACTCCTGACCATGCCATGCTTCTTCCCACTGTCCCCGACCCCCTCCCCCCTTCCCAGGGCCCCCTCACCTGGCTCCTCTGATAGCTAGGCACAGGCTGGGGCTCACTCCTCTTGCTTTTAAGTCCTGCCTGGGCTGAGCATCCAATATGGCCACTCAGAGCATGCTCAGGGTGGGAGATTTAAAACTCCCAGGCTGGGGCTGCTTTCCTCTCTCTGACCCACCTATAAGCTGAGTTCTTCCATGAGCAGCACCTTTTCATTCAAGAACTGCATGAGGCTTCTGAGCCACAGTTTGGCCGTGCCTGATCTAGCCTAAAAGTTATAAAGTGGTCAGTACCCTCTTCTAATCTCTGCCAGACATTCTGTGTGATGCAAGGCAGGCATCTAACACATTCCTGTAAGAAACACCTTAGGTGTCTAAGCCATCTGACTTCAGGTAGCAGATGCTCATTCACGGGTCATTAAGCAGAGCAACCTATAACCTGGATTTAGGAACCTATCTTAGACTTTGTCTACATTGAGGGGGCTCTTTTAAGTCAACTTAACAAGGTTGACTTTAAGCAGACTTAAAGTTGACCTTGTTAAGTTGATTTAAGGGTATGTCTACACTGTCTCCAGTGTAGACATACCCCACCCCTTGCCCTGCCTCAGGTCCTGAGGCAGCCCCATCTGGCTCCTACTGCTGCCACCAGTGGCTGGGGCTGGACTGGGCCCTAGGAGCTGGACTGGGACCGGGGATGGGGTGGCGGGGCCTGGGCCAATGTTCCCTCAAATTTTTTGCAGGCTGTATGCAAAAAATATTTCTTTTGTGCAAATTTTCAGAACCAGTGTCCAAATTTGTGCACACTTGAGTGTGGTCAAATATCTGGTGAATCCAATTATAATCCATCTCCCATATGAGTAGAAATTAAAAAATATTAGCACTGTCAATTTTTTTTTGTGCATGCTTTATTTTGTTGTGTGCACAGGTTTCACGACCTGTGTGCAGCCACACCCATGCACAGCTTAGAAGGAACATAGCCTGGGACCTAACCCTTCCTGCCCTGTAAAGTCGACTTAACACTTAAGTTGACTTTCAGGGCAGGTGTTAAGGTGACTTAAGCAAGTGTTTAAGTTGACTTAATAAATTCTAAATTTGGCCAGGGAGTTCCTTAGGTTGCCTTAAGGCAGGTTAAGTTGAGCTAAGGCTCCCATGTAGTGTAACAAAGCCAGGGCTGATGGTTATAGAAGGGTGATCCTATTGAAAGCGGGCGGTGGTGGGTGGGCACCAGTCCACCCACTTCTAAAACCCCTCCCCCAGCCTATGGGGAGGTGGCACTAGACCCCCTTTCAAATGAGTCCTTGGGACAACTAATGAAAAAACAGGGACGGGTGCGAGGTCATAGGTATATAACGAGGGACTCGGAAGGGGACACCGAGCAGAGAACCCCGGACAGCACCCACTGCTCCTGGAAGCTGTCGAGGGAGCCAGTGGACGCTGCCCAGAGGAACTCTGCCCGGAGACGTGCGCGAACGAGGGACCGGAAATAAGCCCCACGGTCGCAGGCCCCTCCCTCAGCCAACCTCCTCTCTCTGGTCTTGTAGATGGCCTGTTTCGCGGAGGCCAGGAGGAGGTTGGCGAGGAGGTCCCGCGACTTTGTGGGGCCTCGGACAGGGAGTGCGTAAAGGAACACGTGTGGGGAAAAGTGCAGCCAGAACCTCAGGAAGAGGTTCTGGAGGAGCCGGAAAAGGGGCTTCAACCTGGTGCATTCTAAGTAAGCGTGCGCCAGGGTCTCCCTCACGCCGCAAAAGGGGCAGGCCTCGGGGCAGACGGTGAACCGTGCCAAGTACACGCCCGTGCTCACGGCTCCATGGAGGAGCCGCCAACTGATGTCCCCGGCAGGCCGTGGGGTCAGAGTGGAGTAAAGGCTGGCCCACCAGGGGTACTCGCCCCCTGCAGGTGGAAGGAGGTCCCGCCATTTGGTATCGGGGCAGGACGCGAGGGTGAGGAAATGGATGGTGTGGAGCACGAGCATGTACAGATATTGTCGGGGCGCGGTTCGGAAGGGGACCGGCTGCAAGTCCAGCAGCCGGCTCGGCATATGGGACGGGGACTGCCGGGGGGGGCTTGTGGGGCCGGGGCCCGATGGCAAGCTCCGGAGGGCCAGGACTGAGAGGGGGGTGAGGTGTACCCTCTCACAGAACCCGCTCAAGGTAGGCCCGAGCAGAGAGGGGCAGAGCTGCCCTCACCTCCTGGAGTACGTGCCGGGGGGTGCGAAGGGTGGAGAGCCCCATACGCCGGGCAAGCGCGAGGGGGTCCACCCAGTCCCCCCGGGCGTAGTCCAGGAGGTCTCCGATCCTGGTGACACCTGCCAGGACCAACCACCGCCTCACGGAGGGGGCCTCCGCCACCTGCACATGTAGATGGGGGTTGTGTAGCAGGGGCTCCATGAGGAGGTCCTCCCCCTCGGTGAGCACAAGGGCCCTGGAGGCTAAAAGAAGCCTCCAGGTCTGGAGGAGGTCCTGGTAGAAGGCCGGCAGCTCGGAGAGGTCTCACGGACCACCTCTCAGCTGGATATAAAAGAGCTGCCGGTCGTATCGGAGCCCTCGGTAGCGGCGGAGGAGAGCGCACGCCAGGTGGCTCCACACTGGACTATCTGCACCATAAAGGAGTCTCTGCAGGGCCTGGAGGCGGAAGGTGTGGACCTGGCTGTGGACACAGCACAGGCCCTGCCCTCCTTCCTCCAGGGGGAGGCTCAGAATCCCTGCAGAGACCCAGTGCAGTCCTGGCCAGAAGAACTCCAGAACTGTCTTCTGGAGGTGGGCCAGGAACGTCGGGGGGCGGGACCAGGGTGTTGAGCCGGTGCCAGAGCATGGACAGGACGAGCTCGTTGACCACCAGTGCCCTCCCACGGAGGGAGAGGCACCGCAGCAGTCCTGTCCATCTCCGCAGCCGCCCAACGACCCTGTCCTCCAAATTGCACCAGTTCTTGTCTGGGGAGGGATGGGTGGCAGAAAGGTAAACGCTGAGATAGAGCAGCGGACCCGTGCTCCACCGGATGGCTTGAAGTGTGGGCGGGAGGGGGCCCGCCGACCACTCGGCCCCTACCGTCAGGCCAGAGCTCTTGACCCAGTTGACCCGGGCGGAGGAGGCCGCTGAGTAGATGGCCTGGCATGCCTCCAACTGGCCCAGGTCACCCGGGTCCTGGACCACAAGGAGCACGTTGTCAGCATACTCTGACAGCACCAGCCGCAGCTCCGGCTCACGGAGCACCAACCCCGTCAACCTCCGACGGAGGAGACAAAGGAAGGGCTCGATGGCCAGAGTGTACAGCTGGCCCGACAGCGGGCAGCCTTGACGCACTCCTCGCCCGAAGCTGATCGGCTCGGTCAGGGTCCAGTTGAGCTTGACCAGGCACTCTGCAGAGGCGTACAGCACCCGGAGAAAACCCACAAAGCGTGGCCCGAAGCCGAAGGCCTGCAGGGTGTCCAGGAGGTACCCGTGGTCCACCCTGTCGAACACTTTCTCCTGGTCCAGGGCCAGGAGGGCGAATGACAGACCGTCCCTACACCCAAGCTTCAGGAGATCCCGGACCAGGTACAGGTTGTTGAAGATGGACTGGCCTGGGACGGTGTAGGTCTGGTGGGGATGGACCACGTCCTGCAGCACGGACCCAAGCCGCAGCGAGATGGCCTTGGCCATGATCTTGTAGTCCGTGCAGAGGAGTGAGACGGGACGTCAGTTCCGAAGGTCGCGGAGGTCCCCCTTCTTGGGCAGAAGGGCTAGCACAGCCTGCCGGCAAGAGAGGGGGAGCTCCCCGCTTCCCTCGGATTTGGCCCAGACGACGGCCAGGTCCGGGCCAAGGACGTCCCAGAACGCGCGGTAGAACTCCACGGTCAGCCCGTCCATGCCCGGGGACTTGTTATTGGGCATGCGACGGACGGCTTCCGTGAACTTGGCCAGAGTGAGAGGAAGCTCCAGCCGGTTCCGGTCGCCCGTGCTGAGCACGGGGAGTTCATTCCAGAGCACCCTACGGGCGTTGGCTTCGGTCGGATCCGGGGAGAAAAGGCTGGCGTAGAAGGCCCTGGCCCTTCCACGCATCTCCTCCGGGTCCGTGAGGGGGGTGCCATCCTCAGCGAGGAGGCAGGTGACATGCTTCTGAGCCCCCCTCCGTTTCTCTAGGGCATAGAAGAAGCGGGAGCCGTGGTCCATCTCCCGGAGGAGGTGGATGCGGGATCGAACAAAGGCTTCCCGGGCCCGAAGGTCCTTGAGGGCCTGGATCTCCTCCTGCTTCTCCCGGTACGCTCCACAGAGGGACGGATCCTCGGGGCTGGTGGCCAGGCGCCTCTCCAGCTCCCAGACCTCCCGTTCCAGCTGCTCTATCGCCGCATCCCTCCGCCGGCTGGCCCCCCGAGTGTAATCATGGCAGAAGAGCCGGGTGCGCACCTTCCCCGTGTCCCACCAGTGCCGGGCCGAGGGAAAGGCGTGCCTCTGTGCCTGCCAGAACTCCCGGAAGGATGCCACGAAGCCCACGTCCTCCAGCAGGCTGTTGTTGAAGTGCCAGTAGGCCGGCCCCGGCCTCTCCGCCGTGAGAGAGGCCATCACAGTCACCAAGTGGTGATCCGAGAAGGGTGCCGGCCTAATGCTGGAGGAGTGGGCTCGTGCGAGGTGGCGACGGGATAGATAAATGCGATCCAACCAGGAGTGCTGCAGTCGGGCTGCCCCCACCCGGACAAAGGTGAAGGTGACCTCATCGTCCGGGTGGTGGTCGCGCCAGACGTCCACCAGGGAGTGATGGTCGATCATCTCCCAGAGGACGTCTGCGGCGACCTGGTACTGCTCGGTGCCTGAGTGGTCCCGGTCCTCAAGGGTGATGTTAAAATCCCCACCCAGGACCTGGCACTCCTGCGGATCTAAGGTGCTGAGGAAGGTGGCCGCCCGCTGAAAGAAGGACGTCCGCTCCGGGCCCGATGTTGGGGCGTAGACATTGATCAGGTTCAACGCCAGCCCCTCCATGCGGACCCGGAGGTGCAGCAGGCGGCCCGGCATGACCTCGGCAACCCCCAGCACCTCGGGCTGTAGGTCGGGGGAGAACAGGGTGGCCACACCGCCAGAGCGGGTGGAAAGGTGACTGAAAAACACCCCGTTCCCCCATTCCAGCCGCCAGCTGGCCTCGGTGGCTGGATCCGTATGGGTCTCCTGCAGGACCACCACAGACTAGCCCCCCTCCCGAAGGAAGGAGAGCACCTGGGTCCTGCGGAGACCCATCCTACAGCCCCTGGCGTTCAAGGTGGCGAGAGTGATCGGGGCCATGAGGAGGGCTGGAGGGGGTCCACAGGGGCGGCGGGAACAACACAAGCCTCCATCGGGCCACGCAACAGTCCGTGACCTACCCCAAAGACCATCAGGGAGTCACGGAAGCTGCGAGCCCTCTGGTAGGCCACGTTGTCCCACTTCCCGGTCCCCTTTCCCTCTTTCAGTAGGGCCCTCACGGCCTGGAGGACGAGGTGGAAATTTCCCCAACGCTGCAGGGCGAGCTCCACCCAGTTCCTGGCCCCACGAGTGTCGGCCAGGAAGGCACAGAGCTCGTCCTGCAGCGCCAGGGGATCCGGGGTGAAGGGGTCCCAGCCGTCCTCCAGCTGGGTCCCCGTGTCAGCCCCGTGACCAGCCGGGACGGACAGACAGGGCACAGAGCCCCGTCGCGGCGCTGATGGCAGAGGCGCCGCGGTGTCCAGTCCGACTCCCGGCACAAGGGGAAGGGGCGGCGGAGGGAGAACTGCAGCCCCGGTCAGGGTGGGGGCCGCGAATGCCACCCCCCGGGAGTCATCGGTAGAAAGGAGAGGTGACACGAAGGGAACAGGGAAGGGGTCTAGGGCAGGGTTTGGGGTGCGAGTGGGTGGGGCAGTGAGGACAACGCTAGGGACCGGTGTAACAAGAGGGGCGGGAACAGAGTCAAGGGTGGGGCCGGGAATGGGGATGGGGTCCCTGGTGGTCTGACCACCGGGGTGCGGCTCCCTTCGACCAGGCACGGGAGCAGGAGATGATGGGTCGGGTAAGGGATCCCCGCCGACGCTGGGCACAGATTGTAGGTGGGGGGCGGTGTCCATCGCCTCAGCGCCAGACTGGGGGGGACAGTGGTCGGGACTATCAGGGGGGAGAGGGGACAGCTGTTCAACCAGGGACAGTCCCCCAGGGCCCGGCTGCTCGGTGTCCACAAGCGGAAACAGGACCCCGAGCGCCGCCGGGCAGGTGGAGCATTCCGGGGGCGTCCCTGGGGTAAGGGTGGGGATAGCAGGCAGTGGATGGGTTTGGGGGAAGGGAGGGGGTGGCAGAAGCAAATCGCCACCCAGATCGAGGCCCACTGGGGGGGGGGGGATCGTCCTCCCCCGAGACAACCGGGGTCAGATCCAGGGCCTCAATCTCCGCGTACATGGAGCCGAGCCCGCTCCCCGCCACGATAAGTGCCGCCACAGTGGGCACTGGGGGGGGGGGGCGTCACCTCGGTGCCAGTGGTGGGCAGAGGTGGTGCAGGTGGTTCAGCGGCGGGGTGAGCAGCTCCCTCTGCAGCCTCCCCGGGGGAGGGATCTGGGAGGGCCTCCAGCAGGGGGGCAGCACTGCCCCCCTGCGCTGCTGCTTCCATGGCCTCAGCTGGGGCCTCCTGCTGGCCTTCGTCGGGGGTCACACTGGAAGGCCCATCGGTGTCCATAGGTCCATTGTTGTTACTGGCCCCCCGTGATGGCTGTTGGGGGGCCTCCCCCCCACTCGGGAGGGCCTGGACCTTCCGGCGTTTGCCACCTTTCCCCACAACGAGAACCCAGCCCTCCAAGGTGATGGTGGAGGGCTGGCCAGTGGAGGAGGCAGAAGCGGGCAGCAAGGGCGAGGATGCCATGGGGGGAAGGGAGGAGGGCGGGACAGCAGGGGGATGAGAACCCTCCCTCTGGGGTGAGCCCTCTCCCTGCTGGGGTCCAGCCACCTCTTCCCCCCTCTCCTCCAAGGGCCCAGGTGGCGTGGGGCCAGGAGGAGGAGGAGGAGGGGCTGCTCCGGTGGCCGGAGACTCAGGGTCTCCGGCGATGTTGCGGCCGGTGCCCGTTGCTGCCTCGGGGACCCTGGTTGCTCCCTCTCCAGTGTGGGCCAGGGGGCAGTCCCTCCGGACGTGCCCCGTGGCCCTACACAGGAAGCACCGGGCTTCTCCCGAGGCGTAATGAATCCTATACAGTGCCCCTTGGTGGGGCACTAGGAAGGACCCCTCCAGAGCCACTCCATCACGCGCCCCCGCCGGCGGCAGTTGGATTTGCACTTGCCGGCGGAAGGACAGGACGTGACGGAGGGTGGGGTCCTTACAGCCCAACGGGAGAGGGCTGATGGTAGAAATCGGCTTCCCCAGGGTGGAGAGAAGGGGAAGCAAGGCAGAGTTGGGGAGGAAGGGCGGGACAGAGGTGAGGACCACCCGTACGCCCAGGTCCTCCATGGGCTCTATAGGGACGTAGACGCCCCCCACCACCAGGCCCTTCACCACCGCCTCCTGCGCGGTGGCCTCCGTGGACAGGAAGAACACTACCTTACCATACATTTTGGAGGCCGCCACGATCGCCGAGGGCCCCACCACCCTCACCATCGCCCGCACGTAGGTCTCCACGTGCGGGGAGGCGGCCACCAGGAGGCAACGGACCCCGTGCCTCCTGGTTAAGGTGGAGAAGGGGCCCCGGCCGCCAGAGGTGGTAGGCAAGGAGGCGGCTCGGGCAGGTGGTACGGCGGTGGGTGGAGGGATGGCAGCCACCTGGGCGTACGCCCTGGGGGTGGGAACACCCCCAGAGCTGGTGGAGGGAACGGCAGGGGATGAGGGGACCGCGGCCGATGATGCCCTTGCCTGCCCCCTTCTGCCGGCTTTTGCGGCCAGCTGAGGTTGTCGGGGCAGCAGCAGAGTTGGAGGCCCCTCCCGTGCCTGCCGCCGCCACTGGCGCCCCTAGGTTGGGGGCACCGATGGTGGCAGGAGCAGCGGTGGCGGTCGAAGGGATAGCTGCAGAGGTGGACGGGGGAGCAGGTGGAGGGAGAGGGGCAGAGGGGGCTGAGGAGGTCTCCATCTCCCCTCGGGTGGGAGGGGTCTGGGAAGGAGACCAGTAGTGGGGGTGGGAAAGGCCGGGGCGGGTGACTCGGGACAAAGGCTAGGGGAGGGGAAGACCGCTCCTCCACACTGAGTTTGCAAGCAGGGGAGGAGGGCGTGGACAGGAACAGGGACAGGGGAGAGGAGATGAGCAATGGGAGGGCAGGGGACCGTGGTAGGGGGTGAGGGAGGGGCTGGCAGACCACTCCTCCCCGCTAGGCTGGAGGCTGGGGAGGAGGGTGCCTGGGAAGGGAACAGGGGCTCGAATGGGGTGGGGGGGCCGGCTCCTCCGGCTGCACTTAGAGGAGGGGAAGTCAGTTGTTGAGGGGGGTGCAGTGAACCAGGGGGAAACTAAACAAAACAGTCAGATAGGGAGGAGCATAGATTTGAGCTCCTGGCTGGGGGTGGGGCTGAGGGAACCGCGGGCGGGGCAGGGAGAGGCAGAGGGGGCAAACAGTGAGGCTGAAGGGTGGGGCAGGGGAAGGTGAGTAAACCAAACAAACAAGCTTTGGGGTTGGGGTGGGGCAGGGTAACTAAAACTGCGGGGCTGGGGGGGACTCCTAACTTGGGGAGTGGGGTCTGGTGGGAGTAGGGGGACACTGAACCGGCTGGAGGGCAGGACAGAGGGTGGGAGGCCCTCCAGCCACTGCTGGGTGGGGAACCAGGGGCTGGGCAATGGGGAAGGGGAGCTACTGCTACTGGAGCAGGTATTCAGGTCCCTGCTGCTCAAACAGTCCCACAAAGTCCCTGATGGTTGGGGAGCCTGCTGCCCTCTGGAAGGGAGGGGAGGCCGGGGTGGTGGTAGCAAAGGTCACAGTTCTTAGTGGCTCACCCCCAGCTGCAAACAGCAAAGTCTCCGTCTGTAGAGGCCTCCCCTCAGTGGTGGTGGTGGTTATTTTGCTGTTGTAGAGGCAGCAGGCTCTAGATGGTCTCAGGAAACACAGGAGCAGCAGGGACTGGCTGGCTGGCAAGGTGGTCTTCGCAGATGATGGTGTGAGGTCTTCTGTCACTCCCCCCACTCCCCACAGAGGAGGGGAGTGGGTGGGAGGAGGCCAGCCAGCAGCAGCAGCTATGTGGAGGTGGCAGGAACAGCAGCAGCAGGTGGTGGTGGTGGCGGCAGGAACAGGAGCAGGAGAAGCTGGAGCTGGGGCAGGCAAGGCAGGGGCAGGAGCAGGAGAAGGTGGAGGTGGAGGTACAGCAGGGTCCAGGAGCCCAACAAGCAGCAGTCCCTCTTCCTCTTCTTCTCCCAGACCAGGAGAAGGGGGCTTGAGGGTAGGATTGTCAGCCCCAGAATGCTGAAAGCCCTGTTCGCAGCAGGAGAAACAGCTGCAGGGCAATCAGAGACAGCTGAGCCCAATTAGGGGCTGCCCAGGCCCTATAAAAGCCACACCTCCTCTAGCACACAGGGAGGAAGGATAGGAGTGAAAGGAAGCCAAGAGGCTGGAGTGGCAGCACAGGGCAGGGAAAAGAAACCCCTCTCAGCAGCTACCAGAACAGGCACACCCCTTCCCCTCCCCTTTCTACAAGGGGAAGGGGCATGCCAGAGGCCTTACCCAGAAGGCCCCCAGCCAGAGGGACTGGCAGCTGGCAACCCCTGCCTGGGTCGGGAGACCCCACCAGGGGGCTGATTTACCCCAGGCCTGAGACGCCAAGGAGGATGGATGCTATGCAGCAGTAGCAGACCAGCACCTGGTCACAGTAGACATAGTCTTAGAAAAGCTGTGTGGCTTAGTACAAACCCCTCTTGTTTTTGTCTCCCATTGCCTATTTTAGGCAGCTCCTGGCTTTTCTGTCTGGCACTCCTAGATGCCTATCTCTCCTCTTTCTTTATATAGGTCCTAGGCACTTATGTACCACTTCTCCTTTCTGGATTGGTGTTCCTGAATTTTCTAGACTCTTAAAAGTTAGGTGCTGTGACACTCTGAATTGCAATTCTTAAATTGCTCCACTCAAAGAAATTAAAGTCCACTAATTTTGAGTGCCAAAATTCCTAAGACCTGATTTTTTTCAGTGGCTTTCACATTATTTAGTGTTTTACATGTTAAACTCATAGCTACCATTGACTTTAGTTGCAGCTATAAGTGCTCAGCACTTCTGTAAAATGAGGAACACACAATTAATGACCAACTATGAGAAGTCTGGTTTAAGTAACTTGACTAGAACCATGTAGGAACTCTGGTGTAGGCAGGGATCAAATCAATTTCTTTAAAGCAGCATTCAGCTGTCTTGACCAAGAAATGATTGGGCAACACCCTTTCTCATTCACCACATGCTTTCCAACTTCTGCACCGTACAAAGCTGAGGTCCTACAAACAACATTCTTTTCCACTCCACAGCCTCACTCCCACCCCTAGAATACCCCTAGAATAGCTCCATCCTGTGCACTGAATGAAGTAGAGATCCTGTGGAAAAGTACAGCAAATGATCATGGAATTAAAAGACTGTGTCATAATGTATTTGCATGGCAGATGGAAGAGAGATGCAAATTAATATAGTACAGGCAATCTTAATTCTGGTATTTCCTAACACTTGAATGTTTGACTTTGAAACCTCACCGAGGTTCTGTTAATATATTTTTGTGTAGTACAGTATTTAGTCTGTAAAAATAATTTGGAGTCCTTCTGGATTAAAAGTGCTATACATCTTATTTTGAAATATGGTGGTTTTCATTATTTCCAGTGGCAGAAATTGTCCCTCTTTATCAGCAAATTAAAAAAAAAATATTCCTCTATGGGTAAGAGATTATATAATTGTTTTATAGGTTTTCTTGTACCTTCTAAAGACTGTGGTACTGGCTGCTGTTCTATTCAACTAGGTTGACCTCTGATCTGATCTGATAGGGCAATTCCTGTTATGTCTAAGTGTTGATTTGAATCAAACAGCTGACATTTTTTAAAAAAAATAGTTTTTGAATTATATTTGGTTGCAGTTTCTTTTGCATAAAATAGTTATCATTTCAGCTTTCACTGTCAAAAGTATTTTTGATGCAAGAATTTCGTTGAATAAATAAGATTTGTGTTATATTTAAAATGACCAGATGGATAAGGTAATATCTTTTATTGGACCAATTTTGGATGATGAGAGAAACAAGCTTTCAAGCTACAGAAAGCCCTTCTTTAGGTCTGGAAAAGTAACTTAGAATGTCACAGCTAAACATGAGGTGTATCAGATTTTTTAGCATAAGTAGATATTACCTTGCTCATCTTGTTTCTCTATTCTGAGACCAACATGGCTACAACAACGCTGCTAACAATGTTAGTTTTTAAATAGAAGTTATGTTCTTTAGAACCCCAGCAAATGTAGATTCTCTGTGCACTTGTGTGCTATAGTTTTTTCTGCTAAGCATATCTATTTGTCTAGAACTGAAATGGCCAACATAACCATAGTATCAAAGCACATCTCATGTATTTTTAGTGGGTACACAGTCTGCTGAAATGCGTAAGAATTGTCCAGATTCTTGCCAATTATGGGTAAGTGCTTGCTGACTCCAAAACCAGACAGACCAGCTTGGTAGGAAGAAATTGAAAAGTACCGGTAATGTGAAAGTGTTATCTAACATAAAGCCAGTAGGTCACATTTGTGTCCTGCTGGCTTTGACAGCAACCATTTACTTATGTTTCCAATCTAAAAATCTCCTTTGTATCCTCACATCTCATGTCATCTTCATGCCTTCTTCTATGCTGCTTCTGTGCTACAAACTTCCTTTGCTCTATTGTACTATGCATCCTTTCTGTCTGTTTAAATGTCTTCTTAAAAAAAACTTTCCCATGAACCCTATAAACAAATGCCAAAATCAGAAGTATTGCCTTGTAACTATAACAATTACAAATCCTGAATCACTGGTTTTTAACTATAAGTAATATGCAAATCTCATCTCTAATTGTAATTTCTTTAAACATTTTAAGCACTTCATTTAACAGGAAGGGGTTCTACAAATATGTCAATAACAAGAATAGGATCAAGGATGGTGTAGGTCCCTTACTGAAGGGGGCAGGCATCCTCATGGTGGATGATGCGGAAAAGGCTGAAGTGCTCGATGCTTTTTTTACTTCAGTTTTCACAGGGAAGGCCAGCTCCTAGCCCACTATGCTGGGTATGGCAGATTGGAGAGAAGAAGATAGGCCTTTGGCAACGGAGTAGTCAGGTTAGGGACTACTTAAAGAAGCTGGATGTGCACAAGTCCATGGGGCCAGATGAACCGCATCCGAGGGGGCTAAGGGAGTTGCCTGATGAGATAGCAGTACCACTGGCCCTTATCTTTGAAAACTCATGGTGAACGGGGGAGGTCCAAGAGGACTGGAAAAAAGCAAATATAGTACCTATCTTCAAGAAAGGGGAAAAGGAGGATCCAGGGAATTACAGACCTGTCAGCCTCACCTTAATCCCTGGAAAAATCATGGTGCAAGTTCTCAAAGAATCCATCCTGAAACACTTGGAGGAAAATAAGGTGATCAGGAACAGTCAGCATGGATTCACCAAGGGTAAATCATGCCTGACAAACCTCATTGCCTTCTATGATGAGATGACTGGATTTGTGGATATGGGAAGGGCCGTTGATGTGATATACATTGACTTTAGCAAGGCTTTTGATATGGTTTCCACAACATTCTCATTGTCAAGTTAAGGAAGTATGGTTTGGATGGGTGGACAGTAAGATGGATAGAGAACTGGTTGGATCAATGGTTCAGAGAGCAGGAATCAATGGCTCCATGTCTAGTTGTCTAGTAGCGAGTAGTGTGTCCCAGGGGTCAGTCCTGGGGCCAGTTCTGTTCAACATTTTCATTAATGATCTGGATGATGGGATAGATTGCACACTCAGTAAATTCGTGGATGAAACCAAGCTGGGGACAACAGTAGACATGCTGGAAGGCAGGGACAGGATTCAGGGAGACCTAGACAAATTGGAGCAGTGGGCCAATGGAAATCTCATGAGGTTCAATCAGGACAAGTGCAAAGTCCTGCACTTGGGACAGAAAACCCCATGCACTGCTACAGGCTGGGGAGCTATCCGCTAAGTAGCAGATCTGTAGAAAAGTACCTGGCGGTCATGGTGGATGGGAAGCTGGATATGAGTCAACTGTGTGTTCTTGCTGCTAAAAAGGCCAATGGCATACTGGGCTGCATCAGTAGAAGTGTTGCCAGCAGATCGAGGGATGTGATTATTCCCCTCTATTCAGCGCTGGTGAGGCCCCATCTAGAATACTGTGTTCAGTTTTAGGCACCCCACTACAAAAAGGACGTGGACAAATAGTGGAGGGCAACAAAAATGATCAAGGGGCTAGAGCACAAGACTTACAAAGAGAGACTGAAGGAAATAGGCTTTTTTAGCCTGCAGAAGAGAAGACTGAGGGGAAATTTGATAGCAACCTTCAACTACTTGAAGGGATGCTACAAGGAGGACGGAGCTTGGCTGTTCTCAGTGGTAACAGAAGACAGAACAAGGAGCAGTGGTTTCAAGTTGCAGCTGGGGAGGTCAAGGTTGGATATTAGGAAAAACTTTCTTACTAGGAGGGTGGTGAAGCATTGGAATGGGCTACCTAGGGAAGAGGTGGAATCCCCATCTTTGGAGGTATTTAAGGCTCAGTTAGACAAAACCCTGGCTGGAATGATTTAGAGTGATCCAGTTTTTTTTGGCAGGGGTTTGGACTAGATGACCTTATGAGGTCCCTTCTAACCATATGATTCTATGATTTAACCACATTTAACCTACATCAACAAAATGAACCAGATCTAGGGTAAGCCAGTGTAGACTATGGACAAGATTGCTGTGCAGAATGGCTGCACATTCCCTTTTCCTGGGGGGGCCATAAAGAGTTAGTGGAGCTCAAAAAGCACACAACAGTGGCTGCAAAGATGGTGTGGCCAGGGTAGCTGGAAAGTATAATGATTCTGTACTTCATGTCAGTGGAGACTTTGAGAATGTCTTCATCTCAGCTGAGACATTGAGTTAAGCCACTACCCCAGAGAAAAGCTTGGGGAGAAGGGGGTTAATGCTCTGGTCCGTAAGTCCCAGGACAGCCAATAGGAACAAAGCACAGCTTTTTGAATTGGAGCAGCAGCCTTGCTTGTTCCTGTTTGGATGCAGAGCTCCTGGGAGGATCAGGAGGAGGCCAGAGGGGCCTGAGGAAGAATCCACAACATCCTTACCAAAGATAAGTTGAGTTTGTTACTGACCAGGCGTGGATAGATCAGGGAACGTGTACTTAGATGCGGTCAGGGTATTTTCTTTGTTTTGGCTTGTTTTTGGATTTCTCTGTGCTAAGCACATGTATCCCCTCCCCCGTAACTACCTAAGGTAAATCCCAAAGAAGCAACTCTCTGTGGTTTTTTAGCTGTTCATTTTAATTAAAGATTTTACCTTTTAAGTAAGTTCTGGTTTTGTGTCCTGGAAGGGCAAAAGGTTTGTGTGCATGTGCCTCAGACTGCACAGCCAGCTACTAAAGGGGACTCTGTTTCAGTTCCAGCTCATATTGTAGCTGGGGTTCAGTCATTTTTCTGAGGGAGGAATAAAAGTGATTGCGAGTACCTCACAGGAAGGAATTCCCAAGTGCGCTTTCCTGGCTTTTCAAGAGGTTTTTTGCATTTGGGTGTTGGCAGCAATACCACTCCAATGCCAGGAATTGGAGGCTTTGGAAAGTTTTAAGACCAGGCTTTAAGACCAGTGGCTTTTAAGGCCTGTTGCAGGCCCCAAACCTTCTTCACTCAGCGTGCCAGAGTGGGGATACAGCCTTGACAGGGCAAGTGCTATCTACATACTGAATAACTTCCCCCTTTGTAATAGTGAGTTGAACTAGGACAGAATTTTAAATCACTGATTTTTTTTCCCCCCAGTGTCAAGAACTTCCTACCATATTTTCTAAAGATATGAAAAGAAAACTGTTCTTACTTAATCCACCCTCTTAGAAAAACAAAGTGAAAAGATGTGTCTTGTATCATGTCCTGAAGGTTACTAATCTAGGATTCTACTTGGCTGTCTCTTAGGCTATGTCTACACTAGAGGGCTCAGTTAAGCTGACTTAATAAGGTCCACCTTAACTGGGCATAAAGTAGACCTTATTAAGCCAGCTTAGAGAGTCCACACTCAAAATGCCAGGAGCCTGCTCATGCCACACTGGTAGCTGCTAGGTCATCCTAGGAGTGGTGCACTGTGTGTAGCTGGCCCACAGTGCACCACAGCAGAAGTGCCCCTCTCTCCTGGCCATTTCTTTACAAAAAGAAGTGTGTGACAACACCACCCTCCATGCTGTGTGTAGCAACATGAGCCTGAGGAGATCAAGGGCCTTGACATGTCCCAGCAACAGGCCAGCACAGCACTCCACACCCTCCATGCATTGGCCAGACACTCCTGCCCTGGAGCAGGTGCCACAGGGCAAATCCCAGCACAGGGGCAGGCTGCAGGAGGCTGACCCACCTCACCCTCCCTGGGAGCTGGCACAGATGGGGTGCACTCTGTGCAGCCATGCGTGGTAAACCAGCAGTGACTAATGGCACGGGATCATTCTCACCACCTGGGATGGTGACCACTGGCTGCAGAACCTGCAGATAAGGAAGAGCACCTTCCTCCAGCTGTTGTCACCACTCCCACCCGCCAATATCTGCCATGCACCCTATCCCACATGTCTTTTGCCTGTCCCCAACACAGTAAAATGATGGACTGCACACAGAATGACAGTGCAGATGTGTTTTATTTACAGGGGGAGTTGGTAGGGAGCTGAGGGAGTGGGAGCTGCAGGAGTTGGGGGGTTTGGGAGGAGTGAGGGAGCTTGGGGGGAAAAGGTGGGCTTTAGGGGAAATGGGGGGTTCAGGGAATGAGCGGGGTGGGGGCAGATGCCTATTAGCCTCAGGCTGGCAGGTCCTGGCCTGCATTCATCCACCCTGAGTTCTGGGGGTGTGACGATGAGGGCCGCTGCTGGGGTCCCAGGCAGGGGGATCCTTGGCCTGCCAAGCACCCTGGCCCCATGCCGGGTGATCCTGGGCATGGGTCTGCTGCTCCAGGGCATGGGTTTGGTGCTCCACAAGCTTGATCAGGTGGTCCATCCGGGCCTGCTTGACTCTGCCTTGGGCATCCTCCTCCTGCCTCTGTCACTGCTGCAATGTTCCCTGTAAGCTGCATGGGCATGCAGCCGCACATCCCACCACAGATGCCCAGCACAGGGAAGGCTGCCAGCCACGCACGGCCGGCAGCCAGAGTCCCAGCTGAGAGCTCCTCTGACACTAGGAGTTCTTAAAACTCCCGCCCAGAGAAGCTCTAACGGAGCATGCCCAGAATGTGCTTCTCCAGCTGGAGGAGCTGTGGCTCAGCTGCGTTCCTCCAACAGCTGGGTAAGACTGCCGTGGGGGGTTGTGCTGGGTCGGGGGGAGCTGACGGAGAAAGTGGGAGGGGTGGCAGGATTGGGCCTGCGTAGGGATGGGGGCGGCCGCGCAGCGAGCAACATGAGTTGCTCAGCTGCCTCGGGGCCTTAGAGGGAACATTGCACTGCTGCCAGGCTCGGAGATCCACCTCAGTATGTGCCTTGAGCTGGAGGTGGTCCTCCAGGATCTCTTCCCTGGAGTGACATCCCCTCCTCCTCTGGGTCGGAGCTGGGTGCCCCCTGGGAGTGGCCAGTGTCACAGGCGCAGGGTCTGCAGGAGAGAAGCAAAGAACAAGAGTTTCTCCCATGAGGTAATGCAGAGTGCAGGCTGACAGCAGCTGCTGCCCCTTTGTGTATCCCCTTTCTTTCCACACCCTTCGACCTTTGGGACAGGGACCCCTTAGTAGACACCATCATGCTCTGCTGCACGGGGCGGGTGAGCACCAGGCAGCCCTGCCCCAAGGCAGGGCCATAACTACAGAGGAGCAAAAGGGGCTTTGCCCTGGGTGCCAATTTAAAAGGATGCCACAGGGAAGTGATCACACCTGCAGCATCTGGCCATGGCAGAGAAGCGATCACCCCTGCCAGCTCCGACGATGGCAAGGGGAAGCGATTGCCCTTGCTGTCTCTGGCCATGGCAGGGGGAAGTGATCATGCTTGCCACCTCTGGCCGCAGCAGGGAAGTGATTGCCCCTGCCGGCTCTGGCCACGGCAGGGGGAAGCGATCCTCCACCACGGATGGAGCTGGCAGGGGGTATCACTTCCCCCTGCTGCGGCCAGAGCTGGCAGCGGGGGGCTCCTTCTCCCTGTGGTGGTGGGTAGGGACCCCCATTACCAGCTCTGACAGTGGTGGGGAAAGGTCACCCCCCTTCCCACTGCTGTATAGATGTTGGGCCCTGGAATGGGGCCAGAGGTATGCCTTTTGGGTTGCTTGCCCTGGGTGCTGGAACCCCTAGTTACAGTCCTGCCCTGGGGTCACTCCTGAGGCTACGTGCCAGTGGTGTCGGGCACATGCTGTCTGCCCTTAGTGCTCCCACCTACAGTGCCCCCACCCCATGTCCTGCCAGGCCCCACCCTGCTCAGCTCCCCACCCCCTGCAGGATCCTGCCTGGCCCTGGGCTGTCTCCTGCGGTCCCCATCCCACCTGCCTGCCCCACCATGCCCGCAGAGCAGGAGCACTCACCAGTAACTGCACCGGGATCTGGCGCAATGTCCCCTCAGCTGGGTCTTCCTTGGTGGCGGGGGGGAGCCTCCCTCTGTGTTCCCAGGGTTGGCGCTGGAGCAGTGAACAGCTCCAGAGCGATGCTGCCTGGCGCCAGCACGGTGCCCTGTGCCAGGGTGCTAGTATCCTCCCGGCTGAGTGATATGTCCTCATCCATCAAGTCCTCCTGCTGGTCATCATCGTGGGAGGGGGGCTTGGTGGCGTCAAGGGTGCAGTCTGGCTGGGCATCTGCCCCCTGGTCTGGGAAGCTGTGCAGCTCGGTGTAGTAGGGACATCTGGTGCTGCCTGCCCCCGAGTGCTGCCTGGCCTTCCAGGCCCTGTGGTAGCCCTGATGGAAGTCCTTGATCTTCATCCTCACCTGCTGGGTGTTGTGGTTGTGGCCCTTCTCTGCCAAGGCATTGGAGATGGTCCCATACACCTCCCAGTTCCTTTAGCTGCTGTGGAGCCAGGAATGTATGGACTCATCCCTCTACACACCCAGGAGATCTAGGATCTCCTGGTGGATCCAAGAGGGGGCCTGCTTCCTGGCCTGCCTGGCTGTGCCCTCTGCCATGCTTGCAACACAGCCAGAGTCACGACTATCTCCTGCTATGGAACAGGGCAGGCTGGGCTTTATCCTGCCCTCGGATTGGCCAAGGCAGGCACTTCTTGGTTGCCAGGAAGGTTTCAGATGGCCAGGAGGCCAATTAAGTCAACTTAAGCCTAATGCCAGGCTACATTTGGTTTAAGTTGACTTAAAAATGAAGTTGACTTTAAAAGTGAGAGTTAGTAAGTTGACTTAATAAATACTAAATGTAGCCTGGGCTTTGCTTATGTCAACTTATGCCCCTAATGTAGACGTAATTATAGACTTCAAGGTCAGAAGGGACCATTATGATCATCTAGTCTGATCTTCTGCACAACCCTGGCCACAGAATCTCACCCACCACTCACTCCAGTGTTATATCCATTTTCTAGTCAGCTGGTGCATTTTATACCAAACTTGTACTGTTTTTTTTTCCTCCTTGGGGCAAGTAAAATACTTAATATGTTCTATACAGTATGAAGCATTTGGTTGATATTCAGTTAAAGAATCAGTTATTCCAGTGGAGGCAGAGCTGCAAAATTAAAATTCTGATTTCAATTTTTCAATCTCTAGGGGTGGTTGGCTCTGGGGCTCTAGTTCTGACCAGTTCTAATCTGAAACAATAATACAATTTACACCTTCAAAATGCTGTGTGAATGTTTAATTAATTAATCTTTACATAGCCTGTTGAGGTGAGCAAGTATGTATCATTATCTTCACTTTAAAGACAAGGAAAATATAGAAAAGAGATTAACTGACTTGCGAAAGGCTACACAGCAAGTCAGTAAAAGAAAGACTGACATTCAGAAGTTTCCATCTCTTAGGGTTTCTTTACAGGGAAAACTGGCTGGAGCATCTATTGTGAAATAAGCTTTTTGGCAACAGCTTCCTGTATGAACATTCTATTATTGAATAAAAGTTAGTTTAATTTGGAATAATTAGCATGCTTGTAAAGATGAGTAATTATTCTGGAATAAAACTACTTTTATTGTATAACAACATGTCCACACAGGGAGATGATATAGAACAGCTATTAGCTGTTCTGGTCGATTTCCCCATGTAGACAAGCCTGTAGCCATATACGTGTTCCTCTCCACAACAAGAGTGACACTTTTATGAATGGCAAGAAGACCCAGAAAAATTATTTTCATACCTAACAATAAAAATACTAGAAGTTAGTAAAGATGACAAACATTTTAAAAACAAAAAGCATCAGATCCCCAGCTGGGGATGGGGCTGCCACGGCTGCTGGCGGCTGGGCCCCAGATCTCTAGCCCTATTGGACCAGAGACCGGGGTGGGGGGGGGGGTCCGCCAGCCCTGGAGCACCAGCGCTGGGATTCGGGGCATGTGCCCTGGATGCCCAGCGCCAGCGACGCACCTGACAAAAAGTATAAGGTAAGTGTTCCTTTAAGTGAGCTTACGAATGGGTGAGAAACTATTCTGCAAACATTAGACAGAATATCTTTAGGGCTACACCTGCACCTCAGTTAAACATGGAAGGATGACTATGTCAGTTTTTTTCTGTTTTGCCTTTTTTCTTTTGGGTAATAGCATACAGTTTCCACTTAGGGAGTATTCCTTGCTTTCACAAAAGTAACAGGATATATTCCTTAGCATGAAACAAACTGTTGTGGTTAGGGTAAGGAATATTCTAGAAGTGCAGTCTTCCTTTCCCAGTATGTAGAGTTTCCTTCTTGCTGAGCTTGTCTTCACTAGTAAATGAGTTGGTGTTAGAACATGACCTTGAAGTCATATGAATTAACAGGAAGTTAAACACGGCTTTGCGTTCAGCATAGACAGCAGTAAGTCAAGTTTAACATTATGCACATATGTTCTTGGTTAGCCCTAGAGTTTCTGTTGTGTCCATCAGCAACCATCTGTTATGCTCTGACATGATCTAATTTTCTAGTGAAGACAAGCCCAGTGGCACAGCAACATGCAATCTGCTGCTGACATGATATCTACTGTTGAATTTTGCTGGTTCTGTCTGCCTGGAGCTTATAGGTCCATTTGGACTAATCCATTTGTAGGACTGATGACAAACTTTTAACTTTCTTCTTCAGATACATGAAGTACTTTGAAATCCTTGGATGGTGGGTATAACATGGATTTACTTAGATTTATGAAACATAACTATTCCAGTGGTCTAAATCAATAGAGCTGATCTTTTTCTATAACATGACAGTCCTGAAACCATACAATAATTTAGCTGAAACCTCCCTCCCATTTAGCAGTATGAGAGAAGTAGTGTAGTTATGACCTCAGGGTGAAAATCCAGAAGAGAGAGAATACTCTGTGGAAATCCATGCATTTGTAGAGCATCTATCAACATGATTTCTAGGCTATAAATATAATGAACCTTTAGAAACCTTTTCAGAACTTTGCAAGTCCCTTGTCCCTGTATATAGGTCTTGATCAAAATGCTGTTGCCCAAATACTTCCAGAAAGTGAACATGGCTAGAGTTTGAACATTGAAACAATTGCTCATCAGAAGCATTTCCTACCCTGCTCCAGATGCCATTATGTTATACACCAGTGCCACTCAGAACAGACAAAATTCTTGTACATCAGGAAAGCGTGATTGCCTTTTACAAAAGCTATGCTGATATTTCCCCAAGATATTAGGATCATCTACAAGTTGGATAATAGTGTTCTTTATTATAGTTTTAACCAGTTTGCTTGGGTTTGAAATTAGACTTTATCATTCTATAATTACAGGGATCTGGAGACTTCTGTAAAAATCAATACAATGTAAGTGTTCTGCTAATGATCTAACACACAGGCTGATTTAGGTGATAGTTTACATATCACATTTAACAGTTCTGCAGTTTCATAATTGCGTTCTTTTAGAACTCTTGGGTAGATACAACCTGGTCCTGGTTATATCTGTTTAAATTATTGATTTGTTTGTAAAGTTCCTCTTACACAATAATCTGGGATTGTTCCTCAGATTTGTCACCAAAATAGAAAGGCTACAGTATGGGAATCTCTCTCGCATCCTCTGCAGTGAAGACTGATGCAAAGAATTCACTTAACTTCTCTGCAACAACTTTATCTTCTTTGAGTACCTTTTTAGTATTCAGTCATCAAAATCTCCCACTGATTGTTAGGCAGACTTCCTTTTCTGGTGTACTTAAACCACCTAAATAAGGGGCTATAGCTATGTTTCCAACATAGAACTATTTACAGTAGCGTTTACACCTGCAAAAACCAAGATTTTCAAGTTGCTAATTCATGCATTGAGATCCTGCAGGTTTGCCTGTCAAATTGGCTCTGCACGAGCCTGTAGTGCCATAGCCAGAACTAATTTTCTTGCAGGGCCAGTGATTGTCTCAGAAGAGTCCAGGTCACTTCCTGCTTCTGTTCATGTGACTGGCAGCAGGAAGTTCAGAAGCTTGCAGGCACTTCAGTTGCTAGGTAACAAGGTAAATGGAGCTTGAGTATCAGCATTAGCTGTGCTTTTGCTTGTTTTTTGGCTGGTCAAACTTCCAGTGGCCGAAAAACAAGTGAGACCCCAGGAATGTCTGTTCTCATTTGTTTTTTGGCTGGGGAAGTCTGAATGGCCAAAAATGAAGCAAAAGCAAAGCATGGCTGCTGTCAGCAGTCCCTTTAACTTGCTACCTAGCAACTGTAACATTGTCAGGCAGCTTTTTTTTTGGCCAGCTGCTTCCTAAATTTCTGGCTTCTGGTAACCTAGCTGGAAGCATGACAATCAGGCAAGCAACCACCCGAAAGCTGCCTGAGATGCTTCAATTGCTAGGAAGCAAGTAAAGCAGACTGGCTGCAGGAGCAAGGAACTGATTGGGTGGACCTGCTTTCAAAGTGGGTGGGCCCCAGCCCACACATAGCTATGCCACTGCTCTACAGATGGAACTGTAAATGCTTCAGAAAAAACTAACATGAAGAACCTGGTCTTTAACCTCTCACCCAGCAGCCTAAATTTTGCCTTCAAGACCTCTCTCCTATTTTTCCCTACGCTATTGTTACCTACATCTACCACAGCTACAATTTCCTGTCAGTTTTGCAGATACATCTGTCTAGATCAGTGGTTTTCAGACGTAGGGTTGGGACCCAGTACTGGGTCACAGACCCTCAGATACTGGGTTGCAGCATCGCCTGCTGCCACTGCCAAAAGACTGGAATGCGTTGTTGAAAGATGCAATTGTTGGTTCATGGGCATAAATGATTTTTTTCAACTGGGGTCCTGAGGAAAATAGTTTGAAAACCACTGATCTACATGTCTCAAGATGTTTGCACCTGGTAGACAGCTCACCATGTGCTTCTCCCGATCATCACAAGCTGAACTATCTATATTTCTAATAATTGAATCCCCCATTACTATTTCCTTTCTCTTCCTAATAACTGTGGTTCCCTTACCTCAGTTGTTTGGTCTCACCTTCCTTACCAGGAAAGATACCCACTGTGAGAGAGATAGCATGATGTCCTGTGGAAGGAGGGTTCTAACTATGAAGTCACTATCCTCCAATCCAGCTAGATGGTCTTCTTCCCTGAGACTTTCATCACGTTGAGCAGCACAGATATTATTAGACTGGAGATGGGACTGCTCTGCTATGTCCCAGAAAGTCTTATCTATATTCCGTTCTGTTTCCCTTAGTTCTTTTGCTTCAGCCTTCTGGTCTCAAGAGCCTGTAGTTGGTCTCTGAGGGTCATGACCTTCTTGTACCAAGTGCATGTGTAAGGGAGGCAGGGCCTCCCGGCTAGGGTGGGCTCAAATTCATTCACTTGCCCCTCTCCAGTGCCTAACAGAGAAACCTCTGCAGAAAGCAGCTGGAGAGCCAGGATCTAGTCTGTTCAGGACTCACAGTGAAGACTGCTCAGAGTTCCCATCCCACATTAAACTACCACTCAGCATAAACATAACAATGAACTTTATTAACTAACTAAACAAACCTTATCCTAAGAAACCATAATAAATTTAAACAAAACAGTAAAAAACCCAGGAGTCCCAATGCTCAGGTGGAGTCACCCTTATCTCAATTGCAGTCTTTTAAGTCCTTGAGGCTTGAATGCAAAAGAGAACCAATCCTCATCTTCTCTGGCTGCAGGAATCTTCAGCTGAAATCCATGCAGTCCTTCCTTTCCTCTCCTCAACCAGCACCATGCAATCAGGTCACTGGCCATCCAGCTTTCAGGTCCACAACAGAAAACTCCCCTGTAAAAGAGTCCAAAGCAGGAAGAAAACAGCCTGCAGTCCACTCTGGGCTCGGCTCTTCTCATTCAATCACTGGGCAGATGGACTCTGCAGCTCTCCATCACTGCTCTTCTCTATGCTGCTGCTCTCAGGCTTCTCCCTGGGCATGTAATGCCAGCAGAACAATAAAATTTGTGGAGCATGCTCAATGTGCTACCACACCCTCTTACCAGAAGGTTCTGGTTTCTGGGCTGCAAAATCTGCCCAGCAATGTAACCCAGCCATAAGGGATCCCTAAAAGAGATTGCGCCTTTTAAGGCACATGGGTTACACATACACATGCTACCTGCCCATAAAGCAGGGTGGAGACAAGGTCTAATAAAAGATACGACCTCACCTGCCAACTTCTGTTGGAGAGAACGATAAGCTTTTGAGTCCCGTGGCACTTTTAAAAGATTCACTGATTTATTTTTTGCATGAGCTTTCATGGGTGAAGTTCTAATTTGTCAGCTGCTAAAAAATGGAAAAAAATTACAGTATGGGAGGGAAGAGAAATTTAATCATAGGATTTATCTTCCCTCCCATACAGTAAGTTTGTTCCATTCTCTAGCATGGGACATCACCACGAAAGCTCTTGTGAAAAATAAATTTGTTAGTCTTAAAAAGTGCCACCAGACCACTTGCTTGTTTTGCTGAGCTAGACTAACAGCTGCCCCTTTGGAATTTATAAGTTTTTGAGCCACACAGAGATGTTCTTCAGGTCTGGAAAAGGAACTTCCAAAGTCATAGCAAAATGCCAGGTAAAGCAGATTGTTCAGAATAAGTTTAAAAAAAAAACAACAAGGAGTTGTGTGGGACTTTAAGAAAAAAAAATTTTTTAAAAAAAAAATCTGTTAGTCTTAAAGTGCCACACAACTCCTTGTTGTTTTTTTACTGGACTAGACTAACACGACTATCTCTTATGAAATTGACTGAATAAGTTAGCACACATTATAAGGGTCTATTCAAGGTAGAGCGGCCTGCTAACAACTTGCATTTTTAGGACAAAAAGAGGGAGCTAATGGGTTACAAATTGTTGTAATAAGTCATAAATAAACTGTCTCTATTTAGTCCCTGACTTTTGGTGCCTAGCAGAGTAATGAATTTAAGCACCCATGCATGTCTTTTTAAAGTGTTGTGCAGGTGCCCCTTTGAGGATGAGGACTGATCGGTCAGATATAGAGAGCTGGCCTTGGGGAGAGGGTTTTTGTGAAATTCTGTTCTGCCTTACCTTCTGCAGTGAGTTTGAGAGTTGTTCTCCCATTCCTGAGGAACTCTGTCTAAGCTTGAAAGTTTCTCTCCTACCAACAGAAGTTGGTCTAATAAAAGACATTACTTCACCCACCATGTATCTCTAACAGCCTGGGACTGACGAGGCTTCACTTACACTGCATACTGCAAAGCAGGTAATCATACCTAATACATTCAGTGCAACAAACTGGATAAATACACTGTGCTACTGGACTTCTGCCTGCATTTTTTTTGTATTGTTCCATGTTTTCTTTGGCTATGTATTTTTTTTTTCTGTTGGATGAGGGGGCTCTTACTGGTGTAAGTTTAAAAAAACAGTTTGTTTGTTGGCACTCAGGCTACATCTCTAAACTTTAGAAAATGCTCATTTACTACCTGTTCACTAACTTCAATGATTGCTTTGTTCTGGACCTGGCTTTTAAAACTCCTATCTAACTCATATTAGCCCCACCCCTTGATCAAGGGAATCTCGGCCTAGTAGGGATCAAAGGATGGCAAACTAGGGCCTTGTTGGGATGTGCCTAGAGGGCCACAATGCCCACATAAACCATGCTATAAATGTCAATCAAGCAGGCAGATGGCAGGCAAGCTAGTGGTGAGCTTGTGAAAAATACAGGATTGTACTAAGGTGTTACAAAGCCTTTCACACGGATGGCATAAGTCTGAATACTGTCTTGCTGATCAGGAATTAAATTGCTCCTATTTAAAATATTTGGTAACCCTCTCTCTGGAAAGGAAGGACGGACTAGTGCTCATGGTGATGGTATCAGTTTGTGACTCTGGACAGTGGGATTCGATTCTTTGTTCTCCCCTGGGCCAGCTGTGCAATGAGGGTAAATCCTTTGAGGTAGCTTATGCTACAAAATGAATCCACCCCACAGCACTCTTAGAGCATGAGTCAACTAGTTTAGACTACATTTATCCTAGCACATATGTTGACAAAATTAATGTCACTCAGGCTGTGACTATTCCAGCCCAATACCAACATAAATTACAGTGACTAAGTGCTAGTGTGCATAGCTTTTGCTGCTATAAGGGGTGATTTTAACGCTAATGGAGGAGCTTTCCCTGGTCAGCCTACAGTGTCTTTACCAGATGTGAAGTACCAAACGGGCAGCTGTGTTATTCTAGTCCAGCAGAAAAAGCAAGGAGTCCTGCGGCAGTGGCATTTAAAGACTAACAGATTTATTTATCACATGAACTTTTGTGGGAGAAAATCCCACTTCATTAGATGCTTTGAAGATGGGGGAACTCACAGAGCAGGGACAGTATGACCTGATCCCATGTCTTACTCTCTCTTGCGTATATTTTCATCTCATTCCGTGAGTTTCCCCATCTTCAAAGCATCTGACGTAGTGGGATTTTCTCCCACGAAAGCTCATGTGATAAATGTTAGTCTTTAAGGGTATGTCTACACTTAGAGCTGAATTCGAATTGATTTTCATCAATTTGGATTCTATGATGTGTTTGAACTGATGAAAGCTGACTTTGAATCTGTCAAACCTCATTTGACTTTGAAGTCAGGTTCAGTTCGAACTGCGTAATTCGAATTGACCCAATGTGGCCATGTCAATTCGAAGTTACTGTTAGTTCGAATTAGCTACAGCTTGATTTTCCCTATACAATAGTGCCCCCTACCTTATTTGAACTAGCATGTCCTGTTCATAGACATGCCAATTCAAACTGGATTTTCTAGTGTGGCCATGTCAATTTGAATTGACTGAATTTGAATTAATAATTATTAGTTTAAATTGTTCAGTAATACAAATTGAAACTCTAAAGGTATGTCTGCACTTAGACTGTTAGCTTGAATTGACTCAATTCGAACTAATCAAGTCAACCTAAATATGATTAGTTCAAATTGAGTCAATTTGAACTAACATGGCCAGATTATGAAAACCAATTTGAAATAGCATGTCCGTGAACTGGACTTGCTGCTTCAAACTGGAACAGGGGCACCATGGGAGGTGTGGCAACATGGCCCCCTAGTAGGCCCATGTCACCATCCAGTCCCTGCCCTGCTCCAAGCCCTCTGACCCGGGTACAGGGAAAAGCATCCTCTGTCCAGCTCTAGCTGCCCTGTGGAAATGGGGGAGAAGTAATTCTGGCCCCCCGCTGACAGCTTAGGGTGAAGGGGTTCCCCCAGCCCCAAGCCGACAGAGCAGCCTTGGCTGGGGAGAAGGGATCTGCACCGCTTCTCCCCTGCTGGCCGCCTCTGGGGAAGACACCCCAGCAGGCGGCTTCGGCAGCGCTGGCCACCTGTGGGGAAGATGCCTCCACAGTGGGTGGCCAGTGCTGCCAATGCCGCCCACTGGGGTGTCTTCTCCGTGGGCAGCCAGCCCGGCTGGAGTGGGGGCTGGTGTCCCTGTCCCCAGCTGGGGGACAGTAACTCCATTGCTCCCCACAGCCCGATGTGGCTGGGGGAGGGGGTGAAGGCACCTTTGGGGCTGCTTTCCCAGGTGCCGAAGGGCTGGTCTTCCTCCCAGGGTGCATGGCAGCATGAGAGGAATGTCAGACCTTGTGAATTCAAGCTAATTTTAGTTTGAATTCATATGTTTACACAGCATCAATTTGAACTTGAGGGTTCAAACTGATGATCACTTTGAAATTACGGGAGGTTTTGTAACTTTGAAGCAACCGCTTGTCCATTCAATCTAAGGGAAGCCTTAGGTCGAATTGGCCAAGTGTTGTATAAACAGGTCTTTTTTAAAATTTGACAATGTTTATTAGGTCGAATTTAAGTGCGTGTGTAGCCATACCCGAAGTGTAGACATAGTCTAAGTGTCACAGGACTCCAGACTTTTTTTTTTTTAAACACCCAGAGGTGTGTGGTACAAAACACAATTTTAATCTTAGACTTTTGGAACCAATCTCATGACTTTTGGGGTGGGGGAGTGTGACGATTGTTGACACTTCCAAGGTAGAAAATACTGCATCCTATCAACTCGAGGAAGCCCTTGTGTGGGCACAGGTGTCCCACGCACCTTGTGTAACCCATGGGCTTAAATGAGGAGTGTCTGTTTAAAAGATTTGCTGGGGTCTGAGTTGCTCTTGCTGGGTCACTGTTGCTGGGCAGACTTAGCTGCCTAGACCCAGAAGTTTCCAGCATGTACTGTGTAGTTTTGAGCATGCTCAGCAAGGTTCTGTGCCAGTGCTGTACTCAGATGTCTGAGATCAAGCAGGCAGGCAAGGGTGGTTGTTTTGAGGAGAGCACTTGTGCTCTGTGCAAGGGGAGAAGCTGAGCCAGGAGGAGACAGCAGGGCTGTTTTCCCCAACTCTGAGGCATTTTGCTTCAGATCAGTAGCATTGTTAACCTTCCGGCAGGGAAGTCTGGAGGCAGTGGTTACAGAGAAGAAACCACTGGGAAAGAAGGATGGTTTCCTTTTAACTTTGTACTATGGGTTATGGGCTTAACTACAATTGAGTGTAATAAGGGGAAAGAGGCAATTATATTTTGTTATTGTCAGAGATGTATTTTTCTTTTATAACAGGGTTTTTATATATATGTGTGTGTCTATGTAAATAAGTGTTGGCTGAGTAAGCTGAGTAGATAGCAGTGCTCCCTGCAGTGGAAGGAGGGTCTTCAAGGACATGTACAGAGGATTTGGCTGCCAAAGAGGAGGAAGTTGCTTCTGCTAACGAGCGTTTGGACTTGGTGATTTGAGACCATAATCCACTCATGTGGATATTGCTAAATAGCCACTATGTATTATAGCTCTGTATATTAATTATTTTGTTTTCTTTCATCACAAGGTTATAAAGTTAATGTTTAATATAGTTAATTGCTTTTGTTTTATTAATTCTGAACAGTCTTTGCTGTGAGTCCCTTTAGCACTGAATCTCTTTCTCCAGGTGCTTCACTGTAGGAGTTTGGGTTTATTCCTGCTGGTTACTGGAGAAAGGCACTAGAGGTAAACCCTAGCCCACCTGAAGGTTATGCTTCAGCAGGGATGCAGTGCCTAAGGGCATACATTCACAGTGACCCCAGCAGCTGCCAACATTCTTGCCTGCCCCAGAAGACTGAAAGCCAGTGTGTGTGTTGCTAACCCATGCTGCTGGCTACCTGCTTTAGAGAAAAAAAAAAAAAAAAAAGCAAGGAGGCCTGTGGCACTTGAAGACTAACATTTTTATTTGTCCCATAAGCTTTTGTCTCTTAAGTGCCACAGGCCTCCTTGCTTTTTTTGCTTTAATAGACTAACACAGCTACCTCTGGCTACTTGCTGTCACTCTCTGCTTCACCCCCAGCCTGTTCTTCCACAAAAATCTGGACTCCTGACAAAGCCTCCCTTTGCGCAATCATCCAGCTTGCTGGCTGGGCTCAGCCTGACCCCTGGGGAGACAAACCCAGCTGGCTGGAGGCTGGGACCCTAAGCCCAGGGCTGGTGCAATGCGGTAAGCCTGGTAAGTGTTGCAGGGGGACGCTGATGTTTGAGGGGCACCAAAATGGGGACCGCACCATTGTGCTATGCTATAATGTCACTCATCTGTGGTATCTGCTGGGCTGCGGGAGGCGGAGGATGCCAAAAATGCTAGCACCATTCCTGCCTAAGGCTTGATGGAGCCACTCAGTATTGGCCCCAGGACTTGAAATGGGGAGGGGGGCGTAGAGGGAGGTGTAACACTGTTACTAGCTGACAACTGGGGGGGGGTGTGGGAAATTCAGGGGGGAGTGCAGGGGAAGGTGCACGGGGTGCTCACTAAATTTGTGTAACACTAGCTGACAACTAGGGGGGCTTTGGGAAAGTCAGGGGTATAGGGAGAGGTATATGAGGTGCTCACTAAATTGGTGTAACACCTTTAGTAGCTGACAACTAGGTTGGTGTAACACTAATTAGCTGACAACTGGGGGGGTGTTGGGAAAG
>ML681963.1:90265389-90387699 GCA_007922195.1 Podocnemis expansa | reverse complement strand
ATCTGATGAAGTGGGATTTTCTCCCACGAAAGCTCATGCGAAAAACAGATGTTAGTCTAAGTGCCACATGACTCCTTGGTTTTTTTGACTTGCACCCTTTTTATTCTTTTTTGGTGTGACAGGTAGACAAAGTGAGTTTTTCAAACTCTGATTTGGGATCTACCAGCAGCCTGTTTTGCTTAGTGTAAAGGGAGCTTATAAGGAGTTCTGAAGAATTTTGTTTTGTTTCTGAGAAAGTACCTTAAACAGAACTTCATTTAAATGGAATAAATTGTTTTTTTTTTTTGTTTTTTTTGGGACCCCCTCCCCCCGCAGTCTAATGTATGTTTGGTAAGATCAAAATTCATCTTGGCTGTTTCTATTCATAGTACGTTTGAAACTTAAATGCCTGGTTCAGATGCTAGAATGCAGTGTCAGTGTTCCAGATTAGAAGATAAGAAAATATCAGCCCTAGAGTTGTCTTTGGCTATTTATCACAGACAGGTTTACTGTAGTCCTGGAAAATTTAAGATTATGTAAGACACCTTGTTCATTTATAAATTATCTGGATTATTTTTGTATTGGTTGACGTGTTTTCATTATGTAATATAAAATGAAAACAAGTATATTCAAAAAATTGATGAGTCTTAAAATAGCATGTGCATATGTTATTGTACAGCACGATGAACATAACATTCTGTATTTTTTGGTACTTTTGAGAACGGTTTGTGCTGAGTGGTGTTGTGAGATCGGGATGACAATTCATACTTGAGACTGAGAGACAGGAATTCCATGGTGTAATCCTGTCTCTGAGAGAGGCTCCTTCTGTGGTTTTGAGTACAGAATTATCCTCTCTGCTTTAGTTTTCCCCTGTGTAAAATGGGCTAATACGTACCTCACGGATTCTAAAATCTTTAAAGATTGTGAAAAGTTTGCATCTTCTAGCCACTCAAATAGATCATTGGAAAAGTCACATCTGTTGGCTTTTGAATATTGATAACTAATGTAAATATTATGGTCACACATCACATTTGTTTTTAAGCTTGTTTATTTTTATGGAGTTCTTTCGTTTTGTCTTGGTATGAAGTACCAATTGTAGTAGAAATTGAGGGCCTCTATTAGGAAAAAGTTCTTTTCTGAATCAACCGTATGTACGAAGAAAAGCAAGGAGTCCTGTGGCACTTAAAGATTAACAAAATGTATCCCATTTGTTAGTCTTTAAGTGCCATAAGACTCCTTGCTTGTTTTGCTGAACTAGGCCAACACGGCTGCCCCTTTGGAACTATGTGAGAAGAGTTCTGGCACACTGAAACACAGTCACTGCCTGGTTGGTGTCACAGGGTCAGGTTTTAATAGTATCTTTTCTTCAGCTGAAAGTAAGCAAATATCTCTCATCACATCTGCTGCCTACTTTGTACTTGGCTATGCAACAGCTAATGATTGCAGTCCACGAGGTGACAAGTGTTGCTTCTACAGCATGACAAAAATGTGTAAATGGCTTACATGTTCTCTTTTTTCAGTAAACTAGGCAGTTGCTTGACAAGATATTTAAGTTGTTGTTTTTTGCAATTACTTAAATTATAATAAACAAGGAGTCTTGTGGCACTTTTAAAGACTAACAATTTTATTTATCCTATGAGCTTTTGTGAAGGAAAAGCCTATTTCATCAGACTCTTGAAGAATTTACAGAATGGGAAGAAGATAAATGTAGGGAGGTGTAAGTCATAGGATCAGGTCAGACTTACTGTCTCTTCAGGGGTAAATAAGGAGTATGGATTTTTTTTTCTCATTACGATAAATGATTTGACCTCATCTTCCTCTATGCTGTTTCCCAGCGTTTGAATCTTTACAACTGCTTTGATTTGCTGTTAGTGTGACCTGATCCTATGACTCATTTGTTAGTTTTTAAGTGCAACGGGACTCCTTGTTTGTTTTGCTGAACTAGACTAACACAGTTACCCCTTTGGAACTTGTTTAATTTTAATCATTGGTGGCTGTTTTATAATCAGTGTGTTTCTAAGTCCTCAAATAACAAACTATAGTTGTTACTTTTATGTTTAATTTAAAAGATCATCTCCTTTACATTTCACAGTCACCGGAAGTATAGAGTGCAAATGTTATCCCTATTGTAACAACCTTTTCCAAAATAATTTGTTTTTCAGCTTCCACCTTTCTTCTGTCCTTCTCTGATTCAGAAAAATTATTGAAAAATAAATTCTAAATTCTGAAGTGCTAGGAGTTCCTTAGTTGTTTCTGCTACCAGAAAGATCTGGGTATTTAAAATATTTTGTGACTCAGCTAAAATGGTTTGTACTCTTTCATTGTTTTTTTGTTTGGGAGTATCAGCAGTGTCATCAAATCTAAGTGCCTTAATTCTGACTATGGCAGAAAACCTGATTTCTTTTATGCACTGATGCCTAGGAACTCTCTAGTATATACTTCTCTGTAAGAAGTCAAGAAAACATGCATCTTTTAAATCTTTTACTTTTGAACAGTGCAATAAAGTGAACTCCCAAATTTCTGAAGAATTGGTACATTCAGAATAAAGCAAATGTCACTTGCTGTTACATTACAAAGGGAAGACTTAGGATACAAGTAAAAAAAAAAAATACAGATTAGAAAATCACTGACAAAAAAAAAAACCTTATACAGCCCTTAGTATGTGGAAAAGTAAATTCAAAATAGTAAAGACTTTTTGAGAGAACAATAGAACATGGGAATGGCCATACTGGTCAAAGCAATGGTTTGCCTAGCGTAGTATCCTATGTTCTGATAGTGGGCAATGCCAGGTGCTTCAGAGGGAATGAATAGAGCAGGTAATCATTAAGTGACCCTTCCTGTTGGCCAGTCTCAATGGAGAGGTATTGTCTCAGTGCAAATATATATTTTTTTAACAGATTCATATAATTAATAAGTCTATCACTCTGTAGGAAAACTATTTTAATTTGATCACAGGTAAGAATATATTTTAGTCATTGTTCCAGATAAAGTTTTCCTAACTTGGCAGTCTGAATCTTTAGATTTTAAGAATGAACTCTTATTCGATTAAGGAGCAACACTATATGTCTCCCTAGTCCTTTTAATAGTCACGTGTTTCCATGGAAGTGTTTAACTAGATGGTGGTAAAGTTGGTATTTGTATGTGTCTCATGTAGGTGGACATTGCTCTCTAAAAAGTTGGGCCTGCCACCTTTCTGCTGGATGCGATTCAGACTTCTAGCATCAAATGCTAACCTTATATAATTTTGACAGATTAAATTAGCTTTTAGACTTCTGGGCTATGCTGCATAACTGAATAATTCTTCTTCAAGTGCTGCTCCTGGCCATTCCCTTGTAGGTGTCTGCACGCCACGTGCACAGCACGCTGGAGCTTTTTTCCCATAGCACCCGTAGGGCCGGTCATAGTGTCCCCTGGAGTGGCGCCATAGCCACTCCCTATATCTCCACTAACCGGCCTTCCCTCCTCAGTTCCTTCTTACCTCCCATCGGTCGCCGGAACATGTCTCCGCTGCAGTTTCGCAGTTTTTTGCTCACCGTAGTTACCCAGTTATTAGTTGATAGTTTACTGTTGTTTTAGTGTTTAGTTAATAGTTGATAGTTATTAGTTAGAATAAGTTATCGCGCCCGCCCTGGGCTCGGGGTCAGGCTATGCCGGGCTTTAAAATGTGCGGGCGATGTAAGAAGCCCATGCCTGTGGATGACCCACACAGTTCGTGCCTGCTGTGTCTGGGTGAAGCGCACCTCGCAGAGCGGTGTAAACTCTGCCGAATCTTCAAGCCGCGGACTCAAAAAGATCAAGTCCAGTGGCTTAAACTACATATGATGGAGGAGGCGCTGCGCCTGGTACCAGGGGATTTTGGATCAAGTTCAACTCCGTCAGTACAGAGCGCCCTGGTGTCGTTGGCGCTGCTATCGGCACCGAAGTCCACTCCCAAACTGCACCGGGAGCCTCGGCACCATTCTACATCTCCGGTGCCGGCTAAAAAGAAAAAGACTAGGGGGTGCTCTCCACCCCATGGCTCGGCGAGCCAAAAGGACGCCAGGCATGTTGATTTGACTGGTACCCGTTCTCCCTCCCTGGCGCCGGAGTCAAGGGAGGTCCAGTACAGTCCGGTCTTGGTGTCGTCACCGGCGAGGGATATACTGGAGGAGGACATTGTTTTACCGACCACTCCAGAGGCCTTTTCAGCGGCGCAAGAGCTCTGTGGTCCAGTGGCCTCTCAGACTCCGATGCCGAGTCCTCAGGCACCGCGATCGGTACCATTGCGCGGGAAGCCGACCCCACTCGGTGCAACATCCAGGGACGTTTGTTCGGCGCCGAGCCCTTCCCGACGGCACCGTTCCCCAATCCCCCCCCCCCCCCCCCCCGCAGTGGTGGCGGTGGCGGGGGCTCTGTGGTACTGCTCTCCGGCACCGTCCCAAAGAGAACCCATTCAGCGGCACGGGGAGTGTCAGGGAGGTGGCGGGCGCCGTTCTCCGGTACCATCATCTTCGGCACCGCCTTGGTCCCCAAGGAGTAGCCCATCTTCGAGCTCCGCAGAAGATACCAAGTCGAGGCGACATCGTAAGGCCACTCAGCCTCCCCAACCAATCCAAGGCGCTCTCCCGTTCCACCCTCAGTGGTCGGTCTGGCAGCTGGGCATGCAATGGCCTTTTTGGACCCCGTGGGCCTTTCATCAAGGACAAGGTCGCGGACCTGGGGGCCCGGTCTTGGGGTCGGAGGTTCACCAACCATCTTCTGCGGCTGCAAGGGCTCCCCCCGGTACCAGGGAGGGATCTGAGGCAGAATCCCCTGGAGACGATCAGGCTAGTGTGGCTAGCGGTACCTGCAGCATTCGTTTGGGAACTCATTCTGTGGGTCTGGACCTGGGGGAATCTTCATCTTCCCCCCCCCCCCCAGACGAGGCTGTGGCAGGGGCAAAGCCGTCTCCTATCCCAGATGATGCCTCGGCCCACCAGGAGCTCCTCCGCCGGGTAGCCCGGGGGTTGAACTTGCAGGCGAAAGAAATAGTAGAGGACGCTGACCCTATGGTGGACGTTCTCTTGCCTGAAGGCCCAAGCCGCATTGCCCTGCCGTTTTATCAAAACTATTCAAAGCACTACAAAGGCCTTGTGGCATACGCTGGCTTCAATCCCACCGACGGCCAAGCGAGCGGCAAAGAAATACTTCGTTCCCTCTAAGGGCTATGAACATTTTTACTCCCACCCCGCCCCTGGCTCCTTGGTGGTGGCTGCGGCGAATGAATGGGAGTGGCAAGGCCACCCTGCATCGCCCCTAAATCAAAAGAGGTGAAACGGCTGGACTTGTTTGGCCGCAAAACATATTCAACTGGGGGCCTCCAACTTAGAATAGCAAATCAACAGGCTGTTCTAAGTAGGTGCCTGGTCCTCCCTGGAAAGGTTTGCTGATTCGTTGGACCAGAGCTCCAGAGACTC
Organism: Podocnemis expansa; assembly: GCA_007922195.1. Classification (NCBI taxonomy): domain Eukaryota; kingdom Metazoa; phylum Chordata; order Testudines; family Podocnemididae; genus Podocnemis; species Podocnemis expansa. The sequence goes on along the minus strand of ML681963.1, from coordinate 90,382,285 downwards.
CCTCTCAGCCTCCATCAAGGAGGGCAAAGTAGTGTCCAAGGCCCTCCTGCAGTCGGCATTGGATGCGGCGGACGCGGTAGCCCGCGCAATGGCCTCTGGGGTGACCATGAGGAGATGCTCCTGGCTACAGGCTGCGGGTCTCCCCCTGGAGGTACAGGCCACCATACAAGACCTTCCCTTTGAGGGCCCCGAGCTGTTTTCACAACAGACAGACTCCCGTCTGCAGACCCTAAAGGATTCAAGGGCTCTGATAAAATCGTTGGGCCTCCACATGCCGGCTGCTCAGAGAAAGCCCTTCAAGCTGCCGCTGCCCTCGCGCCCATTCCACCGGCACCAGGACAAGGACAGATGACGAAATGGGGGGGCCGTCGGTCAGCCTGGGGGGCGACATACCAGTCACGCCAGATCCAGAGACTCCATCCTTTTACAACAGACTTTCCCTTTATTTCCTGGAGTGGCTCAAGATCACTTTGGACCATTCGGTTCTCAGAACTGTTCAGGAGGGCTACTCCCTCCAGTTTGCTTCATGACTCCCGTCGGTGCCTCCGCCCTGCTTTTCAGCTGCCCGGTGGGACCCTACACTCACAAGACTATTACGGGAGGAAGTGCAATCCCTGCTCCAAAAAGGGGCAGTGGAGGTGGTTCCACTCAACAGGAGGGGCAAAGGTTTTTACTCCTGTTACTTCCTGACCCCAAAGGCGAAAGGGAGTCTTCGACCGATTCTAGATTTAGGGTGCCTCAACCGTTTCCTCAGATTCGTTTTTGGATGGTTTCTCTATCGTCCATTGCCCCCGCTCTGGATCTGGGTGATTGGTACGCTGCCCTCGATTTACAGGACGCATACTTCCACTTCACGATTCATCTGCGCCGCAGGAAGTATTTGCGCTTTGTGGTAGGCCAGGACCACCTACAGTTTATGGTCCTTCCATTTGGCCTCTCGGCAGCGCCACGAGTTTTTACCAAGTGCCTGGTGGTAGTGGCTGCCTTCCTCAGGAGGAGAGGAGTCAACCTATTCCCAGACCTGGATGATTGGCTAGTAGTGGGCTGATCGCCTCAAGAGACACTAGCCCATCTGGTGACAACGCAATCACTGGTCGGCCGTCTAGGCCTCTTAGTCAACAGGCAGAAGTCAGTGTTGTCACCCACACAAAGAATAGAATTTATAGGGGCTGTCCTGGACTCTGTATCAGCAAGAGCGTCCCTTTCAGCCTCCCTCTTCCAAGGGATTCGAGAAGCGGTGAACTCCCTAATAAGGTTCTCTCTGGTGATGGCTCGGGAGTGCCTCCTCTACTGGGGCTCATGGCAGCCTGCATGTTTGTAGTTCTACAGGCCCATCTCCGCATGCGTCCACTTCAGCTGTGGCTGGCGAGCGTGTTCCGCCCGGCGAGAGACAGTCTGGACATGATGGTCACGGTGCCCACATCCATATTAGAGTCCCTCCGATGGTGGACTTAGGAGGTCAACCTTTGTTCCGGGATTCCTTTCCAGCCGGCCCACCCGTCGGTACATCTAATGTCAGATGCCTTGGACAAGGGGTGGGGAGCTCATTTGGGCGGTCTCAAAACTCAAGGCCTGTGGAAGGGAGAGGAATCTGCCCTGCATATCAATATCAAGGAACTGAGGGCAGTGCGCCTCGCATGCGAGGTTTTTCGAGACCAGCTTCGCAGTCGGACAGTCTCAGTGCAGACGGACAATACGACGGCGATGTTCCCTATCAACAAACAGGGCGGCACCCGCTCCAAATGACTCTGCCAGGAGGCCATAGCCCTATGGGAATTTTGTATTCGCCACAACATTCACCCTGTCGCATCCTATGTACCGGGTCTCCAGAGTACCGTAGCGGACGAGCTGAGCAGGAGATTTATGACCCATGAGTGGTCTCTCCACCCGGATGTGGCGGAGGATCTTTTCCAGAAGTGGGGTTGTCCCCACCTGGATCTTTTGACTTCTCCTTGCAACACCAAATGTTTCCAGTTGTGCTCCTTCTGGGGGCTCAGCCCAGGCTCGATGGGGGATGCCTACGACGTTCCTTGGACAGCGGGGCTGTTATATGCGTTCCCCCCAACACCTGTGGTTCCCAGGACGCTACAGAAGATAAAAACGCAAAGAGCAAGGGTCATACTGGTGGCCCCGGCGTGGCCACGGCAGCACTGGTATGCGACCCTCCTGAGACTCTCCAGGTGCGACCCCATCTGACTGCCCCGAGACCCGACCTGCTGTGCCAGGACGACGGATTCCTACTCCACCCCAACCTGGAGGCATTGCACCTCCATGCCTGGCTCCTTCATAGCTGACAGCAAATGAGCAACTGTGCTCGTCTCTGGTGAGGCAGATGTTGTGTGGCAGCAGGAAAGGTTCCACAAGGGCTACGTATGCAGCCAAGTGGTGCAGATTCGTGCACTGGGCTACGGGCAAAGGAAAGGACCCGGATACACTGCCCGTTCATACCATCCTGGACTACCTTTGGCATCTAAAATTGTCCGGACTGTCCCTGCCGTCCCTCAAGGTTCACCTGGCAGCGATTGCGGCTTTTCACCAGGCTGACGAGCAATCCACACTATTTTCAATACCCATAGTAAAGAGGTTCCTCAAAGGGCTGTCAAAGCTATATCCACCGGTGCGCCCCCCGACAGCCCAATGGGACTTGAACCTGGTCCTTTCTTGCCTCACCAGGCCGCCCTTCGAGCCGCTAGCATCGTGCTCACCACTCTATCTTTCCTGGAAAGTGGTGTTTTTGGTAGCGATCACTTCGGCTAGGAGGGTATTGGAACTGTGCGCCCTGTCGGCGGAGCCCCCGTACACGACCTTTCTTAAAGATAAGGTGTGGCTACGTCCTCATCCGGCTTTCAGGCCCAAGGTGATATCGCGGTTTCATATAAACCAGGACATCTACCTGCCACTCCTCTGCCCTAAACCCCATGCGTCCGAGGAAGATAGGCGCCTCCACATGCTGGATGTGCGAAGGGCACTGGCCTTTTATATTGAACAAACAAAACCCTTCCGTAAATCGCCCCAGCTATTTGTGGCAGTCGCTAACAGGATGCGGGGGCAACCCGTCTCCGCGCAGCGGATCGCTACCTGGATTGTAGCATGCATTAAAGAATGTTACAAACTGGAAGGGAAGCCACTCCCATGTGTCATGGCCCATTCGACAAGGGCCCAGGCGGCGTTGGCAGCATTCCTGGCAGGGGTCCCGATCACTGGAACTTGTAGAGCAGTGACGTGGTCCTCTCTGCACATGCTCGTGCAGCACTACGCCATCACCCAACAGGCCCGGCAAGATGCGGCGCTGGGTGCAGTGGTGCTGCAGTCAGTATCCCTGTGACGTATTCCACCTCGAAGGTAAGGCTAGTGACTCATCTACAAGGGAATGGCCAGGAGCAGCACTCGAAGAAGAAGAAGAGGAGGTTGCTCACCTGTAACCAGTGTTTTTCGATGTGTGCTCCTGGCCATTCCGCTCCCTCCCGCCTCCCCTCATACGGTTAGGGAAGAAGGAACTGAGGAGGGAAGGGCTGGTTAGTGGATATATAGGGAGTGGCTATGGTGCCACTCCAGGGGGCGCTATGACCAGCCCTACAGGTGCTATGGGAAAAAGCTCCGGTGTGCTGTGCACGTGGCGTGCAGACACCTACAACGGAATGGCCAGGAGCACACCTCTCGAAAAACACTGGTTACAGGTGAGCAACCTCCTCTTCTACAAGTTTTAGAGGGGTAGCTGTGTTAGTCTGTATATAGCAAAAACATCTGTTAGTTTTTTAAGGTGCCGCAGGACTTTTTGTTGTTTCTGTGAGTCTTACATATCTAACATCTCCTGGAAAACAAATATCCCTCAATTTTTTGTTAGTAATTTAGCATATCATCTCTTCACTATTGCATTACATTGACAATAGTGTAACAGTTTCAATTCTTAAGATGTCTTAATTCTCAAGTTTGTACATATTTTTGGTGACTTTTTTAAGTTAGACCATTTATACTACTGTTTGTTGTTTTCAGCAGCCTTAGCAAACAAGGTTACCTAAACCAACTTTCAGTTTAAAGCAAACTTGTGAAGGCTGAGAAAGAAAAGGCAAATATTTATACAAAAAGTAATTTACTTGGCCAGTTCTTGTTTTTGTATTTCCCCCTGCAGTTACAGGAAGAGTCCTTATTCAAATGTGACCTCTCTTCCGAACTGCCCCACTTGGCTTTTTGCTGCCTCCTCCAGTGAAGTCATCAGCCTCTATTTGACATCCCTTTATTTCCATGTAATGTTACAGTCAGCATTATGTCTTCACTGAAGTATGATCCAGAAAGGGTAGAGGTGATCTCTTGTTTAAATAACAGTGGCTTTGTTAATTAGTCTATTCCAGCAAAACAAACAAGGAATCTAGTGGCACTTCTAAAGACTAACACGTTTATTTATTGCATGAGCTTCCATGGGAGAAAATCCCACTTTGTCAGGCACTTTGAAGAAGAGTGTTCAAAGCATCTGAAGTGGAAATTTTCTCTCTGAAAGCTCATGCGATAAATGGATTTGTTAGTCTTTGAAAGTGTCCATCAGACTCCTTGTTTGTTTTTTTCTTAATTAACAAGAGGAAATGGAATGTATATTTGACATGTACTGTTCTTTTCCTTAAGGGGAAAACATTTTTTTGAGTTTATTAAGGCTTCTGTATATGGGAAAATGTGTTAGGGAATAGCTCCCCCTGTGAGTGGAGCCAAGTTCCAAAGGGGCAGCTGTGTTAGTCTGGTTCAGTAAAACAAAGAAGGAGTCCTGAGGCACTTAAAGACTTTCAAGTCTGTTTATTGCATGAGCTTTTGTGGGAGAAAATCCCACTTTGTCAGACACTTTGAAGATGTTTGTAAATTCCCCCATCATCAAAGCATCTGATGAAGTGGGATTTTCTCCCACAAAAGCTCATGCAATAAATAAACTAGGTAGTCTTTAAGTGCCTCAGGACTCCTTGTTTGTTTTCATGTGAGTGGACTTATGCAGGAATAAGAGTTTATCTTTCCCCCCCCCCCACTTAGCTTAATGCAGTTTGGAGCTGAGTTAAGCTAAACTGTAAAATGATGCTTTGTTTCATGATGAAGGGGCTATTTTTGCACTGCCGTTTTGTTGCTCAACAGTATGAATGTCTCCTTCCAGAATGAAGTAAGTTATACCTGCGTAATGCTGTCCACACCAGCACTTATGTGGACAAGAGAATTTCTTCCATTGGTTTAAAGTGGCTAGTCTGAGTTTAGAGAGTTCACAGCTATGTAGCTGAGTTGGTAGAGCCCTGCACAGATACACAAACGTGGCTCTATGTCTGATCTGCATCTGCCACAATCAGCTTACTGTAGCCCTAACTGCCATCTGCTGTCGAGGTCATCCACACTTGCATGTACTCACATCTCTGGAGGCCCTATCAGCTGTGTGGAAGCCAATCGTACTGTGACTGGCAGCTGGTATGGGGGCCCTTTGAACAACAGATTGGTGGCCAGCCCCCCATTCCCGTCTCAGAGGCGTGAAAACAGCCTCAAAGGCTGTGAGCTGCAGACAGCTGCTTCCATGCCTTTGAGATCCACATCTAGTTTACCACACACACAGGAAAGAAGCAAAATCAAAATCAATCCACAGATATCTGTAGATCTGCAGTGCCCTATGCATTGATGCAGCTGTGGTGCTGCAAACTCTCCAGACTAGGCACACCTGGAGTATAGGCACAAGAAAATATTGTAGAATTACTATTCTGCTTTAAATTCCTGGCCTAATTTATTGCAGTCATGTTGACAAACCTTTAATCTTTAAGCCTATTTTGATTTTTTTTGTGGTTTTATAAGGTATCACATTGCTTAGTATTTACTCTCAGATGTGAAAAGGGACTGTTTAAAGAACAGTCAGTACGGCAGGCTAAATAAGAGTGTAATCTCCCTCCCTCCCCCACCCAATGTTAAAGGAATTATCTGTTCATGACAATAAAATGCATATTTGGGTTTAAACATTCTTGTGAATGTTGATGCATTAAGGTTTTTTAAATTGAATAATTTAAAATGACTGATAAAACAATGAATAGTAATAAACAGGTAACTCTCATATGACAAAATTCAACTAGTTAAGAGCGCTGCTGTAGTAAAATACAACTAATCAAAAAGGTTGTGCTGACTGCCAGTTTGGCCAAACCCCAGTATTTACGAGTCAGTGCTTTCACACTAGTAGTGGCTAAAAGTACATTTTGCAATTTTCTGTTGTTGAACAACTATCATTCTATTTCTTTTACTGTCTTTAATTTCAGCATCTTGTTTCTTACTGCGAGATATTTACCTCAAATTGCCAATGGGTTTATTCCTGTCAAGGGAGAGAGTGCATATGTTGTGGATGTGCTCAGCAGCTGGTAAGGTATACAGTGTAATGAAAACTGGAAAAACAGAAGACTTATTCAGAGTCCAAAGGGGCAGCCATGTTAGTCTAGTTCAGTAAAACAAACAAGAAGCCCCGTGGCACATAAAGGCTAATAAGTTTATTTCTTGACCTTTCGTGGGAGAGATTTTTCTCCCATGAAAGCTCTTGCAATAAATCATTTTTTTTTTTTTTTGTTTAGTTTTTAAGTGCCACTGTTTTTTATTTTGGACTGTTGTCATTGTAAAACATTCAATATGGCAAGGAAACCGAAAGGTTGACTTTGGTCTTTTATGTTGGCTTCTATTATTTGTAATATTTTAAATTACTGTACTGCACAACCAAGACTGGTCATATACAGGCATATCAACAATAAGTACACAGCAAAAGAAGGCAAATAACCCCATGTAGGATTGGAGAGGGGGGAGATTTGGGTATTTTTGATTTTTAAAATTGTGAGTTTGTACATAATGTGTCAAGTATTCCCAATTATCTTTTAGGTCACCCTTTATTAATTGATTGGGGTTCCCCCTGCCTCCTGATTTAATAGGAGAGGATTGGGAGATTTAAAGGTAGAGAAGACAGTGTTCTTCCATATATGTTAAGGCGGAAGACTTACAAGGCACTGAGGAAGAAGATACAGAAACATTTGTTGGCCACCTGACAAGTTGTCAGATGATACTAGCATCTTGACCAGAGCGGGGTATGTATGATGTCGTGAAGAAGAAAATGAGGAAAGCAGTTGTAGAGGGGTTTGAAGAGGAGAAAAAGCTTGAAGTTGATGTGGTGGTGTATTGAAAGCCAGGGAACCAGGAAGGAATGAGTGCTCAGGTTAATTATTATTAGCAGTCATATTTTAAGTGGATTGGAGAGTAGAAATGTGGGAGTAAAGGAAACTGCAGGTAGACATGAAACCAGGAGATGAGAACTTTGTCTGTCTAGACCAGGGATGACCAAACTTATGGAACTCAAGAGCCATACAAATTGAGTATTAAACCTTCAAGAGCCACACTGAGGCATACAGCCATATACTTTTACCTACTCCAAAATTACTCGGTTTAAAATTCATTAATTTTATCGTAAAATGAGGACAAATATTGACCCTGCTAATGTCAGATTCTAATAATCACTTAAGGTTACCATGAAAATTAGGCCTACGCAGTAAAAACTTAACTGCTGCTTGATGTAGAAGACTGCAGGCTAGTGGTGAGGTGTGTGGTTTTTTTTTTTTTTTTTTTAAATCCTGACCATGCCACACTTCTCCCTGCCATCCCTGACCATGCCATGCTTCTCCCCACCATCCCAAACCCCTCTTGAACTCCCAGGCTGGGGCTGCTGTCCTAAACTGATTTGCTGATGTTTTTCTGGGAGCCACAATTTTTCATTCAAGAGCTGCATGTGACTCCCAAGCCACAGTTTGGCCATGCCTGCTGTAGACAAAGGAAAGGTCGGATCTTAAAAATGTTTTGGAGCAAGAGGTGATAAGACTTGTCACAGTGTGGATGTTTAGAACAGTGGTTCCCAACCTTTTATCTGCCATGGCACACCTTGATACCTTCAAATTTTTCAAGGCACACTATCATTAAAATACTGAATATTCAAATTAACTTAAATTACTTATGAATAGTTATGAACCATGGCACAGTGTTTCGGAAATGCTCCTATGTGGGGTAGTAGGGGTAGCAGAGCAGGCATGGCATAACACGGGAGGTCAGGAGTTGTGTGCGGTGGCAGGTGTGAGTTTGGGGAGCACAGCAGGGGAGGGGTGGCAGAAGAGGACAAGGGCAGCCATGTGGGGAACGGCACAAGGGTGGGAAGAGAGGAAGAGTGGCTTTGTGTGAGGGCAGGGGGAACCTGGGGAGTGGGAAGATGGCACAGCACCCACTTCCCCCTTCTCCACAGTGGCTCCCTGCCACCCAGGACAAATCCTCACCCCCACTGCTGCTGCCTCCCACCCCAGTGGGTCCTGTACTCCCCTACCCCAGCCCCCTGTTGCTTGTGATGGACCTTCCCATCACTGCAGGGGCCAGAACTAGGCCTCCAGCCACCAGCTATACCCCCCCCCCCCCCACAGCCACCCCACAATCCCAGCTACACACCCTCTGCTACACATCCACTCCCACCCATTTCTGCTACACACACACACCTGCCCCACACAACCCTCAGCAACCCCCCCCCCCCAGCCCTTATTTGGGTTGTTGGCAGGCTGCCTGACACAAGCTGCTCTGCCCTTCAGGGGGAGATTCACACACTCCTGGCCTCCCATCCCTCTCTGCTGGCTGGGTGTAAGGTGGAGCCACTGGAACTCTGAGTTTGGGCTGCTCCTGCTATTTTTAGGGCGACCCCTGGAACTCTGCATTCCAGTGCTTTCCTCTATTTTCGTGGGGGGGGGGGAAGAAGGCTGCCTGCCTAAAAATAGGGGGCCCCAGAACTGTGTTCCGGTGCCTTCCCCCTTATTTTAACCCATGCTTTTTCCCAGCCCTGCACAGCCCACGTGGCTGGGCTGAGCGGGGAGGGAACTTTAACTGCAGCTCTCAGGGATGCTCATGGCACACTTTGGGTATTGCTGCGGCACACCGGTGTGCCCCGGCACACCGGTTGGGAATCACTGGTTTAGAGCGTCAGAAATGAAGGAGCCCCATGTGATCACAGAGCGGGCCTGAGAGACTGGGAAGTTTCTCATGTTAACAGTGATAAAGTGGAGAGTAAAGAGAGTGTTGATGGAAAGATCAGGAGTTCAGCTTTGGTCATGTTAAGTTAAAGTTGCTAGCAAAACATTCAGCATGGGAGAGTGGAGAAACTGATACTTGGGTCTGATGTGGGTTTTGATGGATTCCAGTAGCATAAGAGCAGATTTTTCAGTCATTTGTGTAAAGTGGTTAACTGAAACTGTGAGCTAATCAGCTTATCCAGAGAGTTGGTATAAAGGATGAAAAGGGCTAAAGTGGGAGAAGGCCTATGATTCCTTCTTTGAGGGTGGACCGAGGGATGAGGAAGACCATGGAAAAGAAACAGAAAGGTGAGGGGGAAATCTTTCTCTCTCAGGTGATTGCCTTGCAAAGAAACCAAACAACTTGTACTTCTGGCTGTTGCTTCTCTTCAGATTCTTGCTAGTAGTTTTGAGCCTTAGCGGACTGCTAGGCCTTGGAGGTATAGAACCTTAACACTCTCTCATCTTCGCAGACCTTTTCCTAGTATAATTAGATGATATACTTGCTACTTGAACTATTACTATTACAAGTAGAACAGCCTAGTGATAGGTAGTATGTTTCGTGCAAAATGTTAGTAGATACTGGTATAAGGACTCTAACTCAGTTTAGATGTTTTTCATTTAGTTATTTTAAACTGATGGGGAGTTACAACTTATCTCATGATAATAGATATTATCTGTAACATTGGATAATGAAAAAAAACATTTCATTTGAACTTCTGTTTTCCATTTGTCTTTTTTACATGGCGAAAGAGCTGAGTTTCTGATGCAGTGCTGAGCTATTTCAGTAACATTTTACAGGTGGCAATAAAAGCTCTTGGCTCTGCTACAGTATGTGGGTGTTACATGCATATGCTTGCAGCTTAAGTACCACAGAGCTAACATTTTTAAAAATCAAGTAATTATATGCACAATATGATGCAGAGTCTGTTTAAATTTGATTGGTTTATGCATCTACACTGTTCTACTTTAACTTACAAATCAGGTATAAAGCCTTTACATGTTAGAAATTTAGAGAGATGTTGCTAAGCAAAAAAATCTCGTAGAATGCATTTTTTTTTTTTAAGAAAACTAAGATTAATGTCTGTCACTAGTAAGTTTGCATCACGTTTCATGTTCAGTTCAAGTTTTTCTATTTTAAAAAACATAAACAGCAACAGGTACCTTCTTTGCTGTCACCTTACTGCTTAGGTGTAGGCAGGGCCATCCCTGGGGGGGTGCGGAGTCCCTGGCCAATCGGCCTCTGCAGGGCCCCCCAGACCCCTCCCACACTGTGGGGTGGGGCCCATCTGGATCGGGGGGGGGGCAGGCCCCGTCTGACGCTGAGCTGGCTGCTCCCCATCCAGGGAACAGGAAGAGCCAACCAAAAGTGGTGGCCAGTGTCAGTGCTCCTGTAGGGCCCCCCCCCCCCCCCCCCGCACGGCCTTCGGCTCAGTGCCTGAGGCAGCGGGGAGGGGGTGAGAGGCAGTGCGACTGGAGGGGCAGTGATGCAGGCTCTGTGCTGCCTCTGTTCCCCACTTCACTGCCTCCAGCACAGGGCCAAAGGCAGTGCAAGTGGGGGGGAGGTGTGGGAATGCTGACCTTGGCTGCTGCTTTTGGTTGGTGCTTCCTGTCCCCTGGATGGGGAACAGTTTGCTGTGGGGGTTGTTCAGGCCACATGCTGCCCTGCGCGCAGAACTGCTGGGCCCCAGGCGATCACCCCTTTCTGTACCCCCTAGAGATGGCCCTGGGTGAAGGCGTGAAAAGCCCGTGAGGTTTTGGAGAAGCTTCTGGCCTCTTAAGCAAGTATTTTTGGATATAGAGAGCACATGGTGTCAGCTGAATGTACATTTTTCAGAAAGCAGAAACCAAAGCTGTGCTACCTCTGAAGTACCATTGCTGTTGAAGTCTATATTTGTTGTCCTAAAAAGTCATTAAGGTGAATGTGTCATATGGGCAGAACTTGAGGATTAGTGGTGTCATTGCCGTGCTTAACTTGTATTGAAAGCTTTCTTTGCTTTGGAAAAGAAATAGAGTAGACTACAAAGGTCCTTTGCTATACCCCAATGTAGTTCTTCACAAATGTCTGACCTTGGTTATTAATGATGATTTAATATTTATTTGTATTTTCTATAGCTGTGTTGGTCCCAGGATATTAGAAGAACAGTGAGTAGCTACCTCTGGAATTAAACGAATCACTTCTTTAAAATAAGAGAAGAATATCTTACCAAGTTTAAAGGAGAGAGAAATGAGACTAGTAGACTAATTGTTGAATTGAAATTTCTTCAAGAGCATGAAGTTAACCTCTGTACACTCTAAAAAGTACCAAGAGGTTAATGAACTTCATGTGCTCAGGACCCTAGTTCTGCATCTTACCCAGAAGGTGGCATCTCCTACCTACAGAATATTGTGTTGCCCTGTGACCCCCTCTTTGGGCCTGGGTTCTTCTTCACTTAGGAGAGCTAATGAGTTTGCATTTTGAGGTGCTATTTATTTACTTTGCTTACATTTGCATAGCACTCACCACTGTAGCACTTCTCATTCCTTCACGAGTGTAACCATCACAAAATCCTTGTGAATAATATTATTCTTCTTCAAAAAATGAGCAAATTCAGCAACAGTGTTGTGTGACTTGCCCAAAGGTGAACAGGTAGTCTGCAAAATGAAGAGTAGAACTCAGTCTCAATTTCCATTGCCTGATTAATGACTAAGTTTAGTAGAATAATGCTGCAATGTAATATGTAGTTGTGCTATAAAATGCTATATTAAGTAATTCAATAAACTTCTTCTTTGGGCTTTCTTTGTTGGCTAAGATTCCCATTCTTAAGTCTGATAGTAAATTACTGTTGTATATCTTGAGCTGTAATAATAAAATGAGTCTATAAAATTGAAGAATGAATAGAACAAGTTGATGCATGCAGCGGATGAGAACATGAGGAATCTGTACATCTGAGGTGCATTTATAAGAAACTGTCAGACCAATGACCATCAGAACTTTTAAAAAATTGAATAAGAATATAAATGGGTAAAGTCTAAAACTGGGAAGCTGTATTTTTATAGTTGCATTTTGATTTCAATAAATTATTTTTAGGGTACAGGTTGGCTGCACTGTAATATGCAATCCATTAAATCCTTGTGTTGGGTCTTGCTAGAAATGGTGAATGAGCCTCATGTTGTAACTCAGTATTTTCCCTGTTTCAGTTGGCATTGCATTGTATGTAAATACTTGGATAGTACTGTTTTTAGTTTTAAATCCCCCTAGCACAATTTATTAGCTTGCTGGCAGCACATTGTCATAAAATATGCTGAGAAGGCTGTATTGCTGGAAATGAGTCGCTATATGGCATGGTGACTTGAGAGTTGGTTTAATTCAAACATTATTAAAGTCTTAGGTTTTCACAGATGTGCATTTGTCATTTCTCCTAAGTTTATTGGGAGTATTGGTGTTTACAAAGTGATTGGTTGTTAATTTTCCCTGTAAGCCTTTTATGAATGCTACCAACTTGAAAGTGGTTTATGGGAAACTTTGCTGCAGTAAAGTAGTTAGGAACTATTATTTTGCATATTTCTGTCCACAGACCATTCTTAAATGCTTTTTGATGTTAATATAGAGTCAGACGAAACTTCTGCGTTTTGCCTGAATAGAGATACGCAGGCAGAAATCTGAAGGTTGGTAAAAAGTTTTTGTGGTTCTGTAAAGTGTAAACCATAATTGCTACCTTGCCTAAGGTCTGATGCAGAACCCATTGAAGTCAGTGTTCCAAAATCTTCTCTGACACCTCTGCCTGGGACAGGTCCTCAGATTTTTCACCAGAAGAAAAAAAGGTTTTTGTGTGAGAATCACCCTCTGTAATGTAGACTGGTGAAACTTTTCCTCAATGGTCTTGTCTTCCTTGAGTGCTCCATTAGCACCCCCAGTATCCACTGGCCTCACTGATTTGGCAAAATTATGGCTTCTGTTGTGCTTAAGTGTTTTTTTTTTTTCTTTTTTTTCTGTTAGTTCTTATGTTTTGTTGTTAGTTACTCTTCAAATTCTATTTTTGTCCTGCATAATTATACTTTTACACTTGCCTTGCCAGAACTGATGCTGCTTTCTATTTGCCTCAGTAGAATTTGAGTTTGAATTCTTAAAGAATGCCTTTTTGCCTCTAGCCAACTCTTTTACTCTGTTCACGCATGGTAGCTTTTTTTGGGTCCTTTTTACGTGCGCGCGCGCGCGTGTGTGTGTAGTTTGAGCATTTATTATAATGTTTTAAATATATTTCCATGTCGTTTGCAGGCATTTCACTCATCTGACTGTTCCTCTTAATTTCTGTTTAACTAGCATTTTCACTTTGCTGTAGTTTCCCTTTTTGAAGTTAAATGCTGCTGTGGTGGTCTTCACTGTTGTTCTTTCCTCCCAAGGATATAACTGAACCACTCAGTTGTAGTGTCCATAATTAAATTAAAGATGACGTGCCAAGCCAATATGGGGGAAACTGAAATTCCCCATTAATATTGAGTTGTCGATTTTCATAGCCTCTCTAAAGTTGCTGAGCATTTCACAATTGCCATCTCAGTCCTGGGTAGGTGTTCTGTTAAACTTTCAGGTGTAGAATTTTTCTCCATAGAGAGTCTGGTACAGTTTGATGTAAGATTTTTAATATATTTTGCTCTGCCTTCTTTGATGGAAGTCTAGTAGCACTTCCCTACCAGCGCCACCGACTCTTATCTATTCTGTACCTTGGTATTACTGTGTCCCATTGATTGTCATTGTTTCATTAAATTTCTGTGATGCCTATTTTATCAATAGCCTCATTTGATACTCGGCATTGAAGTCATTTGTCTTGGTGTTTAGACATCTTGCATTTGTATACAAGCACTTATAAAATTTGTCTATTTATTTAGTTGTTTGCCTTCATGTGATGTGATGGAATGGGAATCTTTCATTTGGCTGTTTCCCTTCTGCTCCTTACCAACTGTGTCTTACCAACTTTTGTCTTGTCCTCTTTCATACATCCTCCCCTAAGGGATGTATCTGTCTGAACTGTGTGTTCCTTTGCTCCCATCTTTTCTCTAGCCATTAGTTTAAAAACTCCTCTATGATCTGTTAGATTGCTGGCTTATGCAATTAGATTCTGTTCTGGTTTAGGTGGAGCCTTTCCTTCTGTTGAGGCTCCTCCTTTTCCCCCAAAGGGTTCCCAGTTCTCAGTAAACCTAAATCAGGGGTTCCCAACATTTTCAAGGCTGGGGACCCCCTTTGCGGGGGAAGGGAGTCCATGAATCCCCTGGGCGGATGAGCACGGCGACGCTTCCATGCGACAAATGTGGCCCACGCGGGGGCAGAATGTGACCCGCTTCTCCCTGTGGCCATGGCTCTCTCCCCCTGCCTGGGGAGCTGGGAGCTACTGCTGCCCTGGCCCCCTCCCTTGGGCTGGGAGCCGCTGCGGTTATGGCCACTTTTGCCTGGCTGCCGCAGTCATGGCCCCTTCCCCCAGGCCTGGGAGCTCCTGCAGCTGTGACCCCCTGCCCTTTCTTGGCGAGTTGAGAGCTGCAGCTCCCCTCCCTGCTGGTTTCTCTGCACACACGCCCTGTCCCTTTTCCTCCCTGACTTGGCCACTGGAGCTGGGGCACCTGGCCGCCCCCCCCGGCTACTCTGAGCATACTTTGTGCGCTCAGGGCGGGAGTTTTAAAAACTCCCAGCCTGAGGGAAGCTCCCTGCTGGCCAGCTGGAAGCCTGGGTCTCCATGGCAACCAGAGACCCCGGCACTTCCAGCCCCAGCTCCCTGCCTGTTGGTGGACCCCCTCGAGCTGTGCTGCAGCCCACCAGGGGTCTGTGGCCCACAGGTTGGGAACCACTGACCTTAATCACTCCTCTTCACTCTCAGTTGGCCTATGCATTTAGACCTGAGAGTTCTGCCTGCCTAACTGGCTCTGTGCATGGAAGTGGGAGTATTTCAGAGAATGCTACATGGAGGTTGTGGACTTCAGTCTCTTACCTAACATCCTGAATTATGCCTCCAGGACTTCTGTTTCTCCCTGTGTCATGATTACTTACATGTGCAACAACTGCTGGCTTCTCCTCCACAGAGATAAGTGTGTCCTGAAGAGCTGGCGGGTGCGTGCGTGCGCATAAGGACTGGATTTGGCTTGGGGGTGGGGTAGATTGGTGTGTCCTTTACAGTTGCACATGCTGCCAGGCCTATTGTGTCTCAAAGGGTTGAGAATCATAGGGTTGGAAGGGACCCCATGAGGTCATCTAGTCCAACCCCCTGCCAAAAAAGCAGGAACACTCCCACTAGATTATCCCAGCCAGGGTTTTGTCCAGCTGGGCCTTGAGCACCTCTAAAGACAGAGATTCCACCACCTCCCTAGGTAGCTTATTCTAATGCTTCACCACTCTCCTAGTAAGAAAGTTTTTCCTAATATCCAGTCTGGACCTCCCCAGCTGTAACTTGAAACCATTGCTCCTTGTTCTGTCCTCTGTTACTACTGAGAACAATCCAGCTCCATCCTCCTTGGAGCAACCTTTCAAGTAGTTGAAGGTTGCTATCAAATCCCCCCTCAGTCTTCTCTTCTGCAGGTTAAATAAGCCTAGCTCCTTCAGTCTTTCTTCATAGAGCTTGTGCTCCAGCCTTTTGATCATTTTTGTTGCCCTTTGCTGGACTCTTTCTAATTTGTCCATGTCCTTTTTGTAGGGGGGAGCCAAAACTGGACACAGTATTCCAGATGTGGCCTCACCAGTGCAGAATAGAGGGGAATGATCCCATCCCTCTGCTGGCAACGCTGCTTCTGATGCAGCTGAGTATGCCATTGGCCTTGTTGGCAGCAAGCGCACACTACTGACTCGTATCCAGCTTCCCATCCACCATCACTTCCAGGTCCTTTTCTCCAGTGCTGCTATTTATTGCAGTAAATCAGTAGGTCTCCAACCTTTTGAGTAACACAATACATGTCAATGAGAGAGAGAATTCCATGTCACACCCACTTTTTTCCAGCTGCATTGATTGCTTATGTTTACTTGCATTTGCTATGGTTATGGTCTTACTAGAGTGGTTTGCAACTTAGTGCATAAAAAAAGCTAAAGAAGGATCAAATGCATTAAAGTTTCAGATCCACCAGAAGAATATTTTGCACTTTGGCCACCTGCATTTAGAATGTTCACATTTTAGAATCAAAAGACTGATACCTAATTTTTAATTTGATGATGAATTCTCACATTTTATAAGTTGTAATTTTGGTTGTATAGAATATTATTTAAGATAAAGTTTGTTTGACGTTGATTTTCATTATCTTTGTACTAAATTTCATGGCATGCTTGGACAGTTCTTATGGCACTGGTGGTGCAGTGGTTGAAAACCACTGTATTACTACCGCCTCACCTTTTTTCTTCTTTATTGGGGATAGCTTCACCAATTTTCTTCTTCTACCCTATTTGTTTGTCTTGTGTGAATTCTTGCCACGTAAACAGTGATAGTATAGTCTACTTCTAATATATCCTCATTTAAATGAGGGTGTGTATTCTCTTGAAGTGTTTCAGACATGGTCTTTTAAAAAGAATATATTTATTATGAATAGAGTTGCCAGGGTCCATTGACTGAGCAGAGAGGCAAATATTTAGGACAAAAATCCCTGAAAGTAGTCAAAATTCTTCTTTTTACAAAGGAATCTGGAAAGGCTACCACAGGGGTACTTAGGTTCTCTTTGTGCTTCATAGTTTTGTCTTGGATCAGTCAAACCATTGCCCCTAACTATTGTGGAATCTGGGAGAGAAGTCTTGTTACTTGTATAAAATATTGTGTTCTGACTGTTGGGCACTGGGAGGCCTTTCCCTTCCCAGGCAATAGTGCTCCTTTGTGGATATGTCCTGCCACCCTGCCTAGGCTGATATCCAAATTCCAGAGTCTTTGGTGAGCATGTAAACAATAGACTTAATTCCAGAAACAAAATCCTAAACATGAGGGCTCTGTCTGTCACCCAGAATCACAGTGGGACAACCTAGCTAGCAGATAACTCACTACTTAACCAGCTAATTTACCAACAACTGGTGGTGTGCATAAAATGTATAAACAGTTGACCAACCAGTACAGAGAATCAGGCTAACAAATCAGGAACTGTTGCTGGGCAGAGTAAGACTAGTGCCATATACTTGAATCATAATAAGTGTTCTGCGTTTTTGGCTTTTTACCAATCTTCACTGATAAATAATCAGGTTTTTTTACTTAAAAGGAGTTTGATTTTTACTGATTTATACCCATTTACCAATCCAGTCAATATCTTTTTTTTTGGGGTGCATCTCTTATTTTTGTTACACTAACACTGTACATGTTTGTGTCCTGTGGTGCTGAGATTGAAGGAAAACACTCACAGTGGAGATTGGAAAATTAAACATTGTTACTATTACACTATGATTGGCTCACAAGGAATTGCTGCTTCCCTATTTCTCTGCGCTAGTTTAGCATGGAACCGAATTTAGGCAATCAGTCTTCCACAGATTTATAAGGT
This sequence comes from Podocnemis expansa, assembly GCA_007922195.1. NCBI lineage: Eukaryota > Metazoa > Chordata > Testudines > Podocnemididae > Podocnemis > Podocnemis expansa. The sequence goes on along the minus strand of ML681963.1, from coordinate 90,364,751 downwards.
AAACATGAGGAAAATCTGTGCTTGACTACCAACAAGAATATCAATGCTTAGCTATTTTGAAGAAAAGTAAGGTTGGGAGTGAAGAGAATGCATTGCACTGCAAGTACTGAAGCATTGAGGTCAGTGCTCACTATGATAAAATAAGGGTGTGGTGAAAGCAAGTAACACAAGTTTAAAGAAGACAGTGCTTTAGGATAAACAGTCACTATCAGGAGCTTTCACCAGAGCTTCAGTGAAAGAGGACATAGCACAACTGTATCAATGAATTTGTAAGTGCTCTTTGTTTTGCTGGCAAACTGCTATTAATTGCAGAGGGGCCTGTTGGTGACTTTTTGTGGACAATGCTTTCCAGAAACAAAAAGCTGCCTTAATGCAGATGGCCTCACTTGTAAATATCTGAAAGTAAATGATGATGCTTTAGTACCTAAAGCGATTGAATAAATTGATTGTCTGATTTCTGGCCTCTTGTTTTTGTTTTTTGTTTTCACAGCAAATGAACTCTCATTGTTTTGTGCCCATGTGACATTCATCCCCTCTATTGACAGCTGTTTTGTCAATGCAGCAATAACTGACTTGTTTGAGACATGCCAAGTAACTTGGGAAAATGTGACCACAGCTAATACCTATTTAGAAAAGGAATCTGTAAATGCATGGGAGACTAAGTTCAATAAGAAACCGGAACTTCTAGGTGTTACTTGTCCTGTTTATCTGATTAACCTTGTGTGATCAGCAGCCGTAGTGACAGAAGAGATGAGAGATGTGAAATCTTGCCTCATTGGAAATAAATTTTAAACTCTTTGTTTTGCACAGCATGAGTCCAGTGCAGTTGACTGCTTATTACTTCTGTTGTGCCACATCAATGGATAAGCTTATAGTTTGCTCTAAGTCATGTAAATAACATGTGGACTGTGCTATTGTGTGTCCTAGATTATCCTAAATTAATTGGTTCTAAAACAGACCATCTGAAGAGGCTGGCCAGTAACCAAGTAACTGCCAGGTTCTGCTCACCAAAGGTGTGTTCATTATTGACAATTTGGAATCTCTGTGTGACACACGGAGAATATAGGAATTTTTCTGACTCCTGCCAACAAGTTTGCCAATGCAGACTTTTACTGTATCCTGACAACCAAAATACTAGCTGAACTGAGTGCAAAACCTGCAGGTAAACCATACGGCAAGAAAACTCAGCTGTTTCCGGAAATCTCTCTGACTCTAGAACAGTGGTTCCTAACTGTTTTTCAGGCGGGGAACCCCTTTTTAACAAAAAGAAATCATTGTGGCCCCCTGGCTGATTATGTAATCTGGCCAATGGAGGCAGACTTTGGCCCGCGCCACTCTGGCGGCGCTGCTGGGACAGCCAGTGAGCAGCACTACCACCACTATGGCCCACGTTGCTGGGGAGCTGAGCTGCAGTGGCTATGGTCCCCTGCCATTGCCCTCTGGGGAGCTGCTACAGCCCCATCTCCCTGATGGGATCTGGCTACAGCCAGGGAGAGGCAGCCCTGGTGGGGAGCATCGGGGCTGCAGCTGGATTCCGGCCCCAGTAGGGAGAGGCCTGGCAGACCCTCTGCAACATGTCCCTGGACCCCAGGTGAGGAACTACTGCTCTAGAATATCAAAAGTGTGATCAAAATCTTCACCACAATGGTCAATGAGGAAAAATAGACACAGCCATGGCCTGTCATCTAAACCCCAAAGTCTTCAGTGCTAGTGGGTCTTTCTGGAATGTCATTCAGACGTTGAACCCCTTCCTAAAGGTGAATTTAGCAGCAGACTGACTGCTATACTGGAGCATTTCAACCGTTTGCCACTAAAGATGAAATTTCAAATCTAAGAGGAGAATTTTAATATTTATATGATCATGCCTAGTCTTGACAGCATGAAATCAAATGTGCTGACTTTTTGGAACAGTCATCAAGACACACTTTCCAACATAATCAAAATGTCATGGGTGAGCTTTGAGTGTACCCCATGGATCTGTTGCAGAACACTTATTTTCAAGTTTTGGACTACCTCCAAGACGGCAAGAGACTCAACGTGAGGGAGGATCCTTTGAAGAATATATTAGCATACACAAATCAAGAGTTTCAGGGAAAAAAACCCAGCTCAGAAAGGGTCACTAACTTTGTATAGTTCTAAAAAAGGTTCAATTAGACTGTAGTGAAATGTGTATATTAGATTTTTCTTTTGATTTTTTTAAGATTATTTTTAACTTGATTTCATAATAGTTATAATATTTGGGAAACTAATACTGTTAACTTCCCACAATTTTGTTTTACAAATAAAACCATGAAACATGGAACAGAAATTATAACCATAATAGAACTTTGCGGTCTGTGTTCCTCAGGTCAGAAATCCTTTCTGCACATGCACAGATCCACAAAGTGGACACCATGATTGATGGGTCTTTTGGCTGCCTTTACTGTGCTGGCCTTATGGGAATAGTGCAGCCTTCACTGATTTATATATCAGTAACATGAAAGAAGCAGAAAGCTTTCATATAACTTCATTTGATGTAACTGCCGTTGAACTAAAGGTGTGACATTCCTCTCTGCAATTTGAACTGGTATATAACTGTATCACCCCAACCTTTCACTCTGTAGCCTGTCTTGTGCTTGCTCTGCTGTTTGAACCCCCACTACTGAGAGAACTCTTTACAGCTTCCTGCAAGCAAGTGGTCCTGAACTCAGTGAGTACTTTTGGCCAGCCACTCAAGGGATTATGCAGAAGAGTGACCTCAGTAAAAACCCACAGTCCCCGGTGGAACCTTAGGAACTTCCGTCTTGTAATGTTCAGTGCTGCACATTGAACAATACATGCTCATGATCTGTTTGTTAGCTTATCAGAGATTGATATACACCAACTGTATTAGTCAAAATAAAGTTTCTAATACACTAAACCATACACAGTTGCTTTAAATAAAACAAACACATTTAAGTACAGAAAGATTTTAAATAAGTCAGAGGAAAGCAGGCCAGATTTGATCAAAAGTAAATAAAAGGTAAATTGCATTCTAAACTAAGTGCAACACTTTCAGTGACCTTAAATAATTCTTACCACAGTTTGGTTGGTTGGCTTCCAAGCAGATTCTGGCTCCTGTGTTCAGTGTTTCAATTGCTTGATGTTTTTTGTAGAGTGCAAAATATTTCTCCTTTTTAACATGGTCCTTTGTCCTCGAAGACCTCACCTACTTCTTTCAGAGTCAGGTGACAGGCAGTGTCCTGAATGACTTTCTCTACTCAGATCAACAAGTATTCCCTTATCAGTGCTTAATCTATTCCAGGAGTGGCCAAATTTATGGAACTCAATAGCCCACACACATCGATTTATTAAACCTTCGAGAGCCACACTGAGGCATATAGCCATATACTTTTACCTATGCTAAAATTTACTAAGCTTAAAATTCATTGCACACTTAAATTTTATTGTAAAAACAGGGCAAATATTGATCTTACTAATGTCATTCTAATAATTAAGGTTACCATGAAAAGTAGGCCTATACAGTAAAAACTTAGCTTGGATGTAGAACACTGCAGGCTAGTGGTGAGGTTTTTAAAATCTGGGCAGTAACTTATCAATGCAGTACGTAAAAGCTCTCTCAGGTGCTGATCTCTGAGTATTGCACAATGTTTTGATTTAACAGATTGTATTGTGGAATACAATGCTTCACTGCAGTAAGTTGTGCCAAAAATCGAAAGTAATCTACATTGTTTTAACTTTTTTCCCCTCTTCTTTTCATTTCTTATTATTCCATGTCATGTTTAGGACGTGTAAAATATGATTTCATTTTAACAATGAGTAAACTGCATTAGGGCCTATGAGAGAAATCTAAACATGTCACGGCTTCCCTGACCATGCCGTCCTTCCCTGCTGTGCTCTTGTGTGAGCTGCACTTTTTTGAAGAGCCACACACAGCTCGCAAGCTGCAGCTTGGCCACGCCTGATCTAGTCCATTGTTCCTGGAAGAGCTGGCTTGTTTTATGTATAATGGGGTGTGTTCTGCTGCTTTGCTCTGGGGGCGTTTTGCATGGATGTGTGGCAAGGTGTGAGATGCATCTGGGAATATTGCATGGCAGAACTTCAAAACCATACCTATGACATTGGAACAAAGGTATTGCTATAATAAGGTTCAGTATGTGATGTAAGATGTTTTGGAATGCTCATGGCATACCTTGCATTAAACAATGCACAGTTAAACTATAAGGGTGAACATGAATGATGCACAATCACATCGTAAGGGTGCACATGGGAGTGTAGTGTGTTACAAAGGGAAGTGGGGGGGGGTCACAGAGTCCTTGGTGTGGTGAGGAGGAATGAAGGACACGTCTTCCACAGGCAACCTCACCGGCCAAATTCAAGCAGGCGCCAAGCTGGAGAGTTCCAAAAGTGGTAGGAGCCCTTTGATTCCTGGATACTTATCTGATTCTCTTTGAGCTTAAATCTTGGTCCCACTGAAGAGCATAGCCTATGTGGACTTCACTGGAACAAGAATTGGTTCCCTGTACCCCATATGTCCCAAACTTTTTCTTGATGGTATTTTCTCTTCTCCCAATGAGACAGACTCCTTTTTGTCCTCCAGTTACACTGGGGAAGTGTGGAACAGGTGAGAGAGAGGCGTGGGAGTTGTCCATGGCAAGCTGGTGACATCTGAAGGGGGGAAGGCAAACCTGCCGTGGGACTGCTGCCTTCTTAGGACTGAGATCTTGTCCCTCCATTTTGTTTCTTGTTTTTCTCCTTTGAGGGTTTGATTAGCCCTGTGTTAAGTTAAGCTCTGGATTGGCAGCCTCTCAGAGCATCATGGTAAACTACTTCTTGTTCTTCTTTCTGTCAGGACTATAATGAGGAAGCGATGAGGTATCCTTGCTTTAATTCCAAGGGAGGAAAACTGAAGCTGTTTCCAAAGGTCATGAAGAACTAAATATGTCCAGAGTATACAAAGAATTATCTAATAATTAATGAAAAATCAGCCCAGAACTACTGGCCTGTTTTTGGTTTTGGTTTTTTGTTTTTTTATTACCACTTAATTATGGTTGCAGCCATGATGATATATTGGGTGCTTTCTGAATTTGCAGGAATTGACAGATGTAAGTAAGTGGAAAGGGGATGACAAATAGGTGGTGGTTTTAGTTTACATGATTCAATTGGTTCCATTGCAAGAATTCGCCATTCAGGTTACGGTATGTCACTAATCCTGTATTCTGTATAAGGGAAAAATATCTTCAGGAGGAGGAAAAGTGTCAAGGAAGAAATGTTCTAGACAGCCTTCTGTATCTGACTCCTTCAGGGACCTTGGCAAGTTTGGTAATGATTGCATTACTGTATCTAATTGCACTGACGTAAGTACAGTTCTTCGAGCAGCTGCTCACGTACATTTGACCTTGGGGTTTGTATGCGCCAGCATGCTCGAACACTGGAAACTTTTCCCTAGCTCGCCCTGCGGGACCAGCGGTGGAGCCCCCTGGAGCAGCTTGCACACCACCCCAGTTAAGTACCCCGCTGGTCTGGCAGGTGCTCAGTTTCCTTCTTTCCGCCATTGTGACGGACACCGGGAACAGCAGCTTCTAACTTTGAAGATCAGTGCTTACTTAGCGCAGCTTCCCCTTCAGGGGCTATGCCCCGATCCCCAGGTTTTAAACCTTACGCCCCCTGCGGCAAGGCTTTTTTGGTCAGCAATCCACATGATCGCTGTTTGAAGTGCCTGGGTGAGTCACACCGCCCGCAGCGGTGCAAGATTTGCAAGACTTTTTAAGCCCTGAACAAAAAAGAATAGAGACATCGGTCTAATGGAGTTGGGAGGAAACCGTGGCCAACCGAGGTGGAGAAGCCAAGGTTGAGAAGGCTCTGGCAGCCTCGTACGCGTCCGGAGTCAAGGGGGCCGGCAGGGATGGTGATCTGGACCCTTCCAGGGTCAAGGGAGAGCCTCTGTGCCTCGACCTGGCATGCTCCCAACCCACATGGGATTCATCATGCACTGCCGGAACAGAGCGAGTCCGCTGCATAGGGAGGCTCGCCAGTACCGGGGTCTCTGACTGATCCGAAGTTGCTGCCGCCACCGGGGTCAGGCTCACAACCCTTGGCTCTGGACGCGTACGAGGCTGCCAGAGCCTTCTCAACCTTGGCTTCTCCACCTCGGTTGGCCATGGTTTCCTCCCTACTGCCATTGCGGGGGAAACCTGCTTTGAATTCACTGGCCTGGTGCGGCAAGGTGCCGCATAGTGCTCCGCCCCCTCCGCCGGCACCAGTGGTGCCCCCAAGACTCTCTGCGGTGGGGGAGGGCATCACCACCTCCAGAGCAGACTGCACCGGCACCAGCTTGGACCCCAGCCTCAAACCGCAGCTGCGGTCATGAAAGACACCCGCAAGGAAGGCACTGCGGGTCGGGGGCACCTGGGGCAAAAAGGGTGCACTCGCAGTCTGCCTCCCCCCTCGCCGGCACCAGGACTCTGGGCACAGCTATCGAACAACCCGCCCGGGCTAAGAGACCCCGCCATCAGAGGAGGGAACCCTCTAGCTCTTCCTCCAGGGATTCACCCTCATCCTCACCCTCAACTGAGTGGGCTAGGGGACAGGAAGTCCAGCAGTCACGGGTAGCTTCGGGACCGATGCAGCCATCTGGGATGGGGCCCCCTCCCCAGTGCTGGCCAGCCAGTTGGCCCTATTGGACCCCCTGGGTGATACCGCAGGATACCCAGCAGTGTGGCAGCCCAAGAACCAATGGTACAAGGGGTCGGAGATCAGCCCCGAGGAGTAAACCAAACGCCTCCCCAAGCAGGGCATCTTGACCCAACCGTCGTTGCTCCAGCAACCAAGGACGGTGATTTTGACGTGAGACACGAGGGCGCCGAACCAAGAGCTCACTTACAAGATGCTCCCAAGCATCCATTCCTGAACAGACTGCTCCCTTTTTACCCCCAATGGGCCTCCATCACTACAGACCGCTGGGTCTTGAGAACAGTGTGAGATGGATACTCGCTGCAGTTCCATGCCAGGCCCCCCAACCACCCTCCCCCTTCCCAGTCCTTCTTCAGGGACACCGCTCACGAACAGCAGTTGGACCTAGAGGTGGACAAGTTCCTCTCACTGGGGGTGGTGGAAGAGGTTCCTGAAAGTCAAAGGGGAAGGGGGTTTTACTCCAGGTACTTTCTGATCCCCAAGTCAAACGGGGGGGTTAAGGCCCATTCTTGATCTATGCAGCCTAAACGAGTTCCTGGCAAAGTTTAAAATTCAGGATGGTTACCTTCAAACAAATCATCCCTTCATTGGATCCTGGAGATAGGTTTGCCGCCCTTGACCTGCAGGATGCCTACTTCCACGTGGCAATCAAGCCCCAACACAGACGTTTCCTGCGTTTTGTGAGAGGTCACAGGCACCTGCAGTTTACGCCCCTCCCCTTTGGGCTCTCCTTAGTGCCAAGGGTATTTACGAAATGCATTGTGGTGGTTGCAGCTCACCTGCGGAGAAGTGGCATCCATATCTTTCCATACCTTGACGACTGGCTAATCCGGGGCCATTCAAGGAGTTGGGTACAAGCCAGTGTCCAAGTGGTCCAGTCCCTGTGCCATCGGCTGGGACTCCTCATCAACAACCAGAAGTCTGTTGCACCCGGTCCAGAGGCTGGAGTTCATTGGAGCAGTGTTAGACTCGGTTCAGGCCAGGGCCTCCCGAGGACCAGGTTTGAGCCCTTGTCAAACATAATCACTAACTTGAAGTAAAGACCGACCACTAAGGCCAGACATTGCCTCAGACTTTTGGGCCACATGGCAGCAACCACCAGCATAGTGCCTTTGGCCCGCCTCAGACTCACGCCGTTTCAAGAATGGTTAGGTTCGGTATTCCGCCCCAGCAAACATTCGTTAGACATAACAGTGATGATGACACGCAGGGTCATGTCTCAGCTGGAATGGTGGCAAAGACCCCAACTCGTGATGGAGGGAGTCCCGTTTTGGGACAGTGGCTCCCTCAGTGATGCTAATCATGGATGCCTTGGATCAGGGCTGGGGGGCGCATCTCAACCTGGTCATAAGCACGCAAGGCAGGTGGTCAACTGCGGAAGAACATCTCCACATAAACTTAAAAGAACTACGGGCTATCGGGCTCGCTTGCTGAGTATTTCAAACACATCTGCGGGGCCACTCGGTTCAGGTGCGGACGGACAATTCTACAGCTATGTACTATGTGAACCACCAAGGTGGAGCTCGATCAACGGCTCTGTGCTGCGAGACAATCCGCCTTTGGAACTTAGTGGTGAACTGCAAATTTCATGTGATGGCTTCTCACTTCCCGGGAGTGAGAAACAACAGAGCCGACCACCTCAGCAGACACTTCAACTCCAAGTACGAATGGTTGCGACACCTGGAGATTCTGCGCCCAGTTTTCCGCAGTTGAGGGTTTCCCCTAATCAATTTGTTCACTCCTTGGGAGAATCAGAAGTGCCACAAGTTTTCCTCCCTGAGGGGGTGGGAAACGGGCTTGCTACCAGATGTCTTCCTGTTATCTTGGGCAGGCCCACTAATTTATGTGTTCCCACTGATTCAGTCCTGCTGAAGATTCAGAGGGAGAGGGCCCAGGTGATCCTGATCGCCCCTGCTTGGCCTTGTCAGCATTGGTATCACATGCTGGTGAACCTATTGATAGCCCCACCCTGGGAACTCCCACTACTACTTGACCTCTTAATCCAGGACTGGGGCTGACTTCTTCACCCCAACCTGAAGTCGCTCCACCTGACAGCTTAGAGGCTATCTGGCTAACCACGGAGGAGCTGTCATGTTCAGCCCAGGTGAAACACATCTTAGTCAGCAGCAGGAAAGCCTCGACTCGTGCGACGTATAGTGCCAAGTGGCTGCATTTCCACAAGTGGGCACAGTCCAGAGGTCTGGACCTGCATCTTGCCCTGATTTGGGATATCTTAGACTACTTATTGGAGCTGAAGCACCGAGGCCTCACCCTGGCCTCAGTAAGGGTCCATCTGGCAGCGATTGCGGCGGCACATGTGCCTGTGGCAGGTTGATCTACTTTCTCCCATCTGGTGGTTGGAAGGTTCCTAAAAGGACTGGAGTGAGTTTTTCCTTTGGCTCGGCCACCCTCTCCCCAGTGGGACTTGAATTTGGTCCTCTGAGTACTGTCAGGACCACCGTTCGAGCTGTTAGCTACCTGTCCACTTTTGACTTTATCGCACAAAGTAGCATTTTTGGTGGCCATAACTTCCACTAGGAGGGTCTCGAAGTTGAAGGTGCTCTCCTCCGAGCGCCCTTATACTGTTTTGTTTTGTTTGTTTGTTTTTTTTTTCTTTTAAAGATAAGGTACGACTCGGAACCCACCTGGCGTTCCTCCTGAAAGTGGTTTCAGACTTCCACCTCAAGCAGGACGTATTCCTCCCAGTGTTCTGCCCCAAGCCGCACACGTGAAGTGAACAGAGGAGATTGCATACACTTGATGTGAGGAGGGACTTAGCCTTCTACATTCAAACAAAGCCCTTGAGAAAAACTACACAGCTCTTTGTAGCAGCAGTAGCGGACTGGGTGAGAGGGGACCCAGTTTCATCACAAACTATTTCAAAGTGGATCGCGTCTTGCATAAAGACTTGCTACCAATTGACACATGTCCCGTTACCTGGGGGAATACGGGCCCACTCGACCATACGGCTTTCCTGGCAGGGGTTCCAGTCCCAGACATCTGTTGCGTGGCAACATGGGCTTCAGTCCATATGTTTATCTTCCATTATGCTATAGTACAACAAGCTAGGGAGGAAGCAGCCTTTGGCGTGGCTGTTCTTCGTTCCAGTACTCACAACTCCACCCACCATCCAACACAAGGCTTGTAATCTACCCGAGCTGGAATGTATGTGAGCAGCTGCTCGAAGAAGAAAGGGGACAGTTACTTACCTGTAACTGCTGTTCTTTGAGATGCGCTGCTCACTTCCATTCCACACCTGCCCGCCGTCCCTGCTTTGGAGTTGCAGAAAGAAGGGACTAAGCACCTCCTGGACCAGCGGGGCACTTAACTGGGGTGGTGTGCGCGCCACTCCAGGGGGCTCCACCGCTGGTCCTGCAGGGCGGGCTAGGGAAAAGTTTTCGGTGTTCCAGCATGCTGGCGCATACAAACCCCAAGGTGGAATGGAAGTGAGCAGCGCATCTTGAAGAACAGCAGTTACAGGTAAGTAACTGTCCCCTTTTTATGGAAGCTGTTCAAACTAATTGTGAGTAAGTATGTGTTGAATTTAAAAATCAGAACAGAGCAAACTATTGTGAGTTGCAGCAAACCTTGTTGCGGGTTGAATTAAACATCTATTGAAATTGATAGACATTGCTAGTTAATAAGATTAAGCATAAGCCTGCCACATAAGAAGAAAAGGAATGCGTGAATCCATCCAGGAGTTCTTTGACTTGCGTATTGATTTATGTAGGGGTATGTGTGTGGGAAGGCAGAAGAGATCAGATTGAAAAAGAGGCAGAGGCTGAAAGCAAGAATGCCAAGCTGTAGCCTGAATGTATAGTGAAACCTTGGGAAAAGGATAGAACTTTGGGATTTTTAGGCTGAAGAAGTTTGGGGGCTGTAAACTAAACTGGTTCCTTTTTGTTCTTGGTTCCTCCTGCATTTGTGCATTCCTTGTAAACAAACAAGATTGCATCAAAGAAAATAGTGGGCTCCATGAACTTCTACTTGGAATTGGACTATTCCCAGGGTCCTGACCTTTTGACTGGCCACAAAGATCAAAAAGGGGAAATAGTATATACTTGTAGTTAAGTCTTGAGAGTTCAGCATTCATAGAGTAGTTGAGGTTTTGTTGTTACAAGTATAATTTATAGTTTTTGAGTTCTTTGTTTGGGTAGTCAGGGCAAACTTTTGCTCCACAAATTATGGCTTTTATGGAGGAGTTCTGTGCATGCAAGAATAATAATTATGCGGAGAAGAATACACCAGAGGACTAGCATTTGAAGAATATGATGTAACGGATCGGCATGTGTGATAAGACCCACAGTGCTTTTTGTCAGAGACTGGGATGTGGGTGACAGTGCCTATTGGTTAAAGCATAAGTTGGGCCTTGTGGTTAGAACTGGATTACTGGAAGTGAAGCATGACTTGCCCTGGAAGGACAATAGAGCCATAGGCAAATACTTTGAACAGCCACTAAATTGCTGCTGCTACTGGGCTTAAGAGCTGGTCTGCTGATTCATCAGTAAGGTAGTGTAGCCAGTCATGCAACCTGCTATGGGCTAGCTGTGCTTGTTAAGTTGCCTAGAGGTTGGCGCTGCTGCAGGCCATGATTCCTGATGACTAAGCTGATGTATCTTTAATTCAATAGTAATGTTTATGGAGATGCTTAAAGTTTTAGTTGTCCTTTCAGTTCAGATCTCTGTTGTGAAGCTTTGTTTTGTCTATGGAAATTTTGTTTTCTCTGTGCAAGATGGAATACAACAGTACTCATGTTTGTCCACATAATTGAGCTAAGATCCAAAGGGGTAGTTGTGTTAGTCTAGTTCAGTAATACAAAAAAGGAGTCCTGTAGCTTGTAAAAAACAACAAATTTTATTTTTTGCATGAGCTTTTGTGGGAGCAAATCCCAGTTCAAAAAACATCGCATGAAGTGGAGTTTTCTCCCACGAAAGCTCATGCAAAAAATAAATGTTAGTCTTTTTAAGTGCCACAGGACTCCTTTGTTTTGTTTTGTATTATTGAGCTATTCCCTCTTCATTCCCCTTACTTAGAGTCTGCAGTTCTCTTCACCTGTGAACTGTCTTCCATACTTGATTGCCAGAAAGTGGTTTTGATTTTCTTTGTGGCTTTATTACAGAAAATTCAGATTAACACTGTCATGTTGACAGATAGTGTTTGTATTTGTTTGTAGCCTTTCCTGAAAGTGGAACATCACTGCAACAACTAAATCTTTGTCTATGTGAGAAATATTTGGCATGCTAACTGTGGGATGGGCTACCAAGCAAGCAAGTTTTCTTGCAAACATTGATTCCAACAGTGTACAGACAATTGAACCAGTGTGTGGCTTGCACTTGCTCTGAGCCAAATAGGTACTGGACCAGATGATGTTGTATATGTTAATTCATTTATCTGGAAAAGTGGATGGAAGATGAGGTAGAAAAACTTATAGGGGACAAATGTCTATGTGGCAAGACCTGAGAAGACTGTGTGGAACTTCAGAGGATTTTAACGAAGCTAGGGGAATGGTCAGGAAAAAGCCAGATAGAATTAATATTAATGCATGTAAGATGATAAACAGCTTTTACATGTATTGGATTCTAAATAAACTCTAGCCACTCAGGGAAAAGATCTTTGTGTTCTTCTGAACACTTCAGTGAAAACTTCTTGAATACTCAGCAGTGGTCACAAAAGTTACAAAACATTGAGGTGCATAAGGGGTTGGATGGAAAAATACTGAAAATTTATAAAACCATTGAATAGGTCAGGGGTAAGCCCTTATCTGTAATACTATGGTGAGTTCTGGTGTCACTCAGTTTCCAAAGGGAGTTCTGAGATGGTTGGCAAGGGATTATGGGCATGAAAAAAACCTTCCATGTGGTGAGAAATTGAAGAAAAAAAGAAATGAATTAGAGGAGATTGAAATATGCGGAACAGTTAATGGCACTGCAAAGTGGATTGTGTCCTTTTTTGCTTTTTCTTATAATGAAAGAACAAAGATCTTCAGGGTATCAAAAGGCAGCAAATGTGAAACTGATTACAATTTTTGTTTATTACACAGTGCAATATGAACCTGTGGAACTCGGTGATAAGAGATCATTAAATGCCAGAGCTCTTTAGGATTTTTTTTAAACCCTTGTATTTTTTATTTATGGACAAAAAATCCAGTTATATTTGTCAATAAAAATGGAATATAACTAAATGATGGGTTAAGAAGGAATTCCATGATTGTCCTTTTTCATTTCCTCAGCCTACTGGTGTCAGTCAGTGACAGTGGCCTCGACTAGAGGAACCTTTTGTTTACTTTTGCCTTGAAGTTCTTTTTTTCCTAAGTAATCATTGTGTTTTCTAATGCTGCATGAGTCTCGGCTGATGCATTTTCAGTGCAGAGAGGAGTCACTTGCATTCAGAGCTGCTCATGTGGTGTTAGTTGTCTTGCTGCAGTCTTGAACTTTGTGGTCAACTTCAACGGTTGACTCTCTTTTTGTTTTGGTACTGTCCTGTACTGACCTGGGGTAGAGTTTTCCAAATACAGAAGCATCCTAGTCTGCATCTAGGTGTCTAAATTTTTTGCTGTAGGAAAAAAATGGGAAAAGGTAGAAGCAGCCAACAATTACTCTGTGGCAGATAGGAAACCCTGCTTTTATGATGAACTTGATTTGCATGCTTGGCATTTGGGGATCTACAGAACCTGAGTTAATTCTAGAGAACATTGAGATGTTAGGAAAGATGCTGTTTAGTGACCAGAAGGAAGGCACCATGAGAGTGGGATCCTTGCTGAGAACTGGGATGCTGAACAGGATATTTTAGACACTGTACCAGCAATGTTCCCTTTAAGCTGCATGGCCACGCAGCCCCCTGCATTGCTTGGCACAGGGAAGACTGCCTGCCACTCGCAGCCAGCAGTTGCAGTCCCTAGCGAGCCAGAAGACAGAGCCTTGTGGCTTGCTGAGAGCTGCTCTGAGCTTGGAGTAAGCTCTCACTGAGCATGCATAGAGCCTCTGCACATGCTCAATAAGAGCTCCTCTGGCTGGAGGAGCGGCTGGGTGCTAGGCCACGCTGCTCCAGCAGCCAAGTAAGGGGGTGGGTGGGAGTGATTGGGAACAAGGCATGGGCAGCCAGCCATGAAGGGAGCCAGTGGGTTGGAGGGAAGATGGGATCAGGCTGGCTGGGGGAACGGGGGGAGGGGGGGGTTCGGGCTGGCTGGGGTTGTGACTGGGAGAGTCACAGGCAGGATAGGGCTGCTGGGGGGGAGAGGGGGAGGGACAGGATCGGGGGGGCCATGCAGCGAGCAACATACTAGTGTTCTTGGATCTTTTTTTCTGAATCAGGATATTGGGGGATTGCAGTGAGGCAACAGCCAAGCAAGTTTTAAAGGATGAAAATTCTAGAGATGAGGGAGCTTCTGTACAAGGTGCATTGCTGTTTGAGGGTGTGTGTGTGGTTTTTTTTGTTAAAGATTTGTTTGCAATATTTGGGGGTTGCAGAACTAGTTTTCTGGCATGAACTTTGCATTTGTGGTGAGATGGGTGGATACATCCTTGATGAAGGCAAAAATTCCCTCTGTTCCACTGCTGGAGCAGAAGTCTCAGCTCCTTCCCTGACTCAAACTAATTATCCAGAATACTCTTCCATTCTTGGCTGAGCCATGTCGTGTCACTAGATTGAAAATGGCAAACAAGTGCAGATAAATTTAAAAAGTTACTGAACCACAGACATATTGAAAGCAAGATTATGAACACCATGGCTCTAGCATGTACAGTATAAATTTGTACCAGTTGACAAGTTTCCCTCTGTTGGACAGCCTGACTGGGGCACTTACTTGGCTGTAGTTGCATTTAATTATCCATGAAACAAAGGTATGATTATTAGATTGCAACTTGCTTTAAAGCAACTTCAGGCAAATGCAGTGAAACCTTTACTTTGTTTAGCCTTCAGTGTGGCAAAAGCCAGCAGATTCAAGGAAGTAGTCTTAAAAGTGGCAACAGATTTGTTTTAATTCCAATATGCTCTCTCTCCCCCTCTTTTCCTTGTGTGTGTGTGGGGGGGGGAGAATAGTCATAAAAACTCCCTTTTAAATAATTTTACTAGCTTGGTGACTATATTATGGAGTTGTGCTAATTTTTTTCACATCATGGTAGAAATTCGCCATCTCCTGCTCCATATGACTCTATAGCAAACTTAGAATCATAGAATCCTAGGGTTGGAAGGGACCTCATAGGTCATCTAGTCCAATCCCCTGCCAGAGGCAGGACCACTCCCACTAAACCATCCCAGTCATGGTTTTGTCCAGCCAGGCCTTAAACACCTCCAAAGATGGAGACTCCACCACCTCCCTTGGCAGCTCATTCCAATGCTTCACCACTTGCCTAGTAAAAAAAAGTTTTTTTTCTAATATCCAGCCTCGACCTCCCTAACTGCAACTTGAGACCATTGCTCCTTGTTCTGTCCTCTGTTACCACCGAGAACAGTCGAGCTCCATCTTCCTTAGAGCATCCCTTCAAGTAGTTGAAGGTTGCTATCAAATCCCCCCTCAATCTTCTCTTCTGCAGACTAAATAAGCCTAATGCTTTCAGTCTATCCTCATAGGGCTTGTGCTCCAGCCCTTTAATCATTTTGGTTGCCCTCCGCTGAACTCTCTCTAGCGTGTCCCTGTCCTTTTTGTAGTGGGGAGCCCAAAACTGAACACAGTATTCTAGATGTGGCCTCACTAGTGCAGAATAGAGGGGAATGATCACATCCCTTGATCTGCTGGTAATACTTCTTTTGATGCAGCCCAGTATGCCATTGGCCTTTTTGGCAGCAAGAGCACACTGCTGACTCATATCTAGCTTCCCATCCACCATGACCCCCAGGTCCTTTTCTCCACGGCTGCTACTTAACTGAATGTTTCCCAGCCTGTAGCAGTGCATGGGTTTTTTTTGTCCCAAATGCAGGATTTTACACTTATCCTTATTGAATCTCATAAGATTTCTATTGGCCCACTGTTCCAATTTATCTAGGTCTCCCTGAATCCTGTCCTTGCCCTCCAATGTGTCTACTGTTCCCCCCAGCTTGGTGTCATCTGCAAACGTACTGAGAATGCAGTCTATTCCATCATCCAGATCATTGCTGAAAATGTTGAACAGAACTGGCCCCAGGACCGACCCCTGGGGCACACCACTCGTGACTGGTTGCCAGCTAGACATGGAACCATTGATTCCTACGTGCTTAAACCGTTGATCTAGCCAGTTTTCTAACCACCTTATAGTCCACCTATCCAGCCCATGCTTCCTTAATTTGCCAATGAGAATGCTGTGGGAAACTGTATCAAAAGCCTTACTAAAATCAAGGTATATGACATCAACGGTTCTTCCTGCATCCAGAAAACCAGTCATCTGCTCATAGAAGGAAATGAGATTGGTCAGACACGATTTACCCTTGGTAAATCCATGCTGACTGTTCCTGATCACTTTATTTTCTTCTAAGTGTTTGAGGATGGATTCTTTAAGAATCTGCTCCATAATTTTGCCAGGGATTGAGGTGAGGCTGACTTGTCTATAATTCCACGGATCCTCCTTTTTCCCTTTCTTGAAAATAGGCACTACATTTGCTTTTTTCCAATCCTCTGGCACCTCCCCTGTTCTCCATGAGTTTTGAAAGATAATGGACAGCGGTGCTGCTATCTCATCGGCCAATTCCCTCAGCACCCTTTGATGCAGTTCATCCGGCCCCATGGACTTGTGCACATCCAGCTTCTTTAAGCAGTCCCTAACTTCTCTTCACTTGCTTAATTTGGGCTTTACTTCCTTTAACAGAAGTCCTCAGTAACAAGAGTTTTTTAGCCTGTTTTTAGTTAACCAATATTAGTCCATCTGTGTTGCAGTATCCAGCTCCCTCCCTTCCATGTGCACACACCTTCCAACGCACCCTATTTCCTGAAGGAACAAAAATGAGTTAGTGAAATCATGGGGCTGGGTTATGTTTTTACAATCTTAAATTCTAGAACAAAATGCCTTCTGCAAAGAGTTGGGGATAAAAACAAAAGACACACCTGGAAATGTCACTTTTATCACATTCCCTGGAATTTTGATGCTGACCTGTTTGATGGGTTGTTCCCCAGATCCAGTTTGGTGTGCTCCTATGGGTCCCCAATTCCCACTTCTGGACTCCGATTCAACCTGCTTTGCAGAGTGACCACTCACTCCTGAGTTAGTCCCAGTGTTTCCTTTAAGGCCCACTATGGGCCTGATCCCATCCCACCAAGCCCTGCCCCAGCCTGCCCCACCCTGTCTTCCCTCCAACCCTCTGCCCCCTTTCACGGGTGGCTGCCCCTGCCCTGTCCCCAAATCCCCCCCCCCATTTCCTTATGTGGTCGCTGGAGAACCGCAGCCTGGCCCCCAGCCTCTCCTCTGGTCAGAAGAGCTTTCATTGAGCATGCACAGAGCCTCTACACAGCTTGGAGCAGCTCTCAGCTGGCCAGAACTTCAGCTGCTGGCCGTGCGCTGGCAGCACTGTGCCCTGTGCCAGGCAGCGGCGGGGGCTTGCATGGCCACTCAGGTTAGAGGGAGCATTGAAGTCCACTTCAGCCTCTTGTGTGCAGTGGGTGTATGCCATCTGGCTACTTGAGGTACGGTCCCCAACTGAGTACTCCCAGACCTTGTTACTTCACTGGGAGCCACTCCCAATCACTACAGACTCGTGTCCATCCATTTAACAAAGAAAAGGGTTGTGTCCAGCCTTCTTCACTCACCCTTTAAAGACCACACAGCTTTAGATAAAACTACTACAGATTACAATTTTAGGTGAGAAAATGGCCAGTCAAAGCAGAATCATAATAAAAATGAGTCAAGAGTTACCACGAGGAAATAAAAGGTAAAACATGCACACTAACTTAATATCTCTACCTAAACTGACCTCATAGTCCAAGTTTATGCTCAAGATTTTTGGCTGTCAGATATTTGTACAGCCCGTCTGTGCCTGAGACCAAATCTTGCTTGAAGTTGTTTCAAGATGGAGATTCCCAGGCAAAAAGCTCCAAATCATTCCAATTGCTTCTCTTTGTTTCCAGACTACCTCAGCCCCTCCCTTCCTGGGCTGTGGTGGTCTCATGTCTGAGCAAGGGACCTCAGTTAGCACAGTCTTTGCCTTCACCATGTACTTGCTTTCTCACAACTGCGGCTGCTGACGTGCTGCTAGAAGAGTTCTGTCTGTCTCCCTCCTGAGCTGTGCAGAACATGCCACACAGCTGCACACGTACAGTACGTGATGCTTAAGGAAACATGATATCATACTAATCAGGTAGAATGGGGTATGAATACTCACAAAGGAACCTTGTGTGGCCTAATTTTCATAAAAGGACTGTTTTAGTGAATGGAAAAGTAAAGCAGATCATACCCTAGAGGTGCACAGACGTACAGCCTGTTAACAACTTTCATTTTGGATGTTCTCACAGCCCTAGGGGGTCGCCCCCCCCCAATTTGGAAATGGTAGCCTCACGGAGATCAGACCAAGGATTCCTCAACTGCAGCAGAATGTTTGAGCAATCTCTGTGCCAAAAGGTGCTATAGAGGTCAATAATCAGAAGACTGCAGATCACAAACCATACAGTGTTTGAGTGCCAAGATAAATTTGAAGATGACAGAGATAAAAATGGAATATAGCTGTGATGACAGGGAAATGAGGCTACTGTCATAAGGGATCCAGTAGGAACACTTGAGTGCCTGTAGAGTCAAAGGCAAATTGCATTGTCTGACCATTGGTTACATACCTAGTCATAGGGATGCTTGTGGTTAGACGTTTTAGCATTTTGTTATAATTGCCTGTTTCCAGTTGCTTAATGACTTGCTAAACTTGACCCCTTTGGCTCAGAAGTTTCTATGGGTACATTCTGCCTTGGGCTGAATTACTGTGGAAAGTTTTAACAAACAATTCAGTTGTTTTGAGAATGAGACTCAGAGGGGGAAAAAGTATTATTTATTTTCACCCAACAGTTTCTTTGAAGAGATCTCATATACCCATAATTTGGAGAAGGAGCTTGAAATTTGGAAGTGAGGAGGTATTGTGGTCAGTGATGTGCCTTCTGCTGCCCTCCCGAAAATCACCCCAGATCTGGCAAGTCATAGGCTTCTGAAAATTGTTGTTTGCTGATGTTTAGTATAGCTTACTAGATGCTTGCTGCCAAAACCTCAGATTCCATCTTCACTAGTCATGCTCCAGCCCTACAGAGACTCCTTTGTCATTTGTACTGAGTGCGTTGTCAGGAGCAGAACTGACATTCTGGAACGAGAGAGCTCAGTCTCTCTCCTTGGCCTAGAGGTAAGTGTTCTGGGCTCAGCTCCTCCACTGACTGGTTTTAATTTTGTGGGTTTCTCAGACCTTACTACTGAGCAAGGCCTTGTGTATAATGAACATGCAGGTGAGCATCATTCCCCTAATTTTAAAGTGGGGGAGATAAGAGATTAGGTGAGGTTACTTTTGTTTTGGCAGTGTTGGTAATATAAATCAAGGTTCAGATGCTGTGCTGTAACCCATCTGTGCAGTTTCAAAATTCTGAGCTGCTTTGCTGTCTGATGTGATTCTTGGAATAAGTTAGAGCAGTCTTGGTGTCTGTGTATGTAATTGCATGGTGTTTGTCACACAGGACCATGATTGAGTGATTTGCTCATTTTAATTCCAACTCAGGTGTGCATGTGCCACGTGCACGGATCGCTGGAAAGTTTTCCCCTAGAGTACCTGCAGGGTTGGCTGCAGGCCTCTGGTTGGTTCCCCATGACACTTTATATCTGCGGTCTTGACCTAAAATCACCACAAAGGTCGCATGAGGGCTAGTACAGGGTCGCATGAAGACTAGCATGTTAGCCCAAGGGTTGCACCACTGAAACATTTTAATACAATGATATTGCAAATGTTGGTAATGACCGTGTCATTCTGGGACACAGGAAATAGCTTTAGGGGCCGCACGTGGCCTGCGGGCTGCGTGTTTGAGACCCCTGCTTTATATACAGCTCAGCACTTCTCTAGTTCCCTCTTACATACCCTTGCTGGAACAATCATGGGCTTTTACAGCTAGCCATTGCCCTTGTCATTTCTTTGAGATTTATTGTTGTTAATAGTTCTTAATAGTTGTAGTTAAGTAGGGCAATAGGCTCTCACTTACTGAGTCAGAGTCAAATTATAGGCCTGCAAATAGCATAGCTTCATTGATTAATATCTGTTGAGGTGATTTTTATTGCAGAATGGTAACTACTGATATGTTGATAATGATATACTGTGAAATCCTTCCTCAGAGGTGAGAGAGAAGAAATAGAGAACATTTCTCCAATCAGAGGGTTGGTCTCCACTGCTGTGGGATTTTGGTATCCATCAGTTACTTGTGTATCTCCCTTTAATTGCTTGCCTTAATGTCTACTTGCTGAGTTGATGGGAAATGCCTTCCCATTGACTCAATGCTATGCTTCTTGACGAGTGAGTCAACAAATTTGACTTCTGCCTAATTCTGGGTTCGATTATGTGCATCTTTAATGATGCTCAGTCAGCTAACAAGAGTTGATACTACATTGTTGGCAGTGCTACCAGCAGTGTAGCTTTGCCCTAAAAAGTATGTCAACCTTTTGTAAACTCAGATGGAAAGTTTTTAAATTAGGTTCTGTTAGGTGCAGTCATAATATCTTTCACTTCTGATATACTTAAAGGACCCAGTAAGTTGTATGGGGAAATATTTGTAAAAGTCTCATGTAAAAATTGTATGCATTAATTATTCTGGTTCAAATATCAAATCAAGTGTGAAATTCAGTTATTAAACAAAGGTAATCTGAGTTTAACAAACTAAAACAATTATTGATTTTGAATTAGTAATATAGAAGACTGTACGTGCATTTCTTTCCTTGTTGCTTGTCATGCTGTTAGACTACTAATGGACTAGTACAACTGTGATGCATCTATCTGTACTTTTTCTTCACTGATTTCATATTTGTTCTGCTGTAATGAACTTAGTAACTGCTCTGTTCTATTAGGTTTGCACTGGGAATGTGTAGGGTTTAAAAGGCTTCTTTGTTTTACTTCACATTGTTCCCTTTGCAACCTTTCAAGCATAGCTTTTGATGGGATTTTGGAGCTTCTGTGAATTAATACCTCTCACAGGCTTGGACTTCACTGACCTAAGTCTGGACCATTCTAATGGTTTCTGAAATTTCCTAGTCCACCCCTCTGGCCTCCCCCCATATACTCATGCAGGTCCCTATCCTAAAATCAAACCTGTCATCTCAATTAACTGTTCAGGCAGTCTTTACCTGGTTCAGACTGATTAAACAAATTTCTAAGAAGCCTTCCATTATGAGAGATTTGATATTTAATGCATGAAAATGAATTAGATATTTGCAAAGCACTTCAATTTTGGAAAGTCCTGTGTAAGTGCAGTGTTTAATTCAGGATACTATCTGAGTTCCAAAGTTGTAGCCAAGTTAGTCTAGTTCAGCAAAACAAACAAGGAGTCCTGTGGCACTTCTAAAGACTACTAATAAAAATTTGTTAGTCTTCTTAAAAGTGCCATGGGCCTCACTGTTTGTTCATTTGTTTGTATTTTTTTTCCCTGAGTTGAATGTGTTCTTCAAAATGAAATGCTTCAGCTGGTTTTTAAGAAAATATTTCAGAAGTTAACATGTTGCTTGCTACATTACATCAGACTAGAAAATACTATTGGTAGTTTAGGGCAGTGTTTCCCAACCAGTGTGCCACGGCACACAGGTGTTCCATCAGATCTAAGCAGATATGCCACAATTTTTGGAAAAACTACTCAGAGCTCTGGATTGCCTCATGGGCTCTTAAATATTTATGAGTTCATTTGGAAAATATATAGTGGTGTGCCTCAAATTAATTAAAGGTAGCAGGGTGTGCCATGGCAAAGAATGTTGGCACCACTGGTTTAGAGATTCTTCATGGCCCAGGACTCCTAGTTCTCAAATATTGCTTGTGCAGGTTCTTAAGGAAGTATCACTGTTAGTGTAACATCTGAGTACTGTAGTTCCTTGTAGAATTTGAATAAGAGGTTAAGGAAGCTGACAGTCATGGTGAGAAGTGAAAAATTGAAGAAATGTGGGAAATGAAAACAAAAGGAAACCTAATGATCCTGCACATCAGAAAAGCAGATTTTTGGCTCCCTCAGGGAATGGATGGGCAGGATCCCTTGGGAGGCTGATTTAAAGGGGAAAGGTGTCCAAGAGAGGTGGCAGTAGTTTAAAGAAACCCTGCTAAAGGCACGGGAAGATACCATTCCGATGAGCAGAAAGAACAGCAAATGTGGAAAGCACCCAGCATGGCTTAACTGAGACCTCTGCACTGAGCTAAAGCATAAAAAGGAAGCTTGGACAGATGACTAAGGAGGCATATAAAGATATTGCTTGGGACTGCAGGGATAAAATCAGAAAGACCAAAGCACAATTATAGTTGCAGCTAGCAAGGGATGTGAAGGATAACAGGAAGGGGTTCTACAAGTCTGTCAATAACAAGAGGAGGATCAAGGATGGTGTAGGTCCCTTACCGAATGGGGCAGGTATCATCGTGATGGAGGATAAGGAAAAAGCTGAAGTGCTCAATGCTTTTTTTTTTTTTTGTTTTTTTTAACTTCAGTTTTTACAGGGAGGGCCAGCTCCCAGCTCGCTGTGCTGGGTATGGCAGAGAAGAAGAGGCCCTTGGTAATGGAAGGTCAGGTTAAGGACTACTTAAAGAAGCTGGATGTGCACAAGTCCATGGGGCTGGGCGAACTGCATCCGAGGGGGCCGAGGGAGTTGGCCAATGGCTAGCGGTACTGCTATCTCGTTACCTTTGAAAACTCATGTCGAATGGGTGAGGTGCCAGAGGATTGGGGAAAAAAGCAAATATAGTACCTATCTTCAAGAAAGGGAAAAAGGAGGATCCAGGGAATTAGACCTGTCAGCCTCACCTCAGTCCCTAGAAAAATCATGGAGCAGGTTCTCAAAGAATCCATCGTGAAACACTTGGAGGAAAATAGGGTGAATCAGGAACAGTCGGCATGGGTTTACAAAGGGTAAATTGTGCCTGACCAACCTCATTGCCTTCTCTGATGACATGACTGGATTTGTGGATGCAGAAAGAGCCAATGACGTGATATACCTTGATTTTTAGCAAGGCTTTTGATACGGCTTTTCACAGCATTCTCTTTGGCAAGTTAAGGAAGTATGGGTTGGGTATGTGGACTATAAGGTGGATAGAGAACTGGCAAGATCAACAGTTTCAGTGAATTGGAATCAATGGCTCCATGTCTAGTTGGCCACCAGTAACGAGTGGTGTGCCCCAGAGGTCGGTCTTGAGGCCAGTTCTGTTCAACATTTTCATTCATGATCTAGATGATGGGATAGATTGCACACTCAGTAAGTTTGCAGATGACACCAAGCTTGGGGGGAACGGTAGACACACTGGAGGGCAGAAACAGGATTCAGGGAGACCTAGACCAATTGGAGCAGTGGGCCAATGGAAATCTCATGAGGTTCAATCAGGACAAGTGCAAAGTCCTGCACTTGGGACAGAAAACCCCATGCACTGCTACAGGCTGGGGAGCTATCCGCTAAGTAGCAGCACTGTAGAAAAGGGCCTTGCGGCCATGGTGGATGGGAAGCCGGAGATGAGTCAACAGTGTGCTCTTGCTGCCAAAAAGGCCAATGGCAAACTGGGCTGCATCAGCAGAAGTGTTGCCAGCAGATCAAGGGATGTGATCGTTCCCCTCTATTCTGCACTGGTGAGGCCCCATCTGGAATACTGTGTCCAGTTTTGGGCTCCCCACTACAAAAAGGACGTGGACAAATTAGGAGGAGTCCAGCAGAGGGCAAGAAAGATGATCAAGGGGCTGGGACACAAGCCCTATGAAGAAAGAGACTGAAGGAACTAGGCTTATTTAGCCTGCAGAAGAGAAGACTGAGGGGTGAGTTGATAGCAACCTTCAACTACTTGAAGGGATGCTCCAAGGAGGACAGAGCTCAGCTGTTCTCAGTAGTAACAGAGGATAGAACAAGGAGCAGTGCTTTCAAGTTGCAGCTGGAGAGGTCGAGGTTGGATATTCGGAAAAACTTTCTTACTAGGAGGGTGGTGAAGCATTGGAATGGGCTACCTAGGGAAGTGGTGGAATTTCCGTCTTTGGAGATATTTACGGCTCGATTAGACACAAATCTGGCTGGGATAATTTAGTAAAAGCCATCCTGCTTTTTTGGCAGGAGGTTGAACTAGATGACCTCACGAGGTCCCTTCTAACTCTATGATTCTAATGTTTTATTTTGGTGCTGCCTTTGAATGATCTAAAGTTATTGATGACCTTTTGTTTGTCTGTCTGTCTTCAAACACAAAATTCTACCTGCCAACCTTTCAGGCTGTGGAGAAATGTTAGTAGAAATGGTGACTCCGTCCAGTCACAGTACCTATTTCATGGGATGTTCTGTGCTATATGAACTGAAGACATGTCTAAGTCTGGCCTGTAAATAGCAGAAAACCTATAATTTTTAACAAGATAGTGTCAATTTTAATGGCTGTCATTCTTTGGCTAAGAATGGAAATATTGAAATTCTTTATGGCTTCACCTATAAAGCTATTAAATGGTGCCTCCTCCTTCTACACATGTCTTACAAAATCTATCTCAGATTTTGAATGATCAGGTGTTTCAATTCCAATTTTAATGTTCTGAACCTTCAGATGTTTCCTTAATTATTAAAAAATCTCAGACCACTTAATGAAGGTAGTAAATTGCAAAAATTTGATTTGCTCATCTAGGTGTCTTGTTAACAAACCTCAGGATTTGGCTTTCTTCCTGACTTTTGCTCTTGGCCTCTTCTTTCTTTTGCTAGTTCCATTCATGGGGGGTGGGGGTGGGGAAAGTGTTGGAGCCTGAAGTAGTCTTTCACCCTCGCATTTTTGCTTTTTTCACATGAATAGAGCAGCTGGGAGACATGATGCAGTGTATATGCAAACCTAAATTAAAATGTTAGCACTTAAAACAATTATCTTTAAGTATTTATTTTTAAAACATACTTTTTAAAATATGTTTTAAAATATATTCTAAAATACACAGTAAAATATAATTAAAGTAAGTGAGATTTGTGGAAGAAAGGTCAATTTCTGTGACCTGAGTAAGAGAAGGTAAAGCTACTGTACCAGTGCCTCTTGGTGATGGACATTGTAGAATAAAGAAAGGCGGGATGCACAGTTAGTTTCCTTTTTGTATTTTCATTAATTATCTAAACTCAATCTGAAGCTGCCCACTGCCACCTAAAGTTGCATGTTTCTGTGGTTGAATCCAGTAGTTCAGAGACATTGTTTTTTCCATCATCTGTTTAATATATTGTAATTTAGAGTCTGTTTTCCTATGATTATAGTTCTGGAGGGTCAAAATGGTTTATTTCTATTTGGCAAATTTTCTCTATAGTGGTTTAAATTGGCTGATCAAGGGATATACTAAGGATTTTATTATGTTTAGAGCACTTAAAAAAGGGCATGGTTTTCTTTGTTTACCTAAGGGAATATTGAAGTGAATGGCAGTTTCAGATTTGGGTTTGAATTGTATGAAAATTGATTTAGTTAATGCAGAAGGTCCTGGGTTCAATTCCCAGGGGGTTGGACTCGATGATCTCATGAGGTCCCTTCCAGCCCTATGACTTGACTTGACTTGACTTGACTTGACTTGCTCTTCCATAGTGACACACAGTAAAATGGCTATCCATTCCATTTTTGAATTGCTGAAAATGAATTCCTTGATTGGAAATTTTTTTTTTTTTTTTTTGGTTAGAATTTGTGGGGTGGAAGGTGAAATTTGTCTGATAAATTGCTGCTACAATATCTCTTTTTCTCCTTTTAATCTGCAGATGGAACTCCTCTTTTGAAGTTGACTTAGTACTGATTCTGTCAGGAAGAAAAGAAATATCAAGAATTTGTATTAACACACAGGCAATTAAGAGAATTGAGGAATAGGTAAGAAAACAAAATTGATATTTTAAAAACAATACATACAGACCTTTTTGTACTGAAGAGTAGAATATGGCTTTCTGGCACATAGCAGGGAAGGGCAAAGGAAGTTTTGAAAGCTGTGTGTATGGTTGCCTTCAACTTTTCACATATGACATAGGGTTATTTAAGATGTCACTGTGGTTGTATGCTAAATCTAGAAGGCAGAAATGTGGCACAAGATGAGCTGCTTTGCCTAGCATGGGAATATAAATTAAAAAGATGAACTAAATATATTTTTAAGAGGACTCTAGGTGTGCCATGTGGTACCTTTCTATTTTGAGCTTTATGAATACAAAGCTACGTACAAACCCTATAGAAGCAGAAGGTCTCACTTTAATTTGGGAGTCCTGGTATTCCTTTGAGCTCTGTTGTAAGTAATAAGCTCCAAGGAGGTTCATGTTTTGCAGCTTTAGAAAAGTGTGGTTTTTTTCTTTGGAAAGCTTTTTTGATTTGTGGATTTAATATATTTTTGTCTGGAAAAACTTTCATAAATCTGAGGTAGCCCACATTGTAGAAAAGCTGGGCTGAAGTGGAACTGAGAACAGAACCTTTTGATGATCTATTCTGCAATGAGTAGTGAAATAGTCTCCACTCTCTGATATTCCTAATGATTTAGAGCAAGTTTCCATGGACGTAATATGGGTGATTCAGTGCAGTTATTTCTGACTGCCTTGTTCTTGTGGTTCTTAAGTTGTGCAAGTAGTCAATCCCAGAATGTATGTGTGCTTTTTTTGATGTATTTTAGAACTTAAAATAGTCATGTTATGACACAAGCAGATATGCATAGTAAAGTTGACAACATACAGTTTCAGACATTGAAGCCTGCTCTTCGTCTTACTTTTTAAAAAACAAAACATAAAACCTCCACCAATGCAGAGTTTTGAATACAAATTATAGTGCTGCTTGCTAAAGTGGATTTGACTCAGTAACTTCCCTCCTCTCCCAATAAATTCAAATGTTGTGTACCGGATAAGTAAATGGGGGAAGTAGTTTTCCTTTGTTCAGGTGGGCTTTATCTCTGCTTCCCCAAAAAAGGGAAGATATGAAGAATGGGAAGACTGCTAGATACATGTTTTTAGGCACCTGTGAGGTGTGACTACAAGTGAACTGATGGTAATTTCCCAGAGACAAGGTGGGTGAGGTTAATATTTTTCATTGGATCAACTTTTGTTGGTGAGAGGGTAGCTTTTCTGCTTACGCAGAGCTTTTCTTCAGGAGTGGAAAACCAACTCAGGGCTTGTCTACATGCAGTGTGCTGCAGTGGCACTGTGGCAGTACTTAACTGAAGAGGCTGCCTATGTTGAAAGGTCACCTCTCAGCATAGACTCATCACATCTCAAGGCCACAATGCTGTCTACTCCAGGAATTAGGCTGGTGTAGCTGTATTGCTGAATGATGTATTTATACAACATGAATCTGTAGTGTATACCAAGCCTCAGAATGTCGCTGCTAAATACAAGATTTGAACAGATAGCTCAGGAGTCGGCAATCTTTTTGGAAGGGCTGTGCCCCGACCTCCTCGTCCTCTCTGTGTTGGTGGCAGAGAGAGGGCCACTCTGGCAGCATTCCAGTGGCAGGGCACAGGTAGGCAGCAGCTTGCTTTCATCAACAAAACTTCCTAGTGTAGACTGTTTCATAGAAAGTGTTCCTTACTCATGCAGTTCTAGTTGACTCAATAGCTAAGAGTATTGCTGAATTCAGCTGGGACTTCCTGTCATTTTCTGTTTAGCCCTTTAATTGCAGTATGAGATTAAATTGCTTGTTTCTGCACTTTAAAACCTTTAAGTATCTTCAATAATTCCCCTTTACTGCAGTATAAATTAATTACACACTAGGGTGTTTTATACTCCATGCTGCTTTTTTCTCGTGGTTTCTGATATTGGGATTTTAGTTACATAGCCCTAGTAAAACAGAAAGAATGAGTTAAATAAAGGATTTTGCAATCTTACTGCATGGGAGCTTATCTGCAACTTATTACAGAGTTCTTGGGTTCTCTCTAAATTAACATATTCAGGGATTTGATTACAACATAAGATGGTTAATATATAGTTCAGTCTTGTGGTGTGGCTGGGATCAGTTAAAATTTTTGAGTTATGTTCCTGAACATGTATTTGAACCTGATGTGTTAAAATTTGGACTTGTTTTGGGATCATGGTTGAAACATTTGATTCCCTTTAATGATATATGTCTATGGTGTATGTAAATAGGGGTTTGCTCTGTTGTAAGCCATTTCCTGCAGTACTTTTTTTATAGTGTAAGTGAAGATGACACCTGCAGCAGTGCTGTAGTTAAATATATAGTTATGGGGTGGAAAACGAGAGAAATTTAAGAACAATGCACACTCAATTCAGTTGAGGCACTGTGTACACAATAAAAATGGAAGTGAGCAGTAGTGTTTAAACTTTTTGTTCTATTTATGTTGTAATGCAGTTTGGTCAAGTCTGTGTGACCTGATCCAAACTGTTGTAACCAGGTAGTAACAATGCTTTAGCTCAAATACAGATGTAACCTGTTGCAAAGATTTTTAGCTAAAATAGAAATGGTCCATCTCTGCTTATGCTGGTTGATTCCCAAGCATTTTATTAAAATGTTTTGGTCACAACCAGTTGGAATTATCAGTTCATTGCATAATTATTGCACAGGCATTGAATTTTTTACTGTAATTTGGCGTATTTCTGGTTCATGAAGCAACACTTTCAAAGTGGTTGTTCCTGATGATTAATTCACTCTGAAAATCATTGTTTTTTAATTTTGTTGCTAAAATATTAGTCTAATGTACTATGTAATGTACTGTGCAGCAGCACCAGGAGCAGGCAACAGGGCTGTTAACAGGGGAGTTTGAGGGGGAGTTTGGAGGGGGGAAAGACAGACTTATGGCAGAGATGGAGGTAGCAGCAGAAGTCACTCCAGCAAGGGAAGAGACAATGAAGATGAGAGGATATGGAAGCTGTGGATTGTACCTTATCTTGGAGGGTGTAACCCCAAAGAATTTTGTTAGTATGAGGTGCCACCTCATAGAGGTGTTGGAGAAAATCTGAGGGTTGGAGATGCAAGTGGCAACTGTGGTTGAGTTTAGAAGGGGGTTTGAACAGTTGATGGAGCAGAGGACTGGGGAGGCTGGAGTCAAAAGCTTAGACCTGCAGATTGAAACAGGAGCAGCCAATTCTGACAGGAGACTGCTAGGTGAGGAAAGTGAGCAGTGGAAACACATGACTGTGAGAAGGTGGCAGAGAAAAAGACCAGCTAATGAAGGTGAATTAGAACTCAGTAACAGGTTTGCTGAATTAGCAAATGAGGGAGTCCGGCAGGTGAACACTGAAGGTGGGAGTGTGAGGAGGAAGAAGAAGAGCAGCTAGTCCCATTCAAAGAGGAGTTGAGCCACTGGAGATAGATAAGAGCAGAGGGAGCATTCAGGAGCGGATGCAGAGGATTGGGAACAGCAGCTGTAGACAACATGACTCCCGGTCAGAGAGAACTGGGGATAGACTGGAGAAGCACACTGTTGCCGGGAAAAGGCAAGTGTATGTGATTGAGGATCCTCTGCTGAGGAGGACAGACAGGCCTATAACTAGAAGTGATCCTGAGAACAGATGGGTGTGCTGTTTACCTGGAGCTAAGATGCATGATGTGGATCTGAGGCTGAAGAGGATCTTAATGGGAGCAGGAAAGAATCCTCTGATTATCCTTCATGTGAGTACAAATGATATAGCTAGATTGTCATTGGAACGTATCAAAGCAGACTATGCCAGTCTGAGGAGGACTCTCAAGCAGCTAGAGGCTCAGGTGATCTTCAGTGGGATTCTGCCTGTCCCTAGAGGAGGACAGCACAGGTATGAGAAGATTCTGGCAGTTAACAGATGGCTTAAGCAGTGGTGTTACAAGGAGGGCTTTGGGATGTATGGGCACTGGGAGGCGTTCATGGACAGAAGACTGTTTGTTTGCTTGGGATGGACTACACCTGAGTAGAGAGGGAAACACTTCTGGGAGGGAGGCTAGCTCAACTGATCGACAACTTTAAACTAGGTAGTGTGGGGAGATGCTCAGACAATCTCTACCCCTGGTACTGGCATTGAGGGGCAGGAAACTAAATTCAGAAAAGACAAAGATGTGGGAGGCAGTATAGATGTTGGAAAGGTGGGAAGCACAAATACTGGTCTGATGGACAATGTTGGCAGTAGTTTAAAAAAAAAAAAAAAAGGCCACATCAGGTAAAGAATGTGAGCAAAGCTGAGCAGCAAAAGCTAAAATGTTTATATACCAATGCGAGAAGCATAGGTAATAAAATGGAGGAACTGGAACTACTTGTAGAGGAATTGAAACCAGATATTATGGGGATAACAGAAACATGGTGGAACAGTAGTCACAACTGGTGTACGGGCATTGAAGGCTATGTGCTCTTTAGGAAAGACAGATGTAATGGCAAAGGTGGTGGTGTGGCATTGTATCAATGATGCAATAGAATGCAAAGAAATTCAGAGTGATGGAATTAGCAGGACAGAGTCTATCGGCTCAAAATCACAGTGGAGAAGAAAGCTACTAGAGTTTCTTCTGGATTAGTGCTTGGGGTGTGTTACAGACTGCCGGGATCTAATTTGGACATGGATAGAGAACTCTTTAAGGAAGTAAACACTACTGGGAACTGTGTGATTATGGGAGACTTTAACTTCCCAGATATAGACTGGAGGATATGTGCTAGCAGCAATAAAAGGGCCCAGACTTTCTTGGAGGTGATAGCAGACGAATTTCTCCATCAAGCAGTTTCCAAACCAGCAAGAGGAGACGCGATCTTAGATTTGGTATTAGTCAGTAGTGAGGACCTCATAGAGGCATTAGTTGTAGGGGACAGCCTAGGTTCTAGTGACCATGAGCTAATCCAATTTCAACTGAATGGAAGGGTAAACAAAAATAAATCTGTGACCAGGGTCTTTGACTTGAAAAGGGCTAACATCAAAAAATTAAGGGAATTAGCTAATGAAGTGGACTGGACCAGAGAATTCAAGGCTATGAACATTGAGGATGCTTGGAACTGCTTCAAGACAAAGCTGCAGGAACTATCTGAAGCCTGCATTCCAAAGAAGAAGAAAACATTTTCAGGCATGGGTTCTAAACCAAGCTGGATGAATGTACATCTTAGATAGGAGATTAGGAAGAAACACAAGGCCTACAAGGAGTGGAAGATGGGAAGGATAGGAAAGGAAGGCTACTTTTTAGAGGTCAGAGCATGTAGGGATCAAGTGAGGAAGGCCAAAAGCCAAGCAGAGTTAAACCTTGCAAAGGGAATCAGAACCAATAGCAGAGGGTTCTTCAGCCATGTAAATAGAAAACACAGAAGGATGAAGTTGGACCACTATACATGGAGGATGGGGTAGAGATCAGGGATAATCTAGGTATGGCTGAATATCTAAATAAGTACTTTGCCTCTGTCTGTAATAAGGGTGATGGTGAGATGGGGACAGAGGTTGAGCAGCTAATGGGAATGAGAATGTAGAA
Source organism: Podocnemis expansa (assembly GCA_007922195.1). NCBI lineage: Eukaryota > Metazoa > Chordata > Testudines > Podocnemididae > Podocnemis > Podocnemis expansa. The sequence goes on along the minus strand of ML681963.1, from coordinate 90,333,626 downwards.
GTGGAAATTACCATATCTGAGGTGAAAGCCAAGCTTCAGCTGCTTAATGGAACTAAATCAGGGTGTCTGGATAATCTTGTCCAAGAATATTGAAGGAACTTGCACATGAAATTGCCGGCCCTTTAGCAAGGATTTTTAAAGTCTCGTTGAATGCAGGGGTTGTACCTTATGACTGGAGAGTTGCTAATGTAGTCCCTGTTTTCAAGAAAGGGAGTAAAAGGGATCCACGTAACTACAGGCCTGTTAGTTTGACCTCAGCAGTATGCAAGGTCTTGGAGAAAATTTTGAAGGAGAAGGTACTTAAGGACAGGGGTGTGGCTGGATAGCAAAAAGACCCGGGGCACAGGGCCCCAGGCTCTGACTGTGCTAGACCCCACCCTATCACAGGATCCACCCCCAACAGGCCCTACCCCTATCTGGGGCCCCACTTGAAACTGGAATTCACATGAAATATTTTGAAGTGGGGAAGTTTCACATGAAATGGAAATTTTGGAAAGATGGAGATGTGAAGTTTCTGAAAGGAAATATGTTCCCTGGGGCCATGCCAGCTGGTGACTAAAATTGAAGTTGTCAGTTTCTAGTCAGCAGCTGTCCAGGTACCAGTGCAGTCTGACCATGTAGATTACCATGGATTATCTTGGTCCAGAGTGTTCAGCTTCTGTACCACTCTCCCACCACACAGAGGCCCCATGCCATGTTGTGATACAACAACTCCTTCATGCCCATCTGCATTAAAACTGTAAAATGAGTAACCATTCACCTCCAGTGTTCCCTACAAATGAATCAAGGTACTGGCAATTTCTTCTTAAAAGCTCACAGACCGTGTTAGGTGGACATATAAAAATTCTTCTCCTCTGACAAGTCATATCATTCCCTATCTCCTATAGGTTTCTGTTGCTAAACATCAGGAGTCAGGAAGATCAGAAAATAGGAGTGGGAAGGAGGGTGGTGGATCAGACCATCCCTGGGACTTCCAGTCAACTTGTTTAGGTTCTCCAGGTACTGGAGAAGTGGATGGCATTTGCGTGCCCAGATGAGAGATGACACCCTGCTGACCCATGCTGAAGACACCTATTGCTGCAGTTTTCAAGCTTTTTAAATAGACCCCACGCTTTCCCTGAGTTTTGCTGTAATGCTTGCCCTCCACTGTGAGTGGCAGCATGCGATTGTGGAGCAGGGGAGTGAAGGGATGGCAGCACAGCAGTTGCAATTTGCCATGCTGGGCTGCTTATGCCGCAGGGCAGGAAATTTAAAAAGGCTCTGACCCTCTCACAGGTTCCAGATGTATGCCACCCAGGTAGGGGAAGTTGGGGAACTCATGAGGCAAGCAGGCAGGCTGGCTGGGGCTGCCAGTGTGGTGCTGCGAAGAGGGTCACACCAAATTGGCAGACCCAGCCTGGCTGCCTGCCTTCTGCCTCCCCCACGAAAAGCTAAAGAGAGGACAACAAAGTGAACTGAAAACAAGACAGACAAGGCTCCTGCAGTATTCCTCCCACCCTGCCCTTAGCTCCTGCCAAAGCAGAGAGGACTTAGAGCAACAACTGAGTAAACCTACTCTTACAGGAAAGGCAGACCCCAAACCAAAAATACAGCGTTACTGGGACCAAGCTATCCAATGCAAGACAGACAACATTACAGAAATTCACAATAAAGCACAGCAAGAAGATAATGTAAAACAAGGAAGGCAGCTAGTGGCACTTTCAGAGTAACAAATTTATTTATTGCTTGAGTTTTAGTGGGTGAAATCCCACTTTGCCAGCCACTTGAAAAGGTTTCCAAAATGGGGTTTGGATCATGTGATAGATAAATGTTACTCTTTAAAAGTACCACAGGACTCTTTTTTTTTTTTTTCTATTTTTACTGTATTAGACTAACATGGCTATCCCCCTGGAACTTTTCAGTAAAAGGATGGTTAACTTTGTGGCATGCTGCCTGGTAGGTGTACTTTATGCTGTGCACAATTCATAGGAGGGCAAAACTGAAGAGCAGAGTATATAGTATTTCCAGTCTGAAGAGTGGCCATGTGACACTGATACTCACTTACTCAAAGTGTCTGCTTTTCAGGGTGTTTTGTTTTCTTTAGATGCAAAAGTAAGTTTTTATTGTTTGTATTCCTGTTTGCCCTGCAGAGGAAACTCCAATTATATAGAAGGTGTTGGATTCTTTTCTCTCTTGGTCATCATTGACAAAATATTCCTTCATACATCCTCAATGCTACCGAATGCAATGGGACTGTTTACTTGTGTAAAGCCCCCTATCTACCCTCCCCACAAGCTCCCAAGCCCCTTCTGACCCCATTGGTTCTCCTTCCCAGAATTGACAGACTCTCCACAGTGTGCATAGACCTCACCTGCCTTCCATACAAACCTCTGCCCCAGGCTATTCCCCCTTCTTGCTGTCTGCTCTTTTGGCTCCCTATGGCTGCAACTCACCCCCACCCCACCTGAGTCTAAGTTGGATCCTCTACATTCAGGGGTTTTTTTTTTTAATCTCTAGAATTATTTGCTAAATTAAAGCACAGGTGCAACTGCATTTACCCACCTACTGAATGTTCCCGGGTACCACTAGCACATGTGCCACTAGCCGCTGAATTTGAAAGCCATGGGCCTACTCAAGCTAGGTGTGACTCAAAGCAGAATTTGGCCTGTGCTGTATGAGAGAGAGAGAAGAACAGAACCCAGCTACTTTCAGATCTGAGTAATGGCAGTGGGGTTACAAAGGGAAAAAAGTTATTTGTTATCTGAGCAACTTTGATACTGGAGAAGATGCTCAAGAGGCACCAGTTTAAATCCAGAATGCTCTTTCTGAGGTTAATTTCAGGAGTTCTGTTGTAAGCCAAACTATATAAACTGGCAAAGTATTTGGCTTCCACTTGGGAAGTGGTCAAAAGAGCCAGTCTTCATATTTGAAACTTTTACTAAAAGGCTACATCAATAAGAAGCATTATTTCACTGTGGCTTTTTCAACACGGGTCCAAAAGTGAAGCACATAACTTATGCAGACATGTCAGCTCTTGCAAATTTATAATGAGGGACATTATTGGTAGGTAAAGCTTCACTCATGATCTCCCAACAGAACACTCAAATCTCAGAAATTGTTTCCCCTGGCCCAGTCTACTAATGTTTGCTCGGTCATCTGTAGCCACAATGTAAGGACACAGAAAAAATGATTGTATTTTGTTCTTTTCTTTCTCGGGTGGCTCCTTCTGTTTGCTTTAATCAGAGATGTCTGCATTGTTTGGCCAGTTAGATGGTAATTGTGCTTCATCAAGACAGACTGGCCCTTTCACAAACACGCACCCTTCATTCACACATTTAAATGACCATACGCAGCATACACCTAAACCAGGTTTCATGAAGTATACAAAATGGAGTACAGTACAATGTTTAAGCAGGAGCTCCAAACTGACAATGTGGAGTCTTGTTGGACATTGGTTATAATGCCTATTACTCAGGGTTACAGAATTATTTTACTTATGACACTAAAGGACGTATACACAACATTAAGTAACGTGCTTGAAAAGTAAATACAATTAATTATCTCTGTTTCCCCCATCATCTGTCCGTGCCCCACACCTGCAGTCACTCTCTGCTTAATGTAAAAGAATCCAACACACAAGAGACCTCTGGTGGGCAAGGGCCGCAGCACGGCCAGGCCAGAAGCAGCTGCTCTAGGCTGGGCCTGCGGCTGCAGGCGGCCAGGCCCCTGATCCCTGGACGGGGCTGCTGCAGCCGCGCTTCCGATCCCTGGCCGGAGACGGGGATCGGGGACCTGGCTGCGTGCAGGTCCGGGCCTGGCCTCCTGTGGCCCCTACTGACCCGGCCCCCTGCCTTCCTGCCCTATCCCTGGCTAGGGGCGGGGCCTGCTGGGCAGCCAGCTGGGCCTTGGATCCCTGGCCAGGGCTGGCCGCGGCAGCAGGGGATCAAGCACCAGATCCTCAGCCCGATTGGGCCGGAGATCCGGGGCACTGGTGCTGGGACCCGGGGCACGTGCCTTGGGGTGCCCAGCACCAGTGACGCCCCTGCCCCTCTCTGAGCCAGAGAGATGGCTGCAGCACGTGGGCAGGGGAGGGGCAGCAGCAAAACAGAGGCTCATCAGCCTCTCGCCCTGCGCTGCCTGGGGCTGACCCACTCTCCCCGTGCCGGCACCCGGGGCCCAGAAAAAAGATTTGGGGCACAGTGGGGGGAGATTTGGGGCATGGGCACCGGAGTGCCCAGTGCCAGCAATGCCTCTGCTTAAGGATATTGAGGAGAATGGTAGCTGCAATAAAATACAACATGGCTTTACAAAAGGTAGATAATGCCAGACTGACCTGATCTCCTTTTTTGAGGAGAGAAGATTTTTTGGATAAAGGGAATGCGGTGGACCGAATTTACTTAAATTTCAGCAAGGCATTTGATACAGTTCCACACAGAGAATTATTAGTTAAATTGGGGAAGATGGGGATTAATATGAACATAGAAAGGTGGATAAAGAACTGGTTGCAGGGGAGATTACAGAGGGTCATAGTGAAAGATGAACTGTCTAGCTGGAAGGAGGGTAGTAGTGGAGTTCCCTAAGGATCGATCCTGGGACCCATCTTACTCAACCTTTTTTGTTACTGACCTGGGCACAAAAAGTGGGAATGTGCTAATTAAGTTTGCAGATGACACTAAGCTAGGAGGTATTACTAAAACAGAGGAGGATCAGGATAGCTTACAGAACGGTTTGGATGGTTTTGCAAAGTAGAGCATTAGAAATAGGATGAAATTCAACAATGGGAAGTGCAAGGTCATGCACTTAAGGACAAATAACAGGAATTTTTCTTATAAGTTGGGAATGCATCAGCTGGAAGTGACGGGGGAGGAGAAGGACCTGGGCGTACTGGTTGATCACAGAATGACGAGTAGCCAATGCGATGTGGCAGTGGAAAAAAAGCTAATGCGGTCCTGGGGTGCATCAGAAGGGGTATTTCCAGTAGAGATAGGGAGGTATTAGTACCATTATACAAGGCTGTGGTGCAACCTCACTTGAAGTATTGGTTACAGTTCTGGTCACCCATGTTTAAGAAAGATGAAGTCAAACTGGAACAGGTGTGAAGAAGGGCTACAAGGATGATTTGTGGAATGGAAAATCTTCCCTATGAGACAACTGAAAGAGCCTGGTTTTAATCTGACCAGAAGAAGGCTGAGAGGAGATGTGTATTTATAAAGAACAATCATTAGAGGGATAAATACAAGGGAGAGAGAGGAATTATTTGAATACAGCGCCAATGTGGACACAAGAACAAATGGATACAAACTGTCCTACAGAAAATGTAGGCTTGAAATTAGACGCAGATTCCTAACCATCAGAAGAGCAAAGTTCTGGAATAGTCTACCGAGGGAAGTGGTGGGGACAAAAACCTTAGGTGCCTTCAAAACCGAGCTTGATGAGTTTATGGAGGGAATGGTATGAGGTACAATGTAGCTCGGCCATTGTTTCTCTTTTACTACTGGTGATGGTTATGATAGTGATCTGGGAAGGGGCATTAGATGGGGTGGGTTCTGAGTTATTACAGAGAAGTTCTACTTGACCTGGCTGTTGTGGACTTGCCCTCATGCTCAGGGTTTAACTGATCACCATATTTTGGGTTGGGAAGGAATTTTCCCTCAGGGCAGATTGGCTTGGGTGCTGCGGGTTTTTTGCCTTCCATTGGGCATGGCTCACTTGCTGGTTGATTCTCTGTATTAAAGTCTTTAAATCATGATTTGAGGACTTTAATAGCTCAGTTATGGGTTTGAGGTTCATTGTAGGAGTGGGTGGGTGAGGTTTTGTGGCCTGCAGTGTGCGGGAGGTCAGACTAGATGATCATATTGGTCCCTTCTGACCTTAGTGTCTATGAGTATCCAATTGTAAAGTAACAAGCATATATACTATATGAAAGAAGATTAAGACTTTAAAACAAACTAAGGCTGCAATAAAGAGATTTAAAGAAAAATGCCTAATCAAATCCTTGTAAAGGTTCTCTTGTGGTTTAGGGTAAAGAGAAGCTGTTTCCCTGTGAATGCTATGAAGGTGAGGGAAATCTGTAAATTTTTCAGTTGTTTATCTGAGTTTTAGATAGGTTTAAAAGGCTTTGTTGAAGGGGACTATTAGAGAGAGCAAAGTTTGAAGCATGCATTTGTCACCAGTTTTGGGAGCTTTGGGAGAGAAAGGGGGAAAACTGGCCATAGTTAAGAATTTAGTACTTCAGTTTCCTATCCTTGAATGTTCCTTTTCTTTAAAGCCCCTACACATGCTTTATCTTGGTCTAAAACATCAAAATCAAGAGTTTGCAGTTTAAATTAGGAGGGGAAATTTGCTGCAAACTGATGCAGTTTCTTATCTGCAAAACAAGAGTAGCACAAGCAGCTGCAGTGCAAGCTTTGGCATACTGGTCTGCCAATATATCTCTCAATATATTTATATTTCCATACTCAGTAAATTCTGGATGCTTCGGGTAGGTCTGCAAACAAGGGTGTGAGTGGGTGGTGGTTGAACATTTTGGAACTGAAATAAGATCATCAACTCATAAGTATTTTAGATGTTTGCATACTAATGTGGACGGATTTCTGTGGCACTTAAAGACTAACAAATGTATTTATTGTATGAGCTTTCTTGGTAGAAAATCCCACTTCGTCAGATGTTTTGAAGATGGCAGAACTTACAGAATGGGAGGAAGATAAATGCTGAAGCATCTGATGAAGTATGGGGAATAATTAGGAAGAACATGAAATGCTGTTTATTAAACACAGCTGTGACATAGCTGGCATCATAGAGATCAGTTGGGATAATATACATGAGTGGAATGCTGGCATAGAGAGTACAGTTTGCTCAGAAAGAACAGGCAGTGTTAAAAAGGGAGGTGGTATTGCCTTATTAAAAATGGGTAAACGTGGACTGAGGTTGCGATGGAAATAAAAGACTGACATGTTGAGAGTCTCTGGATAAGGATTGAAAGGGGTTAAAAAAAAAAGGTGATGTCAGGGTAGGGGTCTACTACAGACCACTTAAACAGGAAGAAGAGGTGGATGAGGCTCTTTATAAACAACTAACAATCATTCAAAGCACGGGACTTGGTGATGATGGGGGACTTGTTACCCAGATGTCTGTTGGGAAGATAGCATGGCAAGATACAGAATATCCAACAAGTTCTTGAAATGTATTTAAGACAATATTTAATTCAGAATATGGAGAAAGCTAAGGTAGAGGCAGTACTAGATTTGATTTGTGACAAATAGAGAGGAAGTGGTAGAGACCTGGGAAGTGTAAGTCAGCTAGGGTGTTGATTCTACAGAACATTAGGAAGTGTGGTGCGGTCAGACCTGAGGGATGTAAGCGGGTGGTAGAGGCGGTATATATTAGTCACAGAATTAGTAAATCCTTGTTCCTTGGGGTAGTTTAGATTGATTGGATCACTTGGAGTTGATCAACAAGCCTGCCACATTGCTTAAAAGCCTCCTTCTCAGGAAGGGCAGGGCAGCTGGAAGGAAGTTACAGAGGAGCAGAGCTGCTGGAAGAGCAGTTTGAATAGTGTGTGTGCAGTTTTTGACCACAGCACCGAGAAGGTTGGGAAAGCTCCCACAAGCAAGGCTTTTAGACCCTGCAGCTTTAAGGGGAATTAGGTTGCCCAGAGAACTCGGCAAGGCAGTGGAGGTGAGGGAACCATACCCCAAACCAGGAGACTACAGAGCCTGAGACTTCAGGTGAGGAGGCTGTGGAGTGCTCTTTGGCCCAGAAGGATGGGTCAGGAGCAGTGGGGCTACGGATTGGTGACCCAGGGAAGTCAGTGGCCCTTGTGGACTAAGTTTTGGAGGCTGCTGCTTGTAGGGTCTCTGGGTTGGGGCCTGGGGTAGAGGGTGGGAAGGCCCCTCCCCGTTCCCTCCTGTGCCTGGCCCCACTGGGGGAAAGCTGAACAGGGAAGAAACCCCAGTAAAAGGACTAGCTGGGCCATAACTTGTGTCCGTCCCAAAAATGAACAGTACCCTGAGGGGAGATTTGAGAAAATATCAGTTAGATCTTGCCAGTCCATAGGAGAAGAGCGCAAGACCCGTACAGGGAAGAGTAGGCCTCACCTCACCACAGAAGGAAAATAATAAAGATAATTGATTTTATGAAAGTAGACTTTAGCAAACTAAGGCGGTTGGTAAGTAAGATCCCAGGGAAAGCAAATCTAGGGGAGAAATACAGTTCAAAAGTTCATAGATTTTCAAGGAGCTGTAAGGGCATTGGCAAACTATAGCAATGCATAGGAAATACAGTAAGTGTGGCAAGAGACCCTTCAGTCACCTCAGACTTAATAAAAAGGCCTACAAAATGTGGAAACTAGGTCCAAGTATAAAAGTTGAATATGAACAAATAGTACAAGTACTTAAGGACAAAATTAAAACAAACAAGGAGTCCTGTGATACTCAAAGACTAACAGATTTATTTATCGCATGAGCTTTTGTGGGAGAAAATCTCACTTCTTCGTCAGATGTTTTGAAGATGGGGGAACTTACAGAATGGGAGGAAATAAATGCAGGGAAGTGCAAGTCATGGGAACAGGTTACACTGTAACAGCAAGTCGAAGTTAAGATTCAAACACTGGGGAACAGCATACAGACTAGAGGAAGATCAGGTCACAGTAAATTGTCAATGGAGTGATCAGGAGGACTGAAATGCTGACCCACTGTTTTTAGAATGTTGTGATCTTTGAGGCAAGATGTGTTCCCATTTATTCTTTTGTGCAGAGACTGTCCTGTTTGTCCAGTATGTAAGGCAAGGGGGTCACTTCTGGCACATGATGGCATAAATCATGTTGGTGGATGAGCCTTTGATGGAGCAGCTGGTTTTATTAGGTCCTATAAGAGTGTCTTTTGTGCAGCTATGTGGGCAGAATTGGCAGCGTAGGTTAAGGGAGGAAAATTAGAATAAACTCGTTAGAGGTATCAGAGTAACAAGAAAATACATTAGAAGAAAGGAAGACCATGGACAGGGTAGTTATTCTACAGGGGAGGGACAGGAAGCATAAATTATGGAAATGGGTGAAGTGCTAAATGTCTTTGTTTTGTGTTTTTGTTTTGGTTTCTTTTTCTTTTAGAAAGGTAAGTAGCGATAGTGAAAACGAGATAGTATCTGAGGCTAAAACAAGGAAAGAGCACGTTAAAAATTACTTACACAATATAGATGTCTTCAAGTCATCAGAACCTCATGAAATGCATCCTGGAGCACTCAAGATGCTGACTAAGGAGATATTTGAGTCATTAGTGATTATCTTTGAAAAGTCATGGAAGACAGGAGTGATTTCAGAGGACTGGGAAAGGGCAAATAGTGACAATCTATAAAAAGGGGAATCAAGGTAACGGAGGAAATTACAGACCAGTCATCTTAACTTCAGTTAGTACCCAGAAAGATAATGGAGCGAATAATTAATCATTTCTCAAACACCTAGAAGATAATAAGGTCCTGTGTAAGCACCAGCATGGATTTGTCAAGAACAAATTATGTCAAACCAACTGATAACTTTCTTTGACAGGGTAACAAGTCTTATGGGTGGGGGCAGCAGTAGTTTGGTATGTCTTGAATTAGTAAGCTTTTTTGATCCTGTCTCACATGACATTCTCAAAAAGAAACTAAGGAAATGCATCACCCTAGATGGAGCTGTTATAAGGTGGATACATACCTAATTGGAAAACCATTCCCGGAGAGTAGTTTTTCAGCAGTTTAGAGTCTTTTGTGCAAATATGTGGGCAATTTTGCTGGGTTAAGAATCCTGCAAACCGATGCAGACAGTTTAGAGGTTTAGAGTCATGCTGGAAGGGCACATTGTGTCTGGTTCTGTTCAGTATCTTTATCAATCATTTTGGCATGGAGAGTACACTTAAAAAATTTGTGAATGATACATATTGAGATGGGTTCCAAGTGCTTTGGAGTATAGGTTTACAATTCAGAATTATCTGAACAAACTGGAAAAATGGTGTTAAGTAGATAGGATGAAATTCAATAAAGGCAACTTCATAGTATTCCAAATGGGAAATGACTGCCTAGGTAGGAGGATTTGAGAAAGGGATCTTGGGGTCACAGTGTATCACAAGCTAAATAAGTGTAAAGTGTAATCTTGTTGCAAAAAAGAAACTTCATTTTGGGTGTATTAGTAGGAATGTTGTAAGAAGGACATGAGAAGCAATTCTGCTTTACTTCACACTGATCAGATCTCAGTTGAAGTATTATGACCATTTTTGGGAATCACCTGTCAGGAAAGATATTGACCAACTTAAGAAATTTCAGAGTAAAGCACAAAAGAAGGATTAAAGATCTAGGAACAGGACCTATGATGAAAGATTGGAAAATTGGTTTTGTTTAGTCTGGAGATGAGATGATTGGGATGGGGAGGAATGGGACACAAGCTTTCAACTACATAAAAGGTGGTGAGGAGGAGGAGGAGGAGGGAATTATTCTGTTTAACCTCTGAGGGTAGGACAAGAAGCAAAGGGCTTAAATTGAAGCAAGGGTGGTTTAGGCTGCACATGAAGAAAAATTTCCTAACTGTCAAGGTACTTAAGCACTGGAATAAATTTGTTTAGGGAAGTTGTGGAATCTCCATTGTTGGAGATTTTTAAGAGCAGATTAGACATATAACTGTCAGACAATTTCGATAATATTTATTGCTGCCATAAATGAAGGGGAGAACTAGATTTCCTCTCTAGATTCCTTCCAGTTCTGATTCATTTTCAGTCCTTTGAACCATATAGCCCCACCTTTCGACTGCAGCTCCTAAAAGTCTTTGAGTCTGAGTGACATGGATTGCTGTTTTACATTGTCCTGATATAAAATTTTCATTCAGCTAATTTCTCTTTTTTCCAAAGTTTATATTCTGAGTGTTCAGAGATTGGTGCTAGCAGTGGATACACTGAAGGAGGAGCCAGAGTGGTATCTTTTTTTTTGTACCAGTGTTTGAATTTAGTATTAATATTTTATGTCTGTGTTTTAATATAGTCCTAACAAGTTAAATCAAGCAGTGGTTAAGGTGAGGTTAAGTGATACTTTGCTTGTTTCTCAGGATATCCCTGTAAACATTTTGGTGGTTCAACCTCACAGTGTCCCGCGGCAATCACTATGCAGTTGCATAATTTTGGATTATGTGCTTTACAAACACAGGGATGATTCTAAGGCTTGTATATGAATCATCTTTAGCAGCTGGAAAACTTGTACATAAGAAAGGGCTCTAGTTTGAAGGCTGTGTAATAGTCCATGATATTTTAAAATGTATGTATGTATTTTTTTTAAGTGTTAGATTATGTTCTACACTATCTTCTATTGGTACAAAGGATTCAAGCCTCAGGAACTTTAAGGAACCTCTTCATATTTTTTAGCAGACCCTTTTTTTAGAAGGCAATATTTACTTAAACATTTGTTGTTGACAGTTTCTAGTGACACACATCTGAGTCTTGATTGTGGTTTCCTTAAATGACAGATCACCAGATTTGCTAACTGAGTCAATATGCTTGTGCTGGTTAATAACCCGTAATACAGCAATGTTATATGTATTTTGAAAAAGAGTGAAAACAAATGTTGGATTCTTTTTGGTTTATAGAAATGAATTAATGGACAAAGGGAGTCCTAGAGCTGTTTGACTTGAAAGGAAACATCTAAACTATTGTGTTCTTTCCTATATCACAGAGTTACAGTAAATCTTGGGATGTTGTGCTAGCAGTTCCCCTGCTGTTCAAGATGATCTCTCTGCTTTTCCTCCTGAGAGTTGCACCAAGAATTCTAAACTGTAATTTATGAGAAATGATACTATAGAGTTGTCTCATCTTTGACCAGGGAGAGTAACTTAAGCTGAATAATAATACACTAGGTGTGCCTCTTGGCTGTAGTATTGCTGTAGTAATGATGTGAGAAACTTTGAAGGTGTTGTAACTTGTTGGATTATGGTGTGTCAAGCACAAGCTGCTACATAGCAGAACTGGAAATATTAGACCCATAGTTAGGTATAGAATCTCCTATTGTAAGTAGAGAAGTTTTTGGCCACTCCTTGCCTTACAGTTGGAACTAGAAAGGTGGTGGTTTTGTTATGTACAGCTAGTCCTCACTTAGTGACCTACTCGTTTAGTGACCCCTCAGAGTTATGACCGGCTCTCTGATGAGTTGGTATTATGGCGATGTATGAGAACTCGCATCAACTCTCTCAGATTACCTATATTTACAGTACACTATGCAAACTAAGTTCAGTACATTAGAGCTTAAAACATTTAAAATATATATTAAAAATGTTATAAATGATGCAAAGGTGACATTAAAACTATCTACCGATGGTTGAAAAACCCACTACCAGTAAAGTACATTATGCCTGAAATACCTGTAAGGGCTGCTCCTCGTTTAGTGACCAATTCGTTTATCAACCGGGTTTCAGGAACGGAACCCGGTCACTAAGTGAGGACTACCTGTATTGGAAACACTTCCCCACACTCATGATGTAAACTTGATTTAGTGAATTTCCAAAGGTGCAGCCTTGTTAGCCTCGTTCAGTAAAACAAACAAGGAGTCCTGTGGCACTTAAAGGCTAACACAGCCCTGACATTAGAATGCACAACATTCTAAAAGCAGTGGTTGGGCATTTCAATCTTCCTGATCACTCCATTGATGATTTACTAATTTCAGTGCTCAGACAGATGAATAGCAGATCAAAGCTGCAAAGAGAACAGACAGTGGATTTTTTTTTTCTCATGCCAACAGGTGATTTGACCTCATCTTCCTCTGTATCAGGGGTGGCCAAACTTATGGAACTCAAGAGCCACACAAGTTGATGATTATTAAACCTTCAAGAACCGCACAGAGGCATATAGCCATATACTTTTACCTACTAAATTGATTTGCTGACATTCTTCCATGAGCCACACTTTTTCATTCAAGAACCACGTGCGGCTCCCGAGCTGCGGTTTGGCCACGCCTGCTCTATATGCTGTTCCCCAGTGTTTGAATCTTAACAATGGCTTTGATTTGCTGTTACAGTGTGACCTGTTCCCATGACTTACACTTCCTTACAGAATGAGAGGAAAGGAATGCAAGTTCCCACATCTTCAAAGCATCTGACAAAGTGGGATTTTCTCCCATGAAAGCTCATGCAATAAATAAATTTATTAGTGCCACAGAACTCCTTGTTTGTTTTTGCTCAACTTTTGGTATATTAGTTGGCCGACATGTTCATTTGAAATAGTGAGAGTTATGTGTTTGGAATGATTCTAGATTATTTTCATTTGTTAATGTGCTTCAAAGTGTCTGGTTTTTTTTTCTTTTTAGCTAAATACAGCACCTTTTTGACTTTGAAGAATGTTTAAAACATAAAAGGTTTCAGAGTGTCTTAACTGCCGTCTGTTAGTTTTAGTGTGGGATTCTGAAAATGAATGTTAATCCTAATGTAATTAGTTTTGTGTAAGTTAACTTTTTCTTTTGAAAACTATAGATTCACAGACTCTAAGGTCAGAAGGGACCAGCATGATCCAGATGTGGCCAAACTGCGGCCAAACTCGTGAGCCGCATGTAGCTCCTTAAGGCAAAATTGCGACTCCTGGAAGAGCACAGCAGGGAAGGGCAGCGTGGTGGGAGACAGGTGAGAAATTTGCAATGGTCGGGTAGAGCAGAGAGGTGGCAGCATGGTAAAAGCCAGCAGGGGAGGAGCAACATAGTGACAGCCATCAGAAAAAAGCAGAGTGGTCAGAGCCGGGAGAGGGGCAGCCTTGTGAGAGCCTTCAGGGAAAAAGCAGCATGGTAACAGCTGGGAGGGGAGCAGAGGAGAGGGATGGAATTGTGAGAAAAAAGTAGTGTGGTAAGAGCCGGGAGGGGAGGGGCAGCATTGTGAGAGCCAGCAGGGAAAAGCAGCATGGTCAGTTAAGTTCAAAGACAAGCACTCAGAGTAAGTAACTCAGATTCTACAGTTCACCCACACAATATTAATTCTACCCTCTTTGTTTGTATGCATTATGATACAGACCTTAATTACATCATCACAGGCGTCATTCATTGCAGAAACTGAAGGCAGAATTAAAGTAGCGCTGGCAAGAAGAGGTCTGGCCTTCTGCATGCATGATTTTTTAAATGCTTTTCTTTTTTGATATTGTTTTCTGGGTCAATATTTTTGAAACTGGCAACATAAATTGATCAAGAGCAAGTCTACAATGAACTACAGATAAGTGGTGATAACTTAGCAATTTAAACCTAAAAAGTAATTGTAAATTAATTTTCTTTTTAAAAAATCACCTGGCATTGCCAAATACTGTAATGTAAAGCAAAATTATTTCTCTTGTATTTCTATTTTGAGAATTAAATAAGAATAATCAGAAATGACTGAAAATTGACACGTGTTGTATCCAAAACCACTGACTACTATCAAAAGGTTATTAAAAAAAAAAACCTCTATTGATTTAAAGAATGTTACAAGTACTTAATCATGAATCATGTTTCATTTTCAGCATGCAAAATGATTTAGGTGTAGGATAGATCACCACTACTGAAAACTGGCTTTAGAAAAAAAAAAATTCCTTGAGTCCATTGAACAAGTGTGCCTGAGACATCAGTATGTCATCTGTTTGCAGAAGGAACTGCTAGTACATTCATTTTATAAGAAAATTTTAATTAATATAAGTCAGTCAATTACCAAGATAATTTACATTCACTGAAAAGTTCAAAAGCAGCACTATACTTCCACTGATTAAATAGCATTCAAAAGGTATTAACTCTTCTTTGTTGTATAGTCAAAATCCATTTATATTTCAGTGCAGTCTTCATGAATGACTCGGGGGGGGGGCGGGGGCGGGGAATCTGAGCCCATTAAACGAGAGAGTAATTGTTGTGAGGAGTTGAAGATGGAAAATTGTGTTGTAAACTTTCTGAAAAAAATCTCTTACCAATAAAGATTTTACTTTGTATTATAAAAACCAAATCATGATATTTAGAATTTATACAGGCCCTGACCCCAAACTGAATAAACTGAATGGGATTTTTTCCACAATATCTTCTGTGCATGGACTCCAAAGCGCTTACTGAAACAGGCTCTGATCTTGCGCTTCATGTCCCCATAAATTCTCATTGATCTGTTGTGATTCTGCACAGTTGAAAAGGTGTCCCTGTGTGCATTTCTTTGCAGGATTAAGATGAGAGCAGTGTTTTCCCTTACTATTACTCTCATTTTAAAATTGTGTCTGAGTCCTCAGACCTCTTGTCTTCACTGTCCATGAGTACTTTAGTGAACAAGTTTACTGGCAGAAATGTTGGCAGAGAAGTGGAGGCATGGTCGGGGGTGGGGTGGGGGGCAGAAGTGCAGCATGATTGGGGAGAGCAGAGAAGCAGCAGCGTGGTAAAAGACAGCAGGGAAGTTGTAACGGTGGTGTTGGAGGGAAGTGTCACATGGTCAGAGAAGCCCCAGCATGTTTAGATTTTCTCATAGGCCCTAATGCAGCTTACTCGTTGTTAAAATAAAATGTTTACGAGTCCTAAACATGATGTGGAATACTAAGAAATGAAAATGCAAAGGAGAAAAGTTTAAAACTAATGTAGATTACTTTCAATTTTTGGCACAGCTTACTGCTGTGAAGCATCATATTCTACAATGAAATTCAAAACATTGTGCAGTACTTAGAGATCAGCATCTGAGAAGGCTTTTACCTACTGCACTGACAAGTTACTGCCCAGATTTTAAAAAAGCTTGCCACAAGACTGTAGTGTTCTACATCTAGCGACAGCTAAGTTTTTTACTGTAGAGGCCTGGTTTCATGGTAACCTTAAATAATTATTAGAATCTGACATTAGTAGGATCAATATTTGCCCTATTTTTATGATAAAATTAAAGTGCGCAATGAAGTTTAAGCTTAGTAATTTTGGAGTAGGTAAAAAATGTGGTTATACGCCTCAGTGAGGCTCTCAGAGGTTTAATAATCTACTTGTGTGGCTCTTGAGTTCCATAAGTTTGGCCATCCCTAATCTAACCTGATGACTTCCTGCACAATGCAGGCCTCAAAACCTCACCCAGTCACTCCAGCAATAAGCCTTTAACCTATGACTAAGTTATTTACCTCCTCAAATCACAATTTAAGGACTTTAAGATGCAGAGAATTCACCGGTAGGTGAACCATGCCCCATGCTACAGAGGAAGGTGAAAACCCCCCAGGTCCCTAGCTGGTGTGCCATGGTGTAAGATTCTTTCCTGACCCCAAATATGGCGATCAGTTAAACCGTGAGCATGTAGGGAAGTCTCAACAGCCAGTCATCCAAGAAACAATTCTCTGTAAAAACTCAGAACCCACCTCATCTACCCTCCCTTCTTAGGTGACTTGCATATCAACCACCAGCATTCTTCCAGTGATTGCTCATGTCAATTTGAAATCAGATGTGCTCACACAGTGTGCATAGGTCGCTAAAAAGTTTTTCCCCTAGACTACCTGCAGGGTTTGCCATAGCAACTGGAGGCTCCTCGCAGCCTCTGATATATAGCGTAGCTGCCCATCTCCATCTCCAGTTCCTTCTTACTGCTCTGACGGTGGCTAGAACAGTTCCTTGCTCATGCAGTCAGCTATTCCCCTTTGTTTGAAAAGTTCCAAAGGTGCAGCCCTGTCAATCTAGTTTGTGCTTCAGGACTCCTTGTTTGTTTTACTAAAGACAAACAAACTAAATAAATTTGTTAGTCTTTAAGTGCCACAGGCCTCCCTTTGAGTTGTTGTAGTTAGAGTTATAGTTCCTAAGAGTACTTGGTTATTCATAGTAGTAATTAAATAGAAGAATAGCTAGATGTTTACTTTCCGGGCCTCTCCACTGACCCATACCCACAGGCCAGGGCATGCCTGGCTTCAAAGCCTGCTGTTCCTTCAGTAAGTTTATGCTGAGAGATGACCTGCACACAGCTTGTCTGAGGTGTATGGGTGAGTTGCACTTGTGGGACAAGTGCAGGGTTTGCAGGAGTTTCAAACTGCATACCCAGAAAGACAGGGAACAAAGAATGAAGCTTCTGATGATGGAGGAAGCCCTCTGCACAGTCAGTCTGAAGCGCAGTGGTGGCAGGGAGGAATAAGGACTCTGGAAAAGAGTCCCAGTACCATGGCTCCCTGGCACTGGCAGAAGGCTCTCACCAGCACTGGTCACATTCTCCTTCACCACCAGCGGAGAAGGCTTGCTATCCTAGGGACAGGTCGGCCAAAGATGGGCCTAAAGCGTGACCCAAGGCGGGCCACTTGACCCTGGCACCACATTCTGCAGCTCAGTTGATGCCAGGTATGATTTGCAGGTCTGTTGAGTCTAGTTTCGGTGCCTTCTCTGACTTAGGGTATCTTCGAGGGAGCTAGTAGCATAGATAGTTCCACTTGCCCATAAAAGCATTCCGGTGCCCTCTCCTGCACTGACATCAAGATCCTTGAAGCTCTCAAGGGGCAAACCAACACCTCTAAAGCCATAGTCTCCATGACTTTGGTCACTGGTATTGCCAGTACAGAAGACCTGGTCAAACTCACTGCTACAATCAGCTCTGGTTGAGTCCTTGTCCATGTGGCACCACTCACTGGTGTTCCCAATGGTGGTGGCAGGAGCACCACTTTACTGATCACCTTGGTACCACAACCTTCTGGTACCGGTTCCTAAGCAACCTCCGTTGGATGCTGCTCGGTGTTGGTTTCCGACACTTGATGGCACTGCTACTCCTTGGTCTGCCTGCAGCAGTTTCTCATCTAGTCCGGATGAAGGCTGGGCCATTTCCCAGACCAGCAGGGGCAGTAGATGCAGAACAGGAAGGCACCCTCCACACCACCCATAATGGCCTTAGTGGCAGATGTCCCCCCTCAATGACCCTTTTGGACTCCTTGTGCCTATCATCAATCTCAGAGCTCAATATCTGGTTGCTCTCTATCTACAGGACTTAGGTCATTACTGTCACAGACTGCAAGTGCCGCTCCAGATTTACGGGGAGACTTGGGCCTAGAATCAGTGAGCACGGACAGTCACAGACCGGAGGATGCTCCCAATTCCACAGGCCCCCCCCCCCCCCCCCCCGTTGACCCTTGAAACCCTGAGGAAACCCAGAGAGGGAGTGGTCATCATCTCCACCCAAGGAAGCAGTGGTAGGAGCTATCTCGGGAGCCATCCCTGATGATAGCAGGGCCCACCAGGAGCTGATCAGGAGAGTCGCAGGAAACATGGTTCTGCGGGTGGAAGAAGTGGTAGAGGGTGCTGATCTCCATAGTAGACATTTTGACACCCAAGGGGCTGTTAAGGATGACTATTGAGATTCTTTGGCACACCCCAGCCTCTATCGCACCTACTGCTAAAAGGATGGAGTGGAAATACTTCATCCCTGCCAAAGGACATGATCAGTTTTACACGCACCTGTACCCAGGCTTGGTGGTGGTGGTGGCAGTCAATGAGAGAGAGCCACCAGCGTCTCATTTCCAAGTTGAAGTACACAAAAAACCTGGATTTTTTTGGGAGAAAAATTTATTCAACTGGAAGCTTGCAATTGAGAATAGTGAATCAGCAACCCACTCTCAGTTGCTGTGCGTTCAATTACTGGGTGTCCGTGGAAAAGTTTGCATTGGAGTATTTAAGATCCAGACTCTTGGCAATGATCAAAGAGGACCAGGTTGTGTCAAGAGTTTTCTCTTACAATAAGTGGTAGATGCAGCCGATGCTGCTACCTGAGCTGTGGCATCAGGCATCACGATGAGGCAGAGCTCTTGATTTCAAGTCTGACTCATGAAGTCCAAATTTACGGTTCAGGGCTTGCCTTTTGAAAGGCAGGATCTAGTCTTGTCTCAGACAGGTTCTGTGCTCCAGATCTTAATGGTCTCCCTGGCTGTGCCTAAATTGCTGGATTTGCATACCTCAGTGCCCCAGAGATGCCTGTTCCTCACCCAACTGCCATTTCACCCTTACCAGCCCAGGGTGGATTTCTCCTGCCAGGGAAACAGCAATGGCTACCACTTGAGTCAGAGAACTGCTGAGTGTTCTAACAGCCCGTCACACAGTCAGCATGGCTCCAAGGAAAGCTTTTGAGGGTATGCCCATGTACAGCATACCGGACTTGAAATCAGAGCTACTTCTTCCCCCCTTCAAAGACAGACCATTCCAATTTTACCTGGTGTGGTCCAGCATCACCTTTGGATCAATGGGTCCTGCACATGGTGAAGGGGGACACTCACTCCAGTTCTCATCTATAGCCCCTTCCCACTCATCCTGCCCTTCTTTGTCCCTCTTCAGGGACCCCTCTCACAAGCACCACCTTGACATGGAGGTGCAGGCTCTTGTCATGGGACCAGTTCAGGAGGTGCCAGAATATCAGAGGGGGAAGGGTTTTTGCTCTTGCTACTTTCTAATCCCAAAATCAGAGGCAGATTTATGGCTGATCTTGGACCTTTGGGGTCTAAACAAATTTCTCTGCAAGATTAAATTTTGCATGGTCTCCCTGGCTTCTGTCATCCTGTCTCTGCATCTGGGAGACTGGTATGCCCTCTTCCACTTAAGGCAAGGGTCTCAAACTCAAATCACCACGAGGGCTGCATGAGGACTACTACGTTAGCCCGAGGGCTGCACTGCTGAAACCTTTTCATACAGCGATATTGCAGATATCAGTAACAATAGTGCTGTTGTGGACCACAGGAAATAGCTTTAGGGGCTGCATGTGGTCCGTGGGCCACATGTTTGAGACCCCTGACTTAAGGAATGCCTACTTTCATATTGCCAGCCTACTGCGCCACAGATGCTTTCTTTGATTTGTGGTTGGGGAATGACACCTTCAATTCACAGTCGTTCCCTGCAGCCTTGCTGCATCACTGCAGGTCTTCACAAAGTGCCTAGCAATTGTAGCTGCATTCCTGCAAAAGTAACGGATCCAGGTGTTTTCCTGTTATAGATGACTGGCTAGTAAGAGGTTGCTCCTATCAAGAGGTTTGGGTCCACCTCCACGTGTTTCTATCTTTGCCATGCTTGACCTGATGATCAATGAGCACAAATCCATGCTGGTTCACACAGAGCTTGTAGAATTTATAGGGGCCGTCCTAGACTAGAAGAAAGCGCAAGCTTCCGTTCTGCAGGGCCTGTTCCTGTCCAGGAGGAGTGTAATCAGAGACTTGTGTGAACAACCCTGACATCAGTGTGAACTTGTTTGAGGTTGCTACACCACATGGCTTCATGCACATACCTGGTGGAACATGCCCACCTGCATCTGAGGCCCCTGCAAAAGGGGCTGGCCATGATTTACTACTTGTGGAGGGACCACTTGGATGACCTGGTGTATGGGAGTCCTTCAGTGGTGGTGTGTCTGCAGCAGTGTTTGCACAGATTGCCAGTTCCAGGATCTTGTGCCTTTGATGTCTTTAGTCAAAGATACCTCAGACTATATAAACAAACAGGGTGGGCTTGCTTTTCTCCCCTGTGTCAGGAAGTCCTCAGTCTGTGGAACTTCTGCATTCAACAATCCATCTGCCCGGTGGCAGTATACCTACCATCTTGTGAGAACACCCGTGCAGATGACCTCAGCAGGCATTGTCTGACGCATGAATGGTCCTTTCGAGTGGATGTCGCTAGAGATGTTTTCCAAAGGTGGAGGTTTCCCTGGATAGACTTGTTTGCATCAAAACCAATAAAAAATGCAACTTTTTCTGCTTGTTTTAGAACCATAGCCCTGGGTCTCTGATGGAAGCCTTTCTGATCCCATGGTTGAACCACCTTCATTATGCATTCCCCCCAATGCCTCTAGCTCATAAGGTGCTACTCAGAGTAAAACAGGTCAGGATAATGGTCATTTTAATTGCTTGGAGTGGCCTCGTCAACATTGGTTTTTGGGGTTACTAGACCTCTCGGCCAAGACTGCTATCCTACTGCCACTATATGTGGATCTGCTCACACAGGACCAGGGAGAGATGAGGCACCCTAGTCCCTGGGCTCTGCATCTGAAGGTGTGGTTCCTCAATGGTTAACTCGAGAGGAAAAGGAATGTTCCACACAGGTGTGGGAGGTCTTGCTGAATAGTCAGAAGCCTTTGACCAGGCTTACTTATAAGTCAAAATGGAAAAGATTCTCTACCTGGGTGGCAGAGAAAGGGGCTTGAATATATTCAGCACTGGTTCCTTCTAGGTTTCAAGCAACAAGGTCTTACACAGGGGTCTCAAACACATAGCCCACAGGCTGCATGCAGCCCTTAAAGTTGTTTCCTGTGGCCCACAATGACAGTATTGTTACCAATATTTGCAATATCTTTGTATGAAAAGGTTTTAGCGGTGTGGCCCTTGGACTAACGTACTTGTCCTCATGCGGCCCTCAGTGATTTGAGTTTGAGACCCCTGGTCTAACAGGATCTTTGGTGAGAGTCTACCTGGCGGCCATTTCAGCATTCCATGAAGGTTCATTTGTGGGATCCCTGTTTTTTGGATCTCATAATCCAAGCATTTCCTAAAAGGCCTAGATAGGCTGTTCCTGTGCATCCAACTCCCAGTAGCCTAGTGGAACTTGAACTCGGTCCTTTCCGGTCTCACTGGTCCTCCATTCGAGCCACTGGCTTCCTGCTCTCTCCTATATTTATTGTGTAAGACCCTCTCTGGTAGTGATTACTTTGGCAAGGGGAGTGTCTGAGCTGCGTGTATTCATGTTGGAATCTCCTCATAGCATTCTTCTTCAGGGCCTTCCTACCTAAAGTGGTGTTTCATTTCTGCACTTCTCAGGACATTTTCCTTCCAGTTTTCTACTCAAAACCTCATGCCACAGATAGAGAAAGATGCCTTCACATTGTGGACGTCCGAAAGATGGTAACCTTTTCTCTAGACCACACAAAGCCTTTTCGAAGATCTTCTGAGCTCTTTGTGGCGGTTGCGGATAGAATGAAAGGAGAGCCTGTGTCATTGCAGTGCCTATCATCCTGGATTACAGCCTGTATCAGGCAATGTTACCTGCTGGCTCAAGTTCAGCCTCCATGGGTGATGGCCGATTCTATGCAGGCCCAAGTCTCCTTGGCAGCATTCCTAGTGCATGTTCCCATCACGGACATATGCAAGGCGGTGATGTGGTCATTGGTGCATACTTCCACTGTCTACTATGTGATTACCCAGCAAGCAAGGGAAGATGCGGTGATGGGCAGAGTAGTGCTGCATATAGTCAAGCTGAAGGATTCAGTCTTTCCTCTAAGGTAAAGCTTGGGAATCACCTGAGTTGGAATGGACAAGAGCAATCACTCAAAGAAGAAGAAACGGTTACTTACCTGTAACTAGTGTTCTTTGAGATGTGTTGCTCATGTACATTCCAACATCTGTCCTCCTCCCCTCAGCCAGAATTCTGGCAAAAAGGAACTGCAGAAGGAGAGTGTTGACTGGGCTATATATAGAGGGTTGTGAGGTGCCCCAATGGCTACGGCCAACCCTGCAGGTAGAACAGGGAAAAGCTTTCTGGCAATCCATGCATGTGGTGTGCACAGACCGGAGCTGGGATGCACGTGAGCAACACACCTCAAAGAACACTACTTATAGGTAAGTAACCATTTCTTGCCTTATTCCAGGAGTCTTGAACTCAAATCACCACAGGGGCCACATGAGGACTAGTATATTAGTCCAAGGGCTGCACCACTGAAACCTTTTCATAGAATGATATTGCAAATATTTGTAACAATAGTGTTGTTGCAGGCCGCAGTATATAGTTTTAGGGGCAGCATGTGGCCCATGGGCTGTGTGTGTGAAACCCCTGCCTTATTCAGTGGAGCTGTCCCCTGGGTACATATCTTCTTACTTAGGTTACTTTATTGACAAAAGCAAGTCTACTCCTGTTAGCACTGCAGAGCTATGGGATCCTATTCTGACTTGTACATCAACATAACTGAAGTGAGTGGAGTTATGCTAATCTACATCAAATAAGGATCTGCTGCTCCCTAATTTGTAGACCATATGGGCTCAGATAAATTTGATATGGAGAACCCTCACAGCATAAACAAGCCCTTGTGTTTAAGGACAGGCCAACTGCAAGAAGTTAGGAAGAAAAGTTATCTTCTAATTGCCAAACAGTTGCTTCAAAAAAGGTAAAAGAAAACATCTGATATTGGGTACGTTCGGGTTCCTGATATTGGGTACGTTCGGGTTCAGGATAGTGAGCTTAGATGTACTTTGTTCTTAGTATGGTAATTTCTGTGTTTTTAATAGAGAACAGAATTTGGTTTATGGAATTTCTGTTACTTAAGCTGTTTTTAGACTAATAAGTGTTCACCTAACTTTGTTTCTAGGATCAGTTTTTGCTGTATACAGACTAACACAGCTAACCCTCTGGAAATTTTTAAGATCAGTTTGCAGTTTTTTACATGTAGTAGTCAAACCTCACCTGGAAATCACTGAGACACTAATGTGTAATCCCGTGGTGCCTTTCTTTTTTTTTTTAGCCACTTTTCAGAACAGAACTGACCTTGAATGAATTAACTTGTGAGAACAAAAACTGTAAAAATTGCATATTGAGAATTCATGCAAACCTGTCATTATATTGGTCAATGAACAAAGAAGGAGCTGAAGATTGGGTTGTTTTAAAAAAGTATTTTCTTTTTCTTTCTTTTTGCAAGGAGAGAGATGGGTTACTGACTTTCACATAACCTACTAATAGTATTAAAAATTACCGTCCCCAAACCGGAGCTACAGCTTTTTATATAGAGTTGTTAAAGCTGGCAAAACAGAATAGACTGATGTGGACTACTTTTTGGAAGCTTTAGTGATCTATGTCAAAAAGAATGATTTAAAAAAACTATAATTGTTTAGTGGTCCTTGGGTGATTTTAAAAACACCTTCAAATCAAATCAAATCAAAGGGCTGGAAGGGATCTCGTGAGATCATCAGGTCCAACCCCCTGGGAATTGAACCCAGGACCTTCTGCATGTTAAGCAGAGGTGCTAGCCACTATTCCTTTCATTGTAATTAGCTTTTTTTTTACTAGGTAACTATATTTTAACACTAACCATTATTTTTCTAATCTTGACTCAAGGAATTAATAGGAATGAAACAGTATTATCATGGTGCACCATGCTAACAATAAATCAATTACTTGAAGGATATAATAGTCTAATTCTGAAGCTGTGTTCAGAAAATGTTGCTCATAGCACCTTCGCTTTGTGTGCAGATGAGCAATATTCAGCAAGTGTTTTTAATATCCCAGAAAGACTCATTGCTGCAATCTAGTATTTTTATTGTAGTAGGAATCTAAAATGCATTTGAAAGGACTAGTGCAGGTGTGGCCAAACTGCAGCTCTTGAAAGAAAAAGTGTGGGTCGCGGAAGACCGTGGCAGGGAGCGCAGCATGGTTGGAGACAGGGAGAAGTGCAGCATGCTCGGAGCTGGCAGGGAAGTGACAGCATGGTCAGACAGACAGGGAGAAGTGTGGCATGGTTAGGGAAGCTGTGGCATGTTTAGATTTTCTCATAGGCCCTAATGCAGTTTACCCTTTGTTAAAATAAAATTGTGTTTGTACAAGTCCTAAACATGACGTTGAACATTGAGAAACGAAAATACGCAGGAGAAGAGTTTAAAACTGAATGTAGATTACTTTCCATTTTTGGCACAACTTACTGCTGTGAAGCATTGTGTTCCACAATGAAATTTGTGAAAGCAAAACATTGTGCAATACTTAGAGTTCAGCCCCTGAGAGAGCTTTTTTTTTTTATGCATTGCATTGACATGTTACTGCCCAGATTTTAAAAAAAAACCTCACAATAGCCAGCATGTTCTACATCAAGCAATAGCTAAGGTTTTACTGTATAGGCGTTGTTTTCCTGGTAACCTTAAGTAATTATTAGAATCTGACATTGATAGGATCAATATTTGCCCTGTATTTAAGATGAAATTAAAGTGCACAATGAATTTTAAGCTTAGTAATTTTGGAGTAGGTAAAAGTATGCGGTTATATGCCTCAGTGCAGCTCTCAAAGGTTTAATAATTGACTTGTGTGGCTCTTGAGTCCCATAAGTTTGGCCACCACTGGACTAGTGTGATAACTTAAGGCGTCCTGGATGGATCTGGAACCTTTAACATAAGGTGGTTTTTGTTTTGTGATTGAATTGATTGTGAGCCTTGACTTGAAGCTTTTGCTTGGTTGGGGTAGAGAGAAGTTGTGTGGGGTGACTTCTGCATAGAATAAGAAGTTTTTGCTCTTATTTTTTTCTTCTTTGACTTTTAAAGTCATTTTGTTAAGTTTTGTGTCCCTCTGAGACCCTGAAATGGCATGATCTGTAAATAGAAAAATAAATCATGGCTACCTTCCTGACAGGTTTGGGAATGCTGCATTGGGGTAAAGAGCATCAGATTTTGAATTTGATATTAAAGCTGTAGCTCCTATCAGCTACACGTAAAATCAGGGCCTGTTGCACTTACATTATGGATATTAGGCCTACTTTCTTTGGCAAGGCTCCCTAATTTCTGTAGTAGAGAAACAATTTAATTCTTTGGTAATGTTGGTGATCAAATATTTCCAGAACATAGAGCTAATGAAATGTAAAAAACACATCTTACAATGAATTTAGAATAATTTCAACCATATTGAAGATTGTTGTTAATTATGGAGTCCTATTGTTGAAATTTGCACTTACAAAGGATTAAATCTCCCGCTGTGTAAAATATATTGTCTTGCCTTTCTGGATGGAGGAGTATGTGGTATAAATCTGGAAAAGAAAGTTCTGAGAATTTCCAAGTAGAGATGTCACAAGCATTTAAAAATAGTCACATTTCTTTTTAAATTTGAGTAAAAATTAGTTTGTTCCCTATAGCAAAGAGATTTCTTATGCTTTAACATTTAAAATTGACTCACAGGCAGTTTAAGATAATAAATATGCAAATAGTTGATTTATGAATACTTAGCTGTAACTATTTCTATTTACTATGTTTGAGTTTGTTCAAATTAATTTTGTCAAGCAGTATATATTATGACTATTGAGGTGTATAATTGATTTTTTGCATCCATTCTGCTCAAAGTAGGAGGGGCTCAACACCTCACTTCTGCAAGATAAAGCTGATAAAGAAGCATTCTTTATTAAAAGGACTGCCTTGCAACTCATCCAGTTAATTGAATTTGATTTTCATTGGCTGTGCTGTAAGCAGGGATTTGCATCCAGGAATTGTCTCTTTGGCCACTGGAAATCCACCACTCCTGTGGATGTTCTAAGACTGTAGAACTCCTTCCTACATAACACCTAATGGATGCAGTAAGGGAACTTGTCTATTTATGCACTGCGTTCTTTTCCCTAGCCAGTAGCCTACCAACGATCAATGCTCTTCTCCACTGCTCTCTCTCATGTATTATTTGTAAATTGTGTTTGTAGAATATATACTTTGTGTCAACCTTTGTAAACTAGTCCATTTCTCCAGCTCCTCAAATAACTGAAATCTCGTCAGCCTTCACTTTTGACTTTGTGATTGTGTTATATAATACATGCCTGTGTTTGTATTTCCACAGTATTTCTTTGATTTGATTTTTATTAATGAATACTCTACTTTTTTCTGTTTGAGAGTTCTAATCCAAATGAATAGTGGAACCTTTTAATACATGATTGGTTTAGTAGCATAAAAAGTCTAGTTTCAAAATAGTGAAAATTTAAAAGAATTCTCTTCCCCACAAAAAATGCTTGCTCTCTCATTTCTCCCAGGACCTATATGTCACGGTAAGGATACTGAATAACCTAAAGAATCTCTCATTACTGGTTAATGTGCCAAAAAATGATTCCAGCAAAGAAAGTTTCTTTATTATTGAACATGTAAAGTACTAACCAACATATAGAAAGTTGAGAGTTGTTGGGTAGTGTATGTTTTGGAGGATACTAAATACTCTGCTATCATTGGCTAACAAATATAGCTAAACATGCGTTATTAAACAATTTTTGAAGATAATAGAAAGTAACTTTTAAATCCAAAAAATGGAAACTCCAGCTCCATGCACCCAAGAAGCTACTATATATACCTGTTTCTTGGCGAAGAGAACTGAAAATGAAAACAAAAAACTTGGAACCGGTGATAAGAGCTAACTTGAATTTAGAATAATAAAGAATGACTTTGTGCTTTCTCATGTCCATATCTAATTAGGTGTACACACCTCTGTACATGGTCATCAGAGCAGTTTTTGCTCTTAGTGTATCCTGTAGGGCTAGTCTTGGCACCCCCTAACATCCCTCTCACATGTTGTTATACGTGAGGTGCTGTTTGCCATATGGTCCCCTCAGCTCCTACTTTCTGCCTGTGATGGCTGCTGGAACTGCTTTCCTTCTCTTGCTTTTGGAAGTGCCTTTTGGACTCTGTTTTATTGTGTTAAGTAGAGTTCAATAGTTTAGTTACAGTAGTTGGTAAGGAACCTTAAGTCCTGTAAGGAGTGTATTCTTGAAGGCTGTGCCTTGGTCTCCAGATCTTAAGCCTTGTGGGGCCTGTGGGAAGGCTTTCCTGCAGAGCTACTTTCATGACAAGTGCCTGAGGTGTATGGGAGAAGCTCATTGGCCAGAAAAGCGCCAGATCTTCTAGGGACATCGCTGCTCCTGGGCCTGTGGAGCTCATGCCCTGCATCTCTCTGGACTGACCCTGTCCTGAGTCAGTGCCGGGGCCACTGTCCTCCAGCACTGCTGGGGTCAGAGCGGGCATGCCGGGGCCGCTGTCTACCAGCACAGCTGGGGCCGGAGTGGGGGTGCCAGGGCAGGGGGTGGGATTGAGGACCCTCTTTCTAAGAGTAACAGCTCCCCTCAGATCTGCAATTCTTCACGCCAAAGACTTGGAAGGACAGAGAGATGTAGGTGATGCCATTGTTAATGGAAGCAGCTCTAAGACTGGAATCCAAGCTGATGTGGTCTGCTTTGGTGCTGAGGTCTTTGCAGAGTGTGCAGTCAGCACTGTCCCTACCTTGGTACCGGTCTGTGTGTGGGGCAACTAAAGAGGACTTATCGAGGTTGCCCCTGCGGCACTGGCCAGACGGGTACTACCATGTGATGCACATCAGCATGGTGCAACAGATTGGCCTTCTGGAGTTGCCTCTAAGGGAATCACGTCTGACACTGAGGAGTGCAAGAGCATCGATGCTTCTGATCTTACTAATGCCTGAAGTGTTTCAGGCATTGAGAGCTTTGCTGGCCTTGTCAGCACCTCCAGTCCCTTGTCTTGTGGAGCCCAAGAGGGACAGAGTTCCACCACTGAGGGAAAGCCTATGTAGTGCTCCCTAGCATGGTGCCACCTTTTGCTGCTGCAGGAGGCTCCAATGTTGCCTGTTCGCTCTCCAGCTGAGTGTCCCTCGGTCGTGGTGCCGATTACATCGACTCAGTGCCAGTCGCTGTCACCTCAGCACCATGTGGTCTTCCTGGTGCTGAGTGACTCCCACCCCCCATGGATGCTGTCCCTCACTATCTCCGTCACAAAGCAGTATAGGGAGTCGCTGCCAGCACCAGTCATCCTCCTTGGCCCTGTCAAGTTTGCCTGCCAAAAGGAAGAGGCACAGAACCCAGTTGCTGTATAAGGAGCACCTGGGCAGCAAATGGCACCCAAAGTCCTCAATGTCTAGAGGACAATTGAGAAATTCAAACTCAACCCTTGACCGGTCTCTGAGGCCTTGGTGCTGCTGCTGGCACTGAAGTAGTTCTTCATGGTCACTGAGGAGAAGTAGTTCAAGGGGTAAAGCTGAGAAGTCACTCTGGGATTCCTGGTCTGACAGCACTGCATTGGGGAAGCTGCCAGGCAGTTCCTTTAGGCTCTTCCAGCAATGACTAGAGGAACCTAAAGAGAAGGACTGCATAAAACTGGACCACCATGGGATTGACTCCACCTTAGCCTCATCCCTAACCAGCCCCTGGCTCAAGGGTGGCTGGCTCAGTAGCTGAACTGGGCCCCATGGACATTCTCTATGTGGATAAGACTTCATTTCATCAGGTCAGCTAACGTGCAGTTGGCACCAGCAGTCCCAATGACCTGGTAGTCCTGGGGTCGGAAGTGGACTCGAACCCAGGAGAAAGTTCCTTGGGGTGCCAGCATCAGTCCCTCAGTCTTATTCCTCTTGTTCCCGTGATGAGGCAGTGGCCTAGGGAATCTCATCCCCTCTTGATTTTTAAGGCTGAGCGGGACCTGTCTAGAAGACTAGGCTCCAATCTGGGCCTGGAGGTAGAGGAGCTGAGGGAAGCCTCAGGTTCCCTCTTCAATGTGCTGGTGGCGGTGGCCTCAGTTAGGGTGGCACTCCCAGCACAGGTGGGGGTCCTGAAAACTGTGTGGTCTCTAAGGCAACTTTTTCTTTACCCTGCTCCTTCAAGGGGGTCAGGGAAGTACTATATGCCCACTAAAGTGTTCAAGTACTTCTATGCTCACCCTGTCCCAGGTATTCTAGTAGTGAATGCAGTTAACCAAAAGGAAAGAGGAAGGCCAGGACACATCCACCCCAGAAAATAAAGATGCCAAGAGGCTTGACCTTTTTGGCAGGAAAACTTATTCAGTAGCTAGCATACAATTCAGGATTTTAAATCATCAGACCCTCTTAGGGAGGTATAATTTCAGTTTATGGAACTCTGTGGAATGTTTTGGAGATTCCCTCCCTCAGAAAAAGTCTTTGGCTTCAGTACGCTGCTGGAGGTGAGCATTGTGGTGTCTAGAATTGGCACTGCAAGCCTCCTGGGATGCTACAGACTAGATGGGCAGGGTCATGGCTTCTGCGATCAATATGAGGAAGGCTTCCTGGCTGCAAACTTTGGACCTTTTGCAGCAGGTCCAGCAGTCTGTCTAGGATCTTTCGTTTGACAGGTCAGCTTTGTTTTTGAACACATGGAAGGGGGGAAGCTGCTTGGCCTGAAATTCTCAAGCAACAATTCTCTATCTTGGCCTGTAAGCTCCCAGTTGTCCAGGCATCAATTCTGCCACAGGCTCCTCAACAGCAGCAGTAGGAAGGGTTTCAGTCCCAAAGACACTATAAATAAAGGGGTAATTCCAGAAGCCATAGCAGAAGGTGTACCTCTGGGTCCTTGTCCTCAGTTCCTCGGCAGGGGTCAAATTGCTGCTTCAGTAATCAGAGGCAGATGTTTTGATGGTGTGCTTGAGGACAGTGCACCAGCCAGGTTGCAGGATCTTCCCCATCCCTTTCTAGACTGCTTATCAAAATTCCATCCAGAATGGTCCAGGATCACCTCCAGGACCCATTGATCTGATGTTGTTTCAGTTGGATTCACCCTCCAGTTTTCTGCCTAATTTTCCAAATCCTTTCCCATCCCTTTCCAGGGACCCTTCTCACAAGCATTTTCTGATTCAGGGGATGAAGTCTTTGTAAGTGTTGGAAGTGCAGGAAAAGATCCCAAAGGTCATGAGGGAAAGGGTTTCTACTCCAGGCATTTACTCATCCCAAAGCAAAAGGGAGCTTAAGGAGGTCTTATCCTGGATCTCCATCACCTGAACAGATTTCTAATTAGAGTTCTGTATGGTCTCCTTTGCCAGTATTATCCTCTCTGGATACTGGGAGCTTGTATGCTGCCCTTGATTTAAAGGACACTTTTTTGTATACACGCCAGTCAAAGAAAGTTCTTGTGGTTAGTAGTGGGTGGTTCTCGCTACCAATTTTATAGTCCTATCATTTGGTCTCTCCCTGGCCCCAGGAGTTTTTACAAAGTGCATGTCAGTGGTAGCAGCTTTCCTGAGTTGATGCAGGTGGTGGTGTTCCAGATTTTTCCCTACTTAGACAATTGACTTCACATGGGCAAGTCCTGGGTCTGGGTCCAGAGCAGTGTCTGTTTTGCACACTCCACTTGCAGCTGTCCAGTCCTGAGGGCAAAGAAAACCGATCCAGTGCAGAGGACAGAGTTTATCAAGACAGTCCTCGATTCCTCTCTAGTACAGGCATTTCTTCCGCCAGGATTGGCTCAAAGTGAGGGCAGAAATCATCATCAATCTCCAGCAGTGCTTGAGTGGCAGGCACTGCATAAAGCTACTGCTTCATAGGAAGGTTTCAAGTCCATGTACTTCATGAGGCTTGCTTGTCTGAGGCTGATTGCTTCAGGCCTGGCTGTCATTGGTTTACTGGTCTCAGATGTCTCCTCAACAGCGTGGCTATGATCCCACCAAAGGTGTGTGGCTTCACTGCAGTAGTGGCAGAGGCCACAGTCAGTGTTCAGTGAGGTGCTGTTTGAGGAACTGATCTTGTCAGTAATGCTGGTTTCAGATTCCTCTGACCTAGACTGCTGTGTTCATATCAGTGCCAAGCTGGGCACCCAAGGAAGGTGGACCAGGATGGAGACAAACCTCTGCATCGTTGTAAAAGAGCTGAGGGCCATACGCCTTGCTTGCAAGGTCTTCCCCCCCCCTTACCACCCTTTTCCATACAGGTGCTGACACACAACACAGCAACCATGTACTGCATCAGTTGTCAGGGTGGAGCTCAGTCCTTAGCCCTCTGCAAGGAAGCAGTTCACTTCTGGGAACTAGCTGTGAGGTACAGTTTTCCCATAGTGACTTCTCAGCTACTGGAAGAGAGGACCAAATGGGGCATAGGGCTGACAGTGACTTGTATATTGTGGAATGCATGCGGGACTACAGGGTGTGCCGAGATCAGCCATACAGGATATACTAAGGGCAAAAAGTTTTCTGGTGACTGTGTACTGGAGGATGTGTGCACCTAACTGGTAATGGATACGAGCAGTACATCTTGAAGAGCCACAGTTACTGGTAAGTAACCTCTCTTACCCAAATTTGTGGCAGTATGAAGTTAAAGGATTTCGGCTAAGCAAGTTATGAGGAATTAAAGGTAGCATCTGATTCCACCACCCATGTTCACATTTTAGCAGTACTGTACTTTGCAAGTAGTCTTATTGAAGTGACCAGGCCTATTTTCAGAGTACAGTATTACAAACAGCAAGTAGAACTGAAAAAAAAAAAAATTACATATTAGAGTTGTAAAGAAAATTCCAAGAAAATTAGTGCACTGGCTTAAGGAATATTGTTCTTCATATGTTGTCTGTGTACCCATCTCTTTTTCTGGCCATGATACGCAAACCATCAGGAGAGTATTTAATCAGAAGTAGACTGAGAATTTTTGTATTAGTTACTTGTATTAGCTGGTTATTGTTGCTCTCAGAACTTTTTATCCTCCTCATTTTGGCATTAAAAAATAATTGGGAATTACAATTCTTCCAGTACTTAATGATCTTCAGATAAAATTTGAAATACTTCATGATGCTACTGCATGAAAAAAATGTATTCATGATACTAAATCATTAAGAATTTATTTTTTTGCTTTAATTCATGGTTTAAACAAATTGGGAATGGTGCCACCTTAGTGTGAAATAAATTTTCAAATTTGGGTCTATGGGGCTTTCCTAGCTTTCATACATGAGGGTTGTCTCTGGCTTAATATTTCACTGGAGTCGGTCATAGCATAGCACAGAAGGCTTTTGTATGAATGAGCTCTGATTTCTTCATGACTTGCCAAAAGTTTGTATATGGGTTGGCAATGTGTATGCCCAACTTTACATGAGATTTTGTATGGCAGAAATTAAACCATAAAAGTTGAACTAAAAACACAACATTGAGGTCTAGTATAAAAATTAGCCCTCTAATGTAAAAGTCAGATGGAGAGTGTGTTATGAAAAGTATCTGAGAATGATTGATGGCCTATTTTCATGGTTACATTTTAGCTTTTTTAAAACAAGTTTTAACAATATGGGGGAGATTTTCAGAAAGGACAATGGGAATTAGACCTTTCAGTGGCAATTTTCCATCTCTTCTTTATTTATCACATGAGCTTTCATGGGAGAAAATCCCACTTCATCAGCCACTTTGAAGATGGGGAACTTGCAGAAACTAAACTGTTAGTCTTTTAAAGTGCCACAGGACCCCTTGTTTGTTTTGCTGAACTAGACTGACACAGCTACCCCTTTAACTCTTCTTTGTACTTTTGCAATTTTCTTCCTCAATATGTGGTTATCCAGGAGACTTTGTCCAAATCCCTGATCTCTGTTATCTTGTATTTGGGATGTGGTTTGAGTTTGTACGGCTTTGTCTTCACTGATAGTCTGCCAGCCCAATAAACAGTAATATCAATGGGCTCTGCATATTATCAGGAGTTTAGTCCATAACAACAATGTCCATTATGCAAATGTAGGGCTGCTGGGGTGGATAAAAGTGCATGCTTCTGCATGGGAGGTGGCGAATCACAAAATGATGCCCCCTAAAGGGACCTGAGGGAATCTAACACAGTTTGTATTAGAGGCCTTATTCCTGCAAAGTGTATTTCTAGCATAAAAGTGTTTATATCCAAGTGTGATGTAAATTGTTCTGAGACAATGGACAAAAAATCAGTTTATATGGAGCTTGACAGGATTCTCTGAAATTAATTTGGGTTTTGAGATAAGCCAAAGAGCTGTTTAAAATCAGATTGCAGAATAGGAAATGCTGCTACAATAGGTTTTATTATTAAAAGCTAAACTTGCTCTCTGCAGCAAAGAAAATTGGGAACAAGGCTTGATTGATCCATTTTAAGATACAAAACTGCTGTCATCCGTCTTAAATATGTTAAACATAAATACAAAAACAAATCCACTGAAAAAATATTTCTGATATCTCAAACATGGAGGACTGCTTTTATGAATTGTACTGAATAAGGTCTCGATTTTACAGACACATGCTTAATTTTACACACTTAAAGGAAACTAACTGACTGCATCAGACTTTTAGTAAAGTGAAATATTAAACTTTCAGTAGTAAAAAAGACCTTTCTTTTGTCTCATTGAAAGTTGTGTATCAGTCTGTTCAGAAAATGTTAAAAGGATATGCACAGCTTCTCTGAATGCAATGATATTTTGAATGTAAAATGGCTGAGGAATATTGCTGCTGGAATTTATAAAATGACCCTTTTTCCAGCATGAGATACTGGTGTGTATTCCAGACTGGTGAGGGTCTGTCATACTTGCTGTGAAACCTTGAGTGCCTTACAAAACCATGCTGTAGTAGCTCCCACCTGAGCTGCTTACAAACAGCCTTCCAGCACACAAGCCACACCCTGACTTTCTGTGTGTAACTGTTTCTGTGTGTAACTGCAAACTGCTGACCTTGCCATGGGTTTTAGCAGCTTTGGTTGCGTCTGTACGGTGATCCCAAAGCGTTCCAAATCCTGCATTTCAACCCAAAAATGTATGTCTTGTACTTCCCATATTTTTCTTAGGCAGTTCAACTATATTGTCTGTTACTTCTTTAGAGAAATAGTACACACCAGCTTACTACTTTATATAGCAGGCGTGGCCAGACTGTGGCTTGGGAGCCGCATGTGGCTTTTGAATGAAAAAGTGTGGCTTGCGGAAAAACGTCAGCAAATCAATTTAGTACGTAAAAGTATATGGCTAGGTGTCTTGGTGCGGCTCTTGAAGGTTTAATAATCAACTTGTGTGGCTCTTCAGTTCCATAAGTTTGGCCACCCCTGTTATATAGGTATCCAGACACTGTAACAATCAGGCAAGTTTACGAACTACAAAGAAAGAGTTAAGTGAGCTCAAGCAAGTGAGACAAAGTCAGAAATGGTTAGAAGAAGAAAATAATAAAATGCTTTCTAGTGCATGATTTTTAACTATATTGGATTCAATGAAAGCTTTTTCTCATGTTTTTAGCAGTCTTACTGACCCAGTTCCTCAGGTCATGATCCCGCCCCCAGTGTCCAAGGGCTGCTTGTTTTGTCTTAAGTTCAAAAAGTGATGGACAGGGTGAGGGGTGGGGAGAGGTGTCTGGGAGTATTTGCCCCTCCTTTATATAGTTTGTCCCTTCTTGAAAACATTTCTAGCTGAGAACCAGGAGAATAGTATGGGGGGGAAAGGATGTTCTCTGCTGCGTTTTTTTTTAACCTTTTGTAGACTCATAGCAAGTTTCTTTTCGTTTCTTCCCTTCCCATCTTCTACGTGATGACCCCTGTTTATTACTTAAATGCAAAGTAAGGCAAACATGCTCTCCTTTGTCTAAAATAGGTCAGTTTGACCATTTTGGTGCTTCATGTGTTTCAACATGTATTTTTAATTTCAAATGGGGGAACTTGAAAACTTTACCCACAATGCTGCTACACCCATTTTAGCATGATGTTGCTGATCACAAGTTTGTTATCAAATGATACATCACATATCATACCTTATGGAAAGATGATTATATGGTAGTGTGTAG
This sequence comes from Podocnemis expansa, assembly GCA_007922195.1. Taxonomy (NCBI): domain Eukaryota; kingdom Metazoa; phylum Chordata; order Testudines; family Podocnemididae; genus Podocnemis; species Podocnemis expansa. The sequence goes on along the minus strand of ML681963.1, from coordinate 90,298,524 downwards.
GGTATGGACACGGCTGCATTTCATCACACCCAGTTAGGAATAACCCTTCTGTTTGATCTCTCTCTATCTAACATACCCCTGCTAATGAGTTCAGTTGATTCCACTTCCCTTTCTGTTTTTGAGCATTATTTCCATAAAGTTGAGAACTTGTTGGTTAAAACCAAAACCCAGAACACACTGATGTCTTGAGGCATGCAGCCTTGGAGAGTAATGTAAAGCTTGCCCATCACTCCTAACTAGTAAAAGTACTGGCACGCTCCATTAGAAATAACATCTAGAATCTTATGCTGGTAACAGATGGTGTATTCTTGAGTGAATGTCCTCCGAAAAAAGTTAACCCAGAAAATGTTGTAATGAAATAATTTAAAACAAACAAGGAGTCCTGTGGCACTTTTGAAGGCTAACAAATTATTTATCATAGGAGCTTTTGTGGGTATAATCCCACTTCATCAGATGTGTGAAATGGTGTGTTTCAGGCTACATATTATTTTTAGTTCCTTTTTGTGGTGTTTTCCTTTTATATTCAACTTCTCTACTGTTTGTTAATAATATACCTTATAGAGTGTTGTATTATGGGTCCAATGAACACTAAAAACTGCTTTTTGTGAGATGTATTGTATAGCAGTATGTTTGTTCTTTAATTTTGTTGTGGAAAGAATTTCCTGTTTTTTGTAGATGGATACGATTGCCTTTGACTGCGCATAATAGATATGATATATGTAGAAGATGTGATGTTGGTTGGTATGAGTTGTTCATATTGTACCTTTATTATAGACACTTTGAAGCGAGGACCAGAACAAAACTTGGAGCAAATGTGAAGAGGAATGAATATGTGCTCCTGGAATGAGCAGGGGCAGTCTTAATGAATCTGGGGCCCTGGGCGAAAGTCAAGGATAGGAGGGCCCCTCATGCTACATGCGAGGTGCCCCCATACTTGCCTTTTACTCTCCCTGCCCTGCCATCAGCGCCCCCAGACTGTCCTACTAGCCTTGCTGCTGGCCCCTTGTTGCTGACTCCCTGCCTGCTCCCTGGATACACTTCCCTTCCCCATGGGTGTGGTCCTCTCCCAATGTGGTATCCTGGGCAAATGCCCCATAGCTAAGATGGACTATGGGAATGAATGTGTGCTGAGCTAGAAATGGAGATTTTTATATAAAATGGTTTTTTGCAGATTATCAATTAAAGTACAACAAGCTAAAGCTCAGAAACTATGTTAAAAATCACTAGGACGGTCTGTATCTCTGTCAGGAAAACAAAAGTCTTATGTAAGGAACTGAAATAAATGCTAACTGAATTAAAAAAATAAAAACCATTATTGCGTCTTTTTTACTAAAGGGAGAGAGTGTGTCTCTGGTAATTTTGTTTCTACTTTTAAGTTATGTAGATGACTCAGCTTTGTTAGAGTTGCTTTAAGCCTTGAATGTGCTGTTTGGAAGGAGAGAGAAGAATGTAAAGGTTAGAAATTGTCATCTTGTGTAATCTTTCATTTCAAAATGGCTGGTTATGAAGAAAGTTTGCTCATCTGTAGCAAGGGTTCTCGATTCTTTTTTCATTTCTGTTTTGGGACTCCCTCTGGAAATACTTCAGGCTGTGGTACTATGCCATCCTTTTGGGGGTGGCTCTGCCTCAGAGAGCCCGACTGGTACCTGTAGCTGCCTTTCTCTGGCTGCACAACTCTGAAGAGTTCTGGCTGGATAAACTTTTTCCTTTTATATGTTTAAAATGAGAAGCCATATATTAAACTTAAGATCCCATACAGATACTGAATGTGAAACTATAATAAAATTGGGAGATTTCCTTTCCTCAAAAGCAGTAGATGGTAGGCAGTTTTTCCAGGCAGTTATATTCAGAGTTATCCCCTGATGCCCAGTAGTTAAATATAGAAAGTCTGAAAATACATTAACTTCTAAACTTCTAATCATCATGTGCACAATTTCTTACCTTTACTTAATGCTCAAAGAGCTGGGCAATTAAGTTTTGGTGTAGTTGAGGGGAAAAAAATGAAAACTTATACATTTGTATACAATTAGAAAATGGATTTTTTAAAGTAAAAACTTGAGTTACACCTAAAGAAAGCAGAACTTTTCATATATTTATTACGAGACACATACATGTCCCGACTGATCTAAACTATTGACTCTCTTTGTTTCCTTTTTAATAACAGTCAAGACTAGTGCTTCCCAACCTTTTTCAGGATGGGGACCCCTTTTTAACAAAAAACAAACAAACAAAAAAAAACTTTGTGGACCCCTGGCTGACTATGGAATCTGGCCCGCACCACTCCGGCGGCACCACTGGGACAGTCGGCAAGCAGCGCTTCCACCATCATTGCCCCGCTGGGGAGCCAAGCCATGGCAGCTATGGCCCCCTGCCCTTGACCCTGCCGGGGAGCTGCCATGGCTCCATCCCCCTACCAGGATCTGGCCATGGGAGGGGAAAGGCAACCCTGGTGGGGAGCATCAGGAGGTGTAGCTGGATTCTGGCCCCTGTAGGGAGAGGCTCCACGGACCCCCTGCAACATATTTGTGGATCCCTGGGGGTCCCTGGACCATAGGTTGGGAACCACTGGTCAAGACCATTTCTGATTTTGCTGGATAGATCTTTGGGGGTTTCTTCTGTTTCTTCCTTACTTGTGTCTGAAAACCATGGCTCTTGAGTAATGTGACTGAAATTGGGGCCGACACAGATGACTTTTCAACCTTTCCTGTTCCTTGGCAGGTACACTAAATTTGATTTCTTGAACTTTGGTCTCCATAGGATGTTGTACTTTCCAGGATGAGCTGATAAGAGAAGCCTAAGTCTTGTTGTGTGTTCTTTTGTGGTGGTGTAGGGTGTCTTTTTAAATTAAGATGGTTTATGCTATTACTTCTGTTTCTCTGATGGAAAAAACTAATCAGCTGATGATAACTCACATTTCTCTATTTCATGTAGTAATTTTTTTGTTTCCTTCTGCTTGGTTGGAAAAACAGCCTTCAGATGTAAGGTTTTTCTGGATACAGAAATTAAATTAAGTTTCAGAAATGTACTGTTCTGATGTAAAGGAAAGAGTTATCTGTAAGCTTTTGATCAGATGACTCATGGTATCCTGATCCCCTGTAAGCTTTAGGGGAGAACTCGTGAGTTACTGTGTCAAAAGGGTGTAGCTGTATAGTTAAGCTTTTACTGTGTATTGTACCATGGCTGTAAAGATTGAAAGCAGTAACAGTGTTAGTCTTAGTGTTAGAGAGAGAAATTTGTTAGTCTTTTTAAAAATGCCACAGGACTCCTTGTTTGTTTTGTAAAGATTGAGTACTCCTTGAAATGTTTGGCAACAAAGGCAAATTTAAACTTTCTTTCAAGTAATTTATATGGGATCTTAACCATGTAAGATTTATGACTCATTTGTAGGCTTTCCTCTTAAAAACATACTTTGTTCATAGTTCAACTCTACTCATTGAGAGGAGGGGGCAGCAAATTGATTAGTCAGTTACCATGATTTTAGGGAGATTAGATTATCTACAAAGTCTGTTCAAATTCTTCTCTAAATATTTTGCTGAGCGTTTGGTTACTGTCGCCTATTCCAAACAGAGTCTGGAATCCACCCTTAAATTTTAATACAATTTAAAACAAATCAGAATAGGGTCTCATTACATTCACCTATAATATTGCTGACTCCCAGTCTTTCTCTGTTGTAATTCTTCTCCTCTACTACCTCTTCACATATTGTTTGACCCACTTAGTATGATAAGCTTAATTTAATTACATGTTCCTGGAAAAAAGGATGTCAGTTTAGTTGGATGTAAAATGCTATGTGTACTGCTTGGACTATATAGAAACTTTAAGCCACAATTGTTTTTAATGGTACCTCTACATAGTTTTGGTGAAATTGCTTCCCAGCCTGGATAAACAGACACATACTAGCTTTGTTTTTCCTAGTGCTCAAAAAACAGCCGTATGGCCATGCAAGCCCATCACCCCAGCACTTATCCAGGGGTTGGGACAGGTTTGTTCTTACATGTCTAGCTTGTTGCTGCAACTGCTATTCTAATGAGCTAGTTTCAGCACAGCTATTGTATTTGTCTGCTTGTGGAGGCAGCATGCTTCTAGGTGCTGTGTAAAGATATCTATGGTGTCTGAAGTGTGTGCTTCTGACTTGAAGGCAATGTCTGTTTTGGAGCTTCATATTTATTTTGCCACCTCTTCTCAAAAGAGGAAGTGTTGCACATCAAAAGACTTTTCTAATCATGACCAAAATGTTAAAACTGAATTCCTGTCTTACCTGACTTACTGGATTGGGCACAGCAAGTGGAGAGAATTACATGGAATGTATAATATTAATATGGAACATCCAATTTCTTTCTTTCCTAGTTGGCGTTTTAATTTATTGAGCCTTGCATCAATTCATAACAATACATGTCTGGGTCTTCAACATTGAAAAGATGTGCAGTGTAAAAGGACATCTCTAATTGTGATCTAATTTTTGTCAAAACTGACATCCCATCCAATCCCCCCTCCATGTTTTACATTATTTTCAGTCTGATTGCTTTGTATAGTAACACAAATCTGAGACATTTCCTATTACTGCCATACCATAGACCAGTAACCATTGTTTATTTTATAACCTGGAGTTTCTCAAAGAATTTTTGTCATATTGGTAAATAGAAAGGCATTTCCAAAATCAATATTTAATACTTTTTTGCCTTTTCAATTTTTTAACTATACTCTGAAACTGTACTAGTGGGTGCATTTATTGGCTGATGAGAAGTGTGTATCATTAGCCTAACATGGCACACCCTTTTGTCTTATAGAAGTAAGATACCCTAGTGAAAAACGATTGTCCCATTTTCAAAAATGTTAGTTTAAATCAGTTTTGAAAATGGAACTTAAAGTTCAAAATCACTGAAATGCCTTTGACAATTGTACTTGATTGTATTTATTTCTAGTTCTATGCAACCCCCTCCATCTCTCTACAATCCTTCATTTTCCATAGATTTGTTCCTATCCGCTTCTTGCTCCAAGGCCAGCCTTGCAGTTTGAGAAGCATTGCCCTATGTCAATTTTAATAAGCTTTTTTTTTAAATGGGTTGGTTGATGAAGAAGGTGTAGGGATTAAACATCATCTTAAACCTTGATTCAAATCTGTTATGTCCTGTGGATATGCATTTTGGTCTAGTTCTTGATCAATATTTGCCTTTGTCAAAAAATCTCCATGTATCTCATGGAGTTGTAGTCTTTGCTTAGAAGAGATTGTGACAGGAGTACCATATATACTCGTGTATAAGCTGAGATTTTTGTGCCTGAAAATTGCCTTTAAAACAGACACTCAGCTTGTACATGGGTCAATACAGCAGACTGCAACTCCAGCCCAGGAATTTTAAGTCTCCAGCCCTGCTCATGCTCCAGGCTGGAGCCCCAGCGTGTGGCTGGACTGGCTGTGTTGGGGAGTCAGTCCTGGCCAGGGTTAGGGTAAGGGGAGGGACCCTGGCATCTGGAGCAGCCAGGTAAGGGGACCCCGGGGGTGGAATCAGCCTGAGGAAGTAGCAGCAGGGCCTGGGGGTTTGGGAGGGTGTCAGGGATGGTGGGGAAAAGCAGCGGCAGTTCCCAGGGGTGAGGGAGGGGGTTGGGGATGGCAGGAGAAGCAGTGGCAGAGCCTGCGGGTTTGGGAGGGTGTCAGGAAGGTGCGAAGAAGTGGCAGTGCGGCTCAGGGGGTTAGGGAGGGAATTGGAGACAGCTAAAGTGGTGGCAGGGGCTGGTGGTTTTGGGGATGGCAGGGCAATTGGTGGTGTTGCACAAGGGTTTGGGGGGGAGGCGGGAGAAAGGAGCGGCAGGTCCCAGGGCTTTGGGGTGTGTGTGTCAGGAATGCTGGGGGAAGTGGCAGCAGGGCTCCGGGGGAAGTGGCAGCAGTGCAGGATAAGGGAGCTAGGGGCCCAAGGGTACAGGTGGACCTTATCTTGTATGCATGCGGGTCACCCATTTTTGTATATTTTTGGGGTTCAGAACTGGGGGGGGGTGTCGGCTTATGCACTGATCAGCTTATACATGAATATACACGGTAGGTGAAATGTTGCAGTCCAAGGTTCTGATGCATTGGCAAGTCTGTATTTGGAGCAGAGGGAAAGATTTCAGAGTTTTATTTTGTCAGTGCCATAAGTTAGTTCATAAGAACTAAAATCTGAATTCAGCCCTTTTCAGGTATTTTGAAGTGCGCTCACAAAAGTTACAATTCTGCAGGTTCTGCTGAACTTCCTGTAGAACACTAGCATTTGAGATTTTTTAGCAACAGTTAACTTGGCATACACCGGGGGGGGGGGGGGGGAAAGGGAGAGATGCTAAGTTCACTTCTTCCCAGAGACTATAATGGCTTCATTATATTTTATGTTGCTGGCAACACTTTAGCGGGATTTTATGGTATGAAGAAACGTTAATATATTAAACAGGACACAGAATGAGAAAAAGAGGTGTATTTTCTAGGAAAGAATGCAGCAAGATGGCTTGGGCTGTAAAAACAAATTTTTGAGTGAAGCATTTTATGGAAAATTATTTTTGGTAAGGTTATGTGAACACAGCAATGATAACAATTTTTTATGGTTTGAATTTACTCCAACCTTTTAGTATAATCTGCTGCTGATATTGCTAACAGCTGCTCTCTCTACTTTTCTTCACTGTTCTCAGCTGCACAGATACTAAATGAATTTAAAACAAGGGAACAAATTGCATATCTTATTTTTCAAATGAAAAGGAAACAAGATTCCTATGCGGATTTTTAAATTTACTTTTTGTTAAAAAGCAGGACATGAGCTATTCATAGCTGATATATTGGATTACAAAAAGTTTTAAATCTTATTCTTTAACTTCCCCCCTGAAAGGAGTAAAAAATGGAGAATACTGTATATTGGAGAATGTTTTCTATAGGCAGGAAGTAAAATTGAATGAAGTCTGTGGGCAAAACAATAATGCATTTACACTGTTGAATGGAAATACAAATATGCGTTGTTCAGGCAAAACTGAGCACTTCTCAAGATCATCTTTTGCAATATTTACCTACAGAAGATATTAAAACTTTTCCAATTCAGGCTTATTTCTAACCATGACATTATTTAAAGACTAGTTACCAGGAGACTTGTGAAAAATGACCTATCACTAGCTACTTGACCAAATTAGCTACTCTACTACACCCTGAACTTTTTTCCCTTTCATTATATAAACAATAACTTTCATATTAATTGCACTCGAGTGCAGAGATTCTGTGAAGGTGTTTGGCCGAATATAGCTGCTTTGCTATATGCTTTCTCCAGATAAATCCATTTATTTTCATCTCTTTCTGCAAGGGGGAACTTACAAAGCATCTGACGAAGTGGGATTTTCTCCCATGAAAGCTCATGCAATAAATAAATCTGTTAGTCTTAAAGTGCCAGAAGACTCCTTGCTCCTTTTGCTTTACTAAACTAATACGGCTGTCCCTTTTGGAACATTGTTGAAGCAGTGTCAGTCCAAGGAGACTAGAGAGACAAGGGTGAAATTATTGGACCAGTTTCTCTTAGTGAGAGAGGTAAACTGTTGAGGTTACATAGAGCTCTTCAAGTTTGGGAAGCTTCCACAATATCGCAGCTAAATAGAAGATGGAACATAGTATTTAGTATAAGTGGTTAACATGTCAAAGGGCCATTTATGTAACAGCTGACTTGATGATCAACTGCAAATTATACACCTGGTTTCCTGTTCTCCTTCAATTTACTGAGCCCCATCCCCTCTACCTATCATCAATTTACTGATCCCAGTTTACTTATCCCATCAAACTTACTGTTTTTAATCAAATACTTATTCTTCACTGGCCATTGTGTAAGTTTGAACATTGTCTGCATATATCTCTGTGTATGTGTGTGCATATACATATGTTGCTGGCCCTATTTATTAGAAAATTCCATAGAAAAGGACTTAGTTGATCCCTAGCCAGAAATTCCTTTTTTGGACTAATACTTAAAGGATGTTCCCCCCCCCCCCCTTAAACATGGTAGAAGGTAATGGTTGAAGCCTCACAGAAATGCAAGACATATACCTGTTTTGAGGCATGTGATTGCCATAGTCAATTATTATATTTAAGCTAGGGTAATTTTAAACTCAAGATGGTTTAAGTGCCTCAGTGTTCAGGGTTTGCATCAATTCAACTTGATCAACTGCAAATCAGTTTAGCTAAATTGGTTTAATATTTCTCAAACAGTCATCATATAGTCTCGAATGAAAGTGACAGTGAAACCCACATTGAGATGAATGGGTGGGGAGGGTTACACATCTGTTTTTTCAAGTGGTCTGTGTAAGGCCCCACAAGGCTAGAACCGAGGCCTGCAAGGGTTTCAGGAAGCTGACCTATGCAGGCTGCTACCCAGTGAGAGCTGTAACCAGCTTGTGGTACACGTCCCATGACCTGCTTTGTACAGAAATGTTGGCAAATTCTGTCTCTAGCCTGGATTCTGACAAACAGCCTAATAGCTTCTGATTGGCTCACTGCCCTATATAAACCCAAGGGGCATTCCAGGAAGTGTCCAGGGAACGTTGTTGGTCTCCTGCAGCTTCAATGACCGTTCTGAATTCCCTGCTTGGCCTTGACCTGATTTGCACTTTGCCTTAAGACTCCAGGTGGAGTCTTGGTATTGACCCTGCTTGGAATCTGACTGTGAACTCTCCTGTGTCTCTGACATAGGTTTGCTGCTTCTGCTCTGACATTTGGTCACTGCCCTTATTGGGATCCAGTTGGAGAAGTCAAGGAAACAGCATTATACCTGTTCAGTCTTTGAACTGTAGGGTTTAAGAGCTTTTTATTGTCTCAGCAATTTTTAAAGGGATAGCCATGTTAGTAAAGTCCAGCAAGAAAAAACAAGGAGTCGTGTGGCAATTTAAGACTAACAGATTTATTTTTCTCATGAACTTTCATGTTAAAGTGCCACACGACTCCTTGTTTTTGTTTTTGCCCCCCCCCCCAGCAATTTTTGCCAACTTCAGGGAGAGTTGAAAGGGTTACACTAGGCAGGGTAACTCCATCTATCTTCAGATAATGCTATTTCACTGCCTCCTATGCAAAGCCAGTGAAGACAATGGGGCTGAGTCAGAGTCAGAGAGAGTCTTCAGTGGGGTTGCTGTACTAAATTGAAAGAATTCAATTTGACACTCAAACCCTGAGCCATACTGGGAATAAAGGATAAAAAAGCATCAGTTTACTTGCATACTGTAAGAATGTACTGGCAAACAAAGTGAGGTAATGAATAAGGAACATTTTGATGCAATTTTACAAAGATAGTTTTATCATTTGTCAACTGGATAGTGCTTTATTGCAGGCATGGCCAAACTGTGGCTCGGGAGCCACACACGGCTCTTGAATGAAAAATTGTGGCTCCCGGAACAACTTCACCAAATCAATTTAGGAAAGCAGCCCCAGCCTATGAGTTCAGGAGGGGGCAGGATGGTGGGGAAAAGCATGGCATGGTTAGGGATGGTGGGGAGAAGTGCAGCATGGTTGGGATTTTGAAAAACTCGCCACTAGCCTGCAGTCTTCTTCATTGAGCAGCAGCTAAGTTTTCACTGTATAGGCCTAATTTTCATTGTAACCTTAAGTAATTATTAGAATTTGACATTAGAAGGGTCAATATTTGTCCTCTTTTTACAATAAAATTAGTGTGCAATGAATTTTAAACTGAGTAATTTTGGAGTAGGTAAAAGTATATGGTTATATACCTCAGTGTGGCTCTTCAAGGCTTAATAATCAACTTGTGTGGCTCTTGAGTTCCATAAGTTTGGCCACCCCTGCTTTATTGTGTTTAGAAGGGCAGGTATTCCATTTGATTTCTTAAGCCTGCTTTACTCTCCCTTTTGCAAACTATGGGAATTTGTTGCTTTGAGTTTCTCCTGATGAGCACACTCCAAATGCATTGCTATTCTCAGATGCTAATTGTCTGTCAAGAATGAAAGAAAATTGTTACATATCACTTTCTCTAAAGCCAATAGGTAATTTAAACAGCAGATACAAATCCTCTTATAATCACACGTAAGTGTACCTGAAGTCAGGGCCTCAAATGAATGGCATCAGAACCAGAAGAATATTTTTAACCCTTTGTAATTGCACCTGAGAATTAAACCTTGTTCATTTCTGACTTTGGCTGCCTAATATTTTATACCATAACACTTGTCAAAATTCCTGCTGTTCTGTACATTATTTTGTGCCTTATTTCTCAGGCAGAAGAAGCTTCAAAAATGGTGCCTGTCTGCCCTCAGCATCATTGAGGATTTGTTTTGGAACTTTCAATATATGCTAATCTGTAATTGTCTCAAAGGTAACTTAATCTGAATAATATAAGCAGCCAACAAAGATTATAGGGTCAAGCCTCTGAAGAGTATATTGATACTTGAATGCTGTCTGTTCTGTACAGTTTTGCAGTACTTTTATTTCCTGACACCATTTGGAATAGTTGAAGCTTTTTAAAAATGCTTCCTTAAACATGTTGTCAGTTTTGCCTGAGCTCTGAACTGCGAAGACTTATAATTGGCAACAGCTGTGGAATTTAAAACAAAACAATCTTAAATATCTGAAATACTGTCTTTTTCACATGCTTGGGGTTCTGCAGTATTAGTTTATCAACTTCTTTGTAATAAAGGCTGCTGTAACTCAGGTTTTTGTTATAGCCCTCCTCAAAGAGTGAGGTTTATTGATCAAAGAATTCTATGATAAGCCAAACGTGCACTATCAGGGAAAAAAAATGCCGTGATGATAACTTCTAAAGCACCTTATGAGGAAAACATGGTTATTGGCCACAAATTGCAAAACGGCAACAATTCAGGGTCAGATACACCAATTAAAATTTAACTCAAGCATGTTTTGCTGTTAAAAATAACACCTGGATGTGGGTACAGTTAATACCTATAAGAGTGTAATTGATGATGCATTTTTAAAAATTCTTGCGGAAGATGCAGGAAAAATTCAAGTGATCCTCTGAGGTTTTGCTAATCAATATTCTAAAGTGATTTAGCCTTGGGATAATTTGACTATAAGTCTTAGCATTTTAGAGTTGAAAGTGCATTTTTTGTCAGTTTGTGCTTCTAATTTGTTGAATCTTCTGACAATTAATTCTTCACCTTTTGGATGGAGGTCATAGTATAACAATAGCTTTCATTTTAAAATCTGCCCTATCATTTCATTGGGGAAAAAGATATTTGGTTTGTTATAGCTAGACTCACAGAAAAATAAAATTTGCCAACCCCCAATAACATTGTTCATAAAAATTAACTCCACTTTCTTTAATTTTTTTCTGTTGTATAAATACCTGTGTCTTTTCTATTATTTGAGGAGTGAATGCCTGTGGTGCGGTTCTTTGATACTGCCAAGCAAGTTGAAGTATTGAGTAGAGAGGCTTGTTAGTATAGAGATGATATACTAGCCAGTCAGTTCAGAGATTTGCATGATCATAAGTTCTTTCAGATCGGTAACTTATTGATAGAGTTATTTTTATTAATTCATAAGATTTCTGTGATGGTTATCATAATGTGTGTAACAATATAGGTGCATCAAAACTGATTCAACAACTAAACCTCTTTTCGTCTCTATTTTAAGTTAGTCCTATATGTATGTTAGTAACTGAGAGCTTCTGTATTTGGGTGTCATTACTCCATGGATGCTTAGGAAAATGCTTTTATTAAATTTTTTTTAAGGTTTCTCTTGTAGCAGTGGTAAAGCAAGTAGATAGCTTCTCACCACTGGGAAGTCAAATAACATCATGTAGAAGATGCAATGAAGAAATCAGGATCTGCTCACAGAGAGCATATTCAGCAACTTCTGTGTGTTCATCTGTACTAGATTGCTGATGTGCTACATGTGGTCAACTCTCCTGTATAAAACAGTGAAATGACTCAAAGAACCTGTTTTGATGTTACAGAAGAATGTTAAAAATTAGCTAGATAACTACAAAGAATGACATGAATTTAAAAAGAGAATAATTATTTGAGATGTTAAGTATCTAAGTCTTTTTGTGGGCACGTTGCTCATTGGTCACAGGGCACTCAATTCCAACACTCATACTTTTGTGCCAGATCACAGGCAAACCAGGAACAGGAAGAAAGAGAGTTGACTGTCAGAAGGAAAAGTGAAAATTTTATGATTTGTGTTGTGACAGTGAAAGATGTAAGTGGGTGGCCAACAACTTTTTTATTGGAGATGTCACTGAAGGACCTAGCAGCATCTTCTGATGGTGTTCAGTAGAAAACCATGTTGATCCAAACTGAAGTTTCATACTTACAGATATTTTCCCATGAATAGTCCCTCTGGCTGCATCTGAGATTGGTAGGCAGGATTCCATTTGCTGAAATATCCCAATAATGTTAATAAGTATGATGGGACAGATATACAGGGATGGTCCTTAGCTTGGCTTCAGTCTATTTAGTGCTTTGAAGATGGGAATCAGACTCTGAACTGGACCTGGAATTTGGCTCCTCATCCAGTGTAAGAGTGTGGAGTATTGATAGTAATATGTTAGTTACAGCTGGCTCCTCTTCAAGGGCAGGTTGCATTGTGATGCTGCATCTTTCAGATGGCCCCATGAGTAAAACACAGGTGGTAATTCGTAACAAACTAACCTTGATACGATAGCCACAACAGGGGAGTTGTCCGCTGGAGTCTTGGAGCTGGTTTCTGTATCCGAGGGTGGTTACCTTTCTCCTTTTGCAATGTATTGACCTCTAGTAGGGTCCCTGTCACTTCCAGATATTTTTCGGGATTCTAGGTTCTTTGTAATGAAAAGTTTGGGTGATCTGAAAAATCAGCTGGAACTGAGTAAACACCATGTTAAAGCCAACTTTCTGTGGATCCTACTTTGCAACTTCTGCCTTGTATTATCTCCATCATCCACTATTTCTCTCCCTACTGATGAAGACTGTTTAATAAAAGGATTTTACTAGTGCGGATGAATCTCCTTCTTGACCTCCAATCTATATGAAATGGGCAGGTACAATAACTTCCTTAGGCCTACTGTACGCTAGAAAATTAGGTTGGTATAACTGTTGCTTAGAGGTGTGAAAATCCACACATCTGAATGATAGTTAATGTGAACTAATCTTCAGTTTAGGTAGTGCTAAGCTGAAGTGAGTTCTGTTAACTTAGTTGCTGCCTCTTGAGGAGATGGATTACTTTTACACTGAAGAGGTAGCCACCCTCCTCAGTGTAGCTAGTGTTTTCACTAAAGCATTAGAGTGGTGCAACTGCAGTGGCACTGGTGTGCTGCTGTAGCGCTTTAAATATAGACAGAACTTCAAAACCAACATGTTCAGAAAACTCTCTTCAAATCTATGCACTAGTTCAGTGGTTCCCAGCCTTTTTCAGGCTGGGGACCTCTTTTTAACACAACAAAACAACAAAAAGTCGTCTTTGTGGCCCTGGCTGATTATGTAATCTGGCCTGCATAGGCAGACTCTGGCCCACGCCGCTCTCTCAGCACTGCTAGGACAGTCAGCAAGTGGTGCCGCCACAACCCTTGCCCCTGCCGTGGAGTCACTGTGGCCCCATTCCTCCTGCTGGGATCTGGCCACGGATGGGGAGAGGCAACCCTGGCAGGGAGCATCGGGGCTGCAGCTGGATTCCGGCCCATTTCCCATTCTGTATGAAGCATGTCTGCGGACCCCCAGGGGTCCCTGAACCACAGGTTGGGAACTACTGCACTAGTTCACTAATTTCATCTTACTATCCTTTCTTTGTGGTGTCAAGATTCAGCTCGTCATTTTAAAAGCCCTGAGTACCTGTGCCTTGTTATTTCTTTCATTCATTGTCTGAGGCCCCTGTCTCTGCAGAGAGCTGCTTGCAGGCAGACTTCTGCGCAGACGGCCCTTGCAGTCAGTGACACACTATACAGGGTGCTGAGATCTGCCAATACAGATTTCACTGAAGGATCAATGCCTAAATTACTACTTAGTCTCCTGCCTTAATTTGCCCTTTTACTTTCTCCTCTGCTCTCAGCTTTGTACCTTTTTTGCCCTGCTGCCTGATGCTTGAAACTGCCTCTGTTTTTGCTTGAAACAACTTCCCATTTGCTTCCCATCCCTTTATAAAACAGTTTTTCAGACAGTGATGAGTAAGGCACCAAACATTAGTCAAACTGGAACACTTATTCAAAAATTACCTTCATCCGGTACACTGTGTCTGTGCTCTATTACCTGTGTTTGATTGCCTTTTGGGTATGAATAGCTCTCAAATCTCTCACCAGAAATAAGGTCACTTAAAAATACTTAAATCTTTTCTGCATTGCTAAAGCATGAGAGGATATCTTTTTTTAAACCACCTTTACTTATGCATTATGGAACTTAGGGGGGTTGACTTTAGTGGAGCTTCCTTTCTTAACAAACATTAAGAATGTGACGAAATGTTACATTTGTTAGGTGAATTGCTTATTTTTATTGTGGTTGAATTCACCTGTTTTCTATGAATGCCTGCATTTTCCATATAAAGTGAAATAGGTTTGTTTCTTGTTGTAACCACATTTTTTCAAGTTTGACAAGTCATTTACTTTTTAGGTAAACAAATTTAATCTTTATTGGAATATGGAATCTTTTACAGAACATTTTATCTTCCATATTCTTTTTTTCCATGAGGTTTGGGTTTATGTGTTTATGGAGAAGAGTATTCTAAAAATCGGTGAAGCATTCCTGTGTATGGTGCAAGGATTCTCTAGAATGGATCCCTATTTTAATTCAACCGTATTATTGGAATAGGTATGAGGAATGTAGTCTAGAATGACTAGGATTCAGTCAAGATTATGGATTTTGGTTGACTTGTACTGAGGTACCGTAATCAAAAGTTTCTGGTTAATTCTTGTTTCACACACTTGTACACTATAGTCACTGGTAACCTCAGATGTGGCTATTGAGTTTACACACATCAATTTATTAAAAGGGGCATTATGGAGGTTAGAGCTCATATTATTTATCTTTAATATGCATTACTTTTAGAAATTCTATCTTAATCCTGCAAAATTGTCTCCTTATATTTTAATCAGTATTGGAGCATAATTAAACTCTTAAACTAAAACTATGACTTGGATTGGCTAGATAAATTGATTATTGATTTATCCCTACTTTTTGTCTTTCTGTTCTGTTCTTGCATGCAGGAAGGGAATTGAAATGTACAAGAATCCTAAGAAATATGATGATTAGTGTGATTCATTCATTTACTTGAAATGTGATAGATTCCATGGTAACAAGCACTGTGTGACTTTAAGAGACCATGGTAATTTCATAATCATGGCCTGGGCATACGACAGTGATTAGTGATTCAGAGGTGTCTCCATTGGGTTCCAAATTTCAAACAACTTGAAAGGGTCAAATTTTCAAAAACTGGGTAGTCTTCACTTAGAAACTGAAGTATCAGAATTGCTGCACACTTTCGAAAGTTAAGACGCTTAAAGAACAAATTCTTGCATATGTTATAGATAAGTCTTTAAGTTATTAACAAAGAAAGCTATACTCTCATTTGGTTTTAACCATTTACATTATAGTTTATTTTCCTAATTTTTTTCTCCTCTTTGGCATTTAAGTATTTCACCATGGTTTATAATTGTTTATAAATTGTGTTAAATCAAGGGTCTCAAACACGTAGCCCACGGGCCACATGCGGCCCCTTAAGCTGTTTCCTGCGGCCTGTAATGACATGATCATTACCGATATTTGCAATATCATTGTATAGAAAGGTTTCAGTGGTGCGTCCCTCGGGCTAACGTAATAATCCTCATGCGGCCCTGTACTGGTCCTCATGCAGCCCTTGAGGTGATTTGAGTTTGAGACTCCTGTGTTTAAATGCTGGAAGCAGATGTTAATTGGAGCAGTTTTGAAGTAAACTTCCATTAATGATGTTTAAACAAAATTCATGAAAATATTGATTCTAATAATAATTCTTAATTTTAGAAATGCTAAATTTAGTCCATATTTGGTATGACTTGAAATAAATATTCAGTATTGTAATTGTTCGTAAGTCTGGAACAGGTATACAGAGTAGGTGAAAACTGTGGTAGGTTTGCTCACAAAGTATCTTTCCACATTTAATGCAGTAATATAGATCTAATTGTAACTGACCTTGTGACTTACCCTTCTCTGTATTTAAATATCCCCGTCCATATGGTAATTTCTATTTCTTTCATCTGGTGAAGTGGGATTTTACTCATGAAAGCTCATGTGACAAATAAATTTGTTAGTCTTTAGAAGTGCCACAAGACTCCTAGTTTGTTTTGCTGAGCAAGACTAATTTGGCTACCCCTCTGAAACTTATTACTTTTGGGTGTGTCTTCTCCTTTTCCAAGTTTTGTGAAAGGCTCTAGAGCAGGGGGTCTCAAACTTGTGGGCCACATGCGACCTCTAAAGTTATTTCTTGTGGCCTGCAACGACAATATTTGCGATGTTATTTTATGAAAGGGTTTCAGGCGTGTGGCCTTTGGGTTAACATACTAGTCCTCATGTGGCCCTCATGGTGATTTTGAGTTTGAGGCCCCTGCTCTAGAGGTTAGTGCAGTGGTATTCAGACTTTTTTGCCTCGGAGCCCAGTTGCAAAAAATCATTTATGCCCACAACTCAGCACTTGCATCTTTGAGCAGTGCACTCCAGCCTTTTGGCAGTGGCAGCAAGGGGTGCTGCGACCCAGTGCTGGGGAGTCTGCAACCCAGTACTGGGTTCCAACCCTAAGTTTGACAACCACTGGTTAAGTGGAGGGAACTGAAGCAATTGTAGCCTTGTGATACTCCTATAATCTCTGCTCAGAATGGATAGTACCTCATTATTGTATCCATATGGCCCTGAGCACTACTTCTAGAAATTTCATCAGTGCTGGGGGTCAGGAGTAAAAATGAATTTCATAGGTCAGCATGCAGAAGCAGTTGTCTTGAACTGTAGCTACTGGAGAGAGAAACCTGTTTGTTTTCTTGACAAACAATCACCCCCCCCCCCCATCAGAACAAACCTGAGTGTGTTTGCTTTCCTGAAGTTAAATACATGGTGGTGTGAAGTCTTTCTCTGCTTCCCTGCATTTGCAGCTATATGTCTGGCTATTCCTGCCAGATCATTCCTTTCTCAGGAGGGGTTATATTCCACTCTCTAGGTGTGAAAGAGAGGAATGTTGGAACAGAAAAACAGAGTAGCTTTCAGATCAAATCAAATCAAAGCATAGGGCTGGAAGGGACCTCGTGAGATCGAGTCCAACCCCCTGGGAATTGAACCCAGGACCTTCTGCATGTTAAGCAGAGCTTTGTTTTGTCTTGGAAATTTATCAAAATTGACCTAAATTGTGGGGTCTTTATTTATCTTTACTTTATTAATTTGAGTCCTATAAGCAGAACATCTGAATTTGATTTTAAACTCATAATAAAAAAAACCTTCATTTTTAGTTTGTGTGTGTTATCTTTAAATATTCTAAAATTAAACCACAGTTACCCTTCTCCTTGTGGCTCCCTTCTTTTCACACAAAAAAACATTCTCATCTCCAGATGAGGATGGAGGGTAGGAAGACCTCTCAAGTTGGATGGCTTTTTTGTTTGGTTTTGTTTCAAACAGCAATCACACAGTTTTCAGTTGCATGATCTTTCACTCCCACTGGCTGTCAGAATAAAGTTTCCAGCTGTCCTAAAATCAGTGTCCAATTTTGTGTCCATGTTTACAAACTTCTGCAGAGAAATCACAAAAATGAATATGCAGTTCACTGTTTTGAACACACAATAGAAGCTATTGCTAAAAAATATTGTCCCTGCTGATACTTTTCAGTGGATATTAGATTTGGTTTAACAGTCGCCATCCATGTTTTGGATCTTGGCAGTGAATTTAAGATCGAACTGAACGGTGGAACTTGGTTGTGAAGGGTTCATTATGGCCTCAGGCCAAATGAATGGATACTATTATAAGATTTTTGGAGCAGTACAGATAAAACTAATGATTTTATAGTGAGAAGTTGATAAAACTAAAAAAGTAGGAATCCAATTCATCAAGAACTTTTAGAGAATTAGAGTACAGTTAACAGTTTAAAAAAATTGAATTGTTTTGGAATATCTTAATGGGGGTGGGAGCATATATGGACCATGTACTGGGGCTATTCCAGGTGAAGTTTAGGGCAGATTTGAAAAATAAATGGAATGTACATTTTCCAGTTTTGACACACACATCTACTTTCCTACACTTTACTATGGCAATTATAAACTCTTTGGAGTTTTGTTTTCTGTGTTTAACAGATTTTGGTACTGAAATACCAATATAATTTTATTTTACTTTTATCAACAAAATTATTTGCACCACGTGAGTGAATAGAATTTTGCAAGGCTGAACAGGACATTGATGAGCAGATCACTATACTGTTTGTTGGTTATTTTGAGGGGAAATACAATCTCAAGAAATGAACTGAGGAGTTGGAGATAGGAATATCTGAATCTTATTCCTGGTGCTGCTACTGATTTATTTGTAAGATCCTGAGAGAGGCTTTTTTTTGGTACCTTTGTTCTATTCCTCTGCACAGTGCTGCCTTAAGCATAATAAGCCCTGACAGCACTCCAGGTCTTAGAGGGCTGCACCAGGGGCTGCACTGTGCACCAGCCAACCCTCCGCCTGAAGTGCAGCAGACAGTTAGGTATGTGCATTTTTGGATTTCCTGGCCCACTGCTTGTTGGGCTGCCCTATCTCTTTCATCTTTGATGGAACCTACGATGATACCATTAAGTATTCTGGAGCAAATTACAATCTACTGACATGCTACCTCTTCCTAGACAAACCACCAATTGCCCCTAACTCATTAATGATTTATAAAACCAACATACAATATTAATTGGACAAGAACTGCTCTGGTCTTCTGGGAAATTACTGACATCTCCACTTGTAAAACCTTACCCACTGAATAAAACACTTTCTTGCTCTTTTTTCTGAGTCACAAAAGATTCAAAATTTTAAAAATGCTGCTGAAGACTTTCACTTTTCTTTGCTCTCAAACCATGAATTTATCTAGGTTCAGACCAAAGTATTTTAAGTTTTAACGGATAGCATAGTGCATACTGGTGGCTCACTCTCTTATACATTTGTAATCCAAATGAAGTTTCTTATGAATAATTTTAATTCTCCAAATTAGACTTCCCAGAAATGTTTAAAGTTATCTGTCAGTTTAAAAAAAAAAAAAAAAAGGCATTACTTTAGAAATTGAGAAAACTGCTTCATTTCCCACTAGTTTATAGCTCAGTGATTACGGTACTAGCCTGAGACTCAGATTAGGGTTTCCTTCTCGGCTTTGCCATAGTGTTCCTCAGTGTCCATGGGTAAATAACTTTAGTTTCTTTGTGCCTCAGTTCCTCATCTGTAAATGGAATAATGGTACTTCCCTACTGCACACGTGTGCTGCTACAATAAATATATTTAAGATTATGAGGTGCTCACATACTGTGGAGGGTCATAGAAATACAAAACAGATTAGTGTTAACAGCATTCGTAAACCCTTTTTTATCAACAAATAGGCACATCATACACCTTAAATTTGGGAAGCTGCTCTGCTTCTACACTGCTGAGGTTCCTGTTAGGTTTTGCTAGTCTGCAAATTTGGTGATATATGGACTTTTCAGTATCTTTTGGAGGTTGTCAGCAAAAGTCTTTATGTATATTGTTATTGACTGTGTTATCCGTATAGGGCAGGGGTGGCCAAATTTATGGAAATCAAGAGCTGCACAAGTCAATTATTAAACCTTCGAGAGCTGCACTGAGGGATATGACCACATACTTTCTACCTATTCCAAAATTACTAAGCTTAAAATTTATTGCACACTTTTTAATTTTGTCTTAAAAATAGGGTAAATATTTATCCTACTAATTCAGATTCTAATAATTGCTTAAGGTAACCAGGAAAACTAGGCCTATACAGTAAAAACTTAGCTGTTGCTGGATGTAGAAAACTGCTGGCTAGTAGCAAGTTTTTAAAAATCAGGCACTAACTTGTCGATGCAGTACATAAAAGCTCTCACAGGTGCTGATCTCTAAGTATTGCACAATGTTTTGATTTAACGAATTTCATTGTGGAATACAATGCTTGACAGCAGTAAGTTGTGCTAAAAATTGAAAGTAATCTACATTGTTTTAAATTTTTCTCCTTTGTACTTTCATTTCTTAGTATTCCACGTCATGTTTAGGACTTGGAAAACACAATTTTAACAAAGCAGTAAGCTGCATTAGGGCTTATGAGAAGATCTAAACATGCGACAACTTCCCCGACCATGCTGCGCTCCCCGCCACCCCTCCCCCCTCGTCAGTGCATCCCTGTTGTCTCTTACCATGCTGCTGCTTCTCTGCTGTCCCTGACCATTGCTCGCTTCTCCCACTGTCTCCCACCATGCTGTCCTTCCCTGCAATGTTCTCTCTAAGTCAGGGGTCTCAAACTCAAATCAGCATGAGGACTAGCACATTAGCCCAAAGGCCGCACTGCAGAAACCTTTTCATACACCTATATTGCAAATACTGGTAACAACTGTGGTGTTGCAGGCCGCAGGAAATAGCTTTAGGGGCCGCATTGGCCCAGGGGCTGTGTGTTTGAGACCCCTGCTCTAAGCTGATGATGCAGCTTAGAGCAACTTTTGGATGCAGCTGAGCCAGTTCCCTCCTGGTTCCTTGACCCAGTGCCAGGCCCCTGCTTGTTGGTTCCCCAAGTGCATCCATAACTTGCTCAGCTGCATCATCAGCTTAGAAGGAAAATTGCTCCTGTCTCCCATGACGACTCAACTGTCCTGGGAAACACTTCTCTACTCCATACATGGCCGAACACTTGTCTTTCAAAACGGGCTAGGTTTTGTGGAATAGGATTCTGTATAAAATAATTCTGAAGGGGGAGGATGCTATGGAAAACAGCTCATCTCTCGTTCCAATGCCTCAGGGTCTCTGAAAAGCCTCAACTGTCCAGAACTCCAAAGAGGTAGCCGTGTTAGTCTAGTTCAGCAAAACAAGCAAGGAGTCCTGTGGCACTTTTAAAGACTAACCCATTTGTTTATTGCATGAGCTTTCATGGGAGAAATGTGATAAATAAATAGGTTAGTCTTTAAAAGTTCCACAAAACTCCTTGTTTAACTGTCCAGAGCTTGATCTACAGGTTTCTGTAGAGTTGGCAAAAAGGAGTAGGATTCTTTGATGGCTTATTCCTTCTCCGTCTGATGCAATGGAAGACTTTTAACCTGTTTTCCTGACTACCATGCTTGTAAAGGGAGTGCATGTGGACAGGGCTAAGACTGCTGTGGCATGGGGTATAAGGTAAATACAAAACAAACAGACCCACCCAAACCAACCAGACCAAAAGAGAATAAAAAAAAATACAAAGTACACAAAAATAAAGGAAAGCAAAATAAAAGCCACACTAAAATCTATGAAACGGAAAATAAATAACAATTTGCTAGTCTTTAAGTCTCTAACAGCTTGTCTCCTCCCTGAGCCCCTCAGTCATTTCCTTCACTGCTTCCATTCCCTGGAGTTGCTTTCTGTCCATAGAACCCCCTTCCACCCACCTCCATACTTCCCTGAGCTGGCAGCTGCTGCCCCCACCACTTCTCTGAGCTACCGGCTGCTGCTCAGTGCTCCCTGCCCTGCCACTCCTCTGAGCTGCTGGCTACTGCTCTGTGCTTCCTCCTCCCCCCCCCCCCCCCCCCCAGCTCTCCCTGCCCACTCGTTCTTCCTCCCTGCTCCTCCTCTAGGCTGCTGGCTGCAGAGCTACTTGACAGGGCAGAGATTTTAACTACCCCAGCCTGAAGGAGCTCTGTGTTGGGGAGCTGCACTTTTTCTTTGAAGAGCCGTATGCAGCTCACGAGCCATGGTTTGGCCACGCCTGGTATAGGGCAATGGTTCTCAGCCTTCTGTGGTTTGCAACATGCTTGGCAGCGTATGCACCCCTACTGGACACACTAGCTGCTCCCCACCAAGCCAAATCCAGCCATCTCCCCAGCTTTCCTCAATGCACGTTAAGTCCCAATATAGTTGTTGAGAGCTGCTGCAGTAGGGAATGCAAAGACCATCAGCTCCTCTAATTGCTATTTTGCCAAATAAGTTGTTAAATCAATAAGTTTTAAGTTATTGATAACCATATACTTATAGCAGTTTTATTGAGCATAATTCCATAATAAGGTAGTGCTTAAACATAAAAAATTGACTACTGAAACTACTTGAAGTGTTCCTTCTGCCTCTGGGTCTGCAGATGGCCTTGTTGGCTTTCAGTGGGCTGCAGGTGGATAAAGGGGCCACTTCTGCAGATTGTTTGCAGGATCAAGACCTGAGTGAGTCAAATAACTTTAATTAAATATATTGTGAATTGTAATGTTGTTGCTTACTAGAAGGCATTGTGTAAAATATTTTTAATAAGGAATCAGCATCGTGGCTTTCCACTTATCAAAATCAGTTGATAAACATCCGTTAAGTGTCTAAACATCCTTTTGGCAATTGAATTCTAAATATTGTCTGGCATGCCAAGCCTGGGAGGAAGGTAGGGTAAAGGTCTGTGCCTGACTGAGAGGAGTTTTACAGCAAATATCCACATTCATGTGTCTTGTTACAAAAAACCACAAATGTCTGGTTACTTAAATAAAAATGATAGAAACAAAAATCCCTATTATGATGTATGTGCTCAACACATGAGTAAAAATATAAACTATTTATAGACTGCTCATACTGTAAGTTTGAAATAATTTAATTGTAAAATACATCCCACATTTGATTAGTTAACTTTTAAGGTCCATTAAAACTAATCTTATAAAAGGTATTGATTTAGTTTTTGACAAGTAGTCTATTGTTATGAGTTTTCCTTTCACACCTAGTTACAGTTAAAATTTTATTGATAAATTAATGATTAAGAATCATACTTTAAATGGATGACATTGGACACAATGAGTTCAGCACACTTTAACTGTGAACAGACAATTTCTGAGGAATATTTCATTAATACTTAATACACTGATTTTTGTTTTATGCTTGTGCTGTGCAGCTGAAACTCCTGTTCCATGAAAAGTATACCATTCTTTTGTGGGACTGTATCTGACTGAGAATACTGTAGTTTACATTTGTCTTGTTTACATTATAAGGTAGTAAGAATTGATAAAATCCTCTTGCACTTCCTCTTTCTGGGCTCTGGTCATTGGAGGAAGGAAGATGTTTTGGGTCATTTTAATTTCAGGTCCTAAGTTTAATATTCACTATGCTGGTTTGAAGCCATTCTTTCTTTTGTTTGTTTTCCATTTTTGGGATGCTCAGCATTTTGCCTTCCTGTTTTAAGTTTTAAGGTGACATCTACAACTACTTTTCTGATGCTGACATTATTTACTGTCTGTAATAATTGTATGTCATACTTTTTTCTCCATGTGATGTGCTTAATCAATTTGTGATTTGACTGGTAATCTGTTAAGATTTGTTTACCACAGTATTTCTAACCATAAAAAAAATAGTATATTTAATGTTTAAAAGCAAAGTGGGAAAACTATGCAGTTTTTAAACTGTGATACTGAGTAGATTTGGCTTCATTTACTTTGCATTCTGTATATCCTGCTGCATGTACATCCCAGACTTCTTTTTAGCAAATTTATAAATGTGAACAGCTCACAGATGCTCTGAGTAGAAATCTAGTAGCCACTGGATTTATGAACATTCCATTAAGTTTGTAACTGTAAAAGTTCCAATTCATTTTTTTTAATATGGAAATTCAAGTTTTACTTTTGAAAAGTAAGTCTAACACAGGTTATTTTTAGGGATGGGAAGGAATGACAGTCAATGGGCCCTATTTCTAATGTGACAAAGAACTTCATCATCTTTTTTGTGGAATTTGCTTAAACTTCACAAATTATACTCTGTAATCCTAGGTCTGGGAAAAGTACTCAGTCTCAGCTAATTTGATGTGTTTGATGTATTAAGCCATGACACTCTTGAGTACCTTTCCCAGACCTGAGAAAGAACTGTCCCGCTGGAAGGCTTGTCTCTTTCCCCAACAGAATTTGGGTCAATAAAAGATATCATCTCACTCATTTTGTCACTCTAAAATCCTGGGACTGTTGTAAAGTCGGCACAGCTGTTTGATCTCACTCAAAGTTCTTGGACCTCCTGTGATACTCCCCCTCTAAAAATGTAAGGTCGACTGGAGATGGAAGCTATATATGCTCGTTGCTATAATTTGTACACTAATCATCTGAAGCAAGACCTTTTAATCTTTCGTAAACAAATTGTCACAGAAGGACCATAATGTGGTAAATTACAGTATAAGGACCAGAGATTCTAATAAGAAAGCAAAGTATATATAGCCAAATCAGAAGAGCTAAATTATTTTAATTTAAGATTTAGATTACTACTTCTTTAGTTGAGCTTGAGCCATGTTGCCAGCTGTTCCCCTGTACATGTGCTGCCTTGCAATGAGCTAAAGCCAGTAGATAATCTGTTTTAAGAAGAAAAATTTGAACGCTGAGGGCCAAATTAATACTTTTTGTAAGTCTACTGAAGTCAGGAGCAATCTCACATCCAAAGATGTTTGTGCTGGTCTCTTATGGCATTATTTATTTATTTTATGAATCTTGCTCTTAAGAATTGACACTTGACACATTCACTGAAGTTGACTGATTTGAGGACTGTCTTTTCTGAGACGGTTCTCCCTGGCTTAAGATTGTTATAATAGGTAGGTAGAATCCTTTTCTTAAATTATTGGTATCAAAAAGTTTGTTAGATGTATGCAAAGCAGTTCTATTTTTATTAAGTGATGGCTGTGTCATAAACCAAATAATAGCTTGTTAGATTTTATCCTTTAGTGCTTAATTTATACTCATGTTCACACAGGAGAAGCTGAAAGAATGAGGTGAACCCAGTTTTGCTTGAACATCTTTCAATTTTATTATAAGGGGTTTTATGCCAGGTCTTGACAAGAAAATTGTATTGGCAAAATCTGTCTTGTTTAGTTTTCCAGCATAACTTAACCATGTATGGTTAATTTTTTCTGTGATCAGAAGTCTACCTCACTTTAAGTGTGCAGTGCAGTCTTTATAACTGTTGTTTGCTAACTGTACCTGGACCAGGAATGAGGTGTTGGATTTTCTAGTGGCAAGGAGCACATGTGCAGATATAACACTCCTACGGGAATAAGAAGTTTATAGTGACATGGTGAAGGAGATCAGATGGCAGAATCTGAATACTTTGAAGAGGCATATTAGTGAGAGGTAAAGGAAAAATATCTAAGGTAGGGGATATTGGAAGGCAAAGGAGATATGAAGCCTGACTCATTGAATCCATCTGTTGTTTCCTGCACACTGCCTTACCTGACTGCCTTGGTATACCAGGACGATGGTAACCCCATTATTTATTTTTCAGTGTCAAATTAATTACTGATTCAATAGCAGTCTGGGCTGCTAGCTTCCATATGTCTATCACTGTTCATTTTTTCAGGGTAAGGTAAGCTCTTGTCTTGGTATTCCTTCATTGCAGTTTTGAGCTGAACTTGGTGCATGATTCCAGGAGTGTGGATTTCTTCAGCCAGAAATTCTGGGGTGATCAGCAGTGGCTCCAAGTTATCACAATTTGGTCTCAGCACATGCTGGATGGTACCAAAATTGCATCTCTGCAAAGTACAGTTGTTCCACAATCAGCTGTGACAGCATAGATTCCATGTTCTTTCTCCTGTTGTTTTCAGTTGGGTCTGTCTGAGTCTTTTACAAATACAACAGGATTGTTGCTATGAATGATGCTTTTTTTTTTTTTTTTTTTTTTAAATGGCCACATCCATCTATACAGCATCAAGTTCACAGATAGTGGTAAGAGCAGTTGATTATGGGAGAGGATAAAGAATTTTGAGTTTCTCTGTCTACAAGTCACTGAGAAAGGTATCAGCTGTCCTAGAGGACTTGTTGGCTGCCCCACAATACATAGCAACATGTTCACATAAGCTAATGCACCTGTTAGAGGTGTGGAGGATACTGTGATACTCACCTGCAGTTTTTTGCCAGTATAGGTTATTGCTGTAGACAGTACAGTGGGCAAAATAGCCAAATCTGAATGCTCTGTCAAAAAACTTCTGTTGTCAGTTTTGTACTCACAGAACTTTTAATGGTAGAACTTTCTAGTAGAGACAAGGCCTCATAGAGGCATATACCTGTCTTGGCATGTACCACCTTGATCACTGTAATTGGTTGTGAATTGAAATAAAATGTCTCATTTGTTAGTTGAGAGATTTTCTATGAATGCTGTCAAAACCTCAGATTTCTCTTAGTATTATGTGGTAAGATTGAATCTTATTTGCACAGTTTGTTCAGAGGTTATAGTAGTTCTATTGGATGTTGCTTTAAAATTGTTTAAAAAGTAGTTTAGCAAAGTACTGTTCAGTCAAGCATTGACAGGCGTCCTGATAAAGAATAGCGTATTCTTGTTTAGTGAGCGACATTCTGATGAGTAAAAATACAGTTGTAGTTTGTTCAGAATTAGGATGCTGAAGCAGAATATTCAGTTGAGAGAATGAATGTCTTAAGAAATGTGCTGGTAAGTTTTTTTTTTTTTTTTTTTGTTTGTTAAATTTTTATTTATGCATTTCAGATATTTCTTACCTTCTCTTAATGTTTAGATGTTGTCTGGCCTTGGTTTCTAAACAAGTTTTTTCTTTAATTCTGATTGGACTTTTTTCTTCTCTTAAGGATAAAGTCAGGGTTGTTTTGTTTATATGTGTATCTTTCATATTTAGAAAATAAATCTCTACAAACTCTGAGCACCTTTACAATAATTAGATTTACATCAACTGTGCAGCAGCTTCAATATATACAAATACAGTTATCAGCTAACAGTACTAAAGGCTCAAATGGAGAGAATTTACTTTTGCCAGCTGCTCAATTAAAAAAAAACTCCAGAAAAGTCTCTAATCCTCAAAGTATACCCCTCACTCCAATCCTTATTCAATAATAATTCTGTTGGAATTAAAAGGATACACATAGGGGTTAAAGTAAGCTGGAACATGGTGGAATGCCATTCTGGGGCCCACTACTTTAGGGACGTAGTGTTCCAGGGCCCCTAAAAATAGAAAGTGGAACGAGAACGCTGTGTTCCGGGGCCCACCATTTAAAAATAGCAGGCCACGGAACGCAGCATTCCTGTTCCATGTTCTCTTTTTAGGGGCCCGAAAGCCAGGCCCCTAAAAATAGCAGGCCCCAGAGCAGCATTCTGCTGTGTTCTGGGAGGCAGGGGCAGGGGGTGGGGTGTTGCTGGGGGGCTCAAGCCCTGCCCTAAACCCTCCCCAGCCACACCATCGCCCCAACCTGAGGCCTGCAGCCGCCTCCTCAGCAGTGCTGCCGCCCCGACCCTACTGCCCCCACCTCCCCATCTGCACTGCCATTGGTAAGTGTGGGAGTGGCCCAGCTCGCGCTCGGGGGAGGTATTGGGGTAAGGGATGGGGTGTTGGCATGTGGGGGTGCAGGAGCTGGGGTCCAGGTGACCCAACCAATGTGGGAGCATTCTGGGGCCCCACTAATTATACTTTAACCCCTGGATACATATATTGCAACTTCCAGTGGGGTAGCTGCATTAGTCTGTTTCAGCAAGACAAACGAGGAGTCCTGTCGTTCTTTTAAAGACTAACAAATTACTTTATTGCATAAGCTTTCAAGGGCATAATCCCGGTTCATCAGATATATGAAATGGGAACTGTAGTGTGTTATGTATGTCCAGTATATATTTAAACATTCAGAGAAGGGTGAGTCACAGGATCAAATCAAACAGTTCCAGAGGGGTAGTCTGTTAGTTTGTTTCAGCAGCCTTTAATACAGAGTTTTCAAACTCATTTAATGTGGGGAGGGGGCACACTGGAGGGCAGGACACCTGATACTGTCTGTGTGTTTATATGGGCTCCCCAACCCTTTTACCTGCCCTTTTACATCTTTGCCAGGATGATATGCTGCATGTGTAAAAATAATGTGATCATTTTCCTGCTGTCCACAAGCTCTGTAACTTATTTGGCTTTTGTTTGAGGAGGTTTGCAAGGATGCTATGGCTGCCTGCCTTGGTGAATGCAACAACAGAAGGGGTTAAGGACAGTCTGGATGGCAACTGGAGTAGGTTTGCAGGAATAGAAGGCTCCTAATATGTACAAGATCAGAGCTCTGCTTTTGAGGCTCAAGAGTGGTGCGCAGCAGCAGCATAGCACACCACTCCTTTGCAGTTTAATAAGTATGAGTAGCATCTAGTTCTTTCTGCAAGCCTGTGTTGATCCCCAAGACAGTTCAGAGCGGTATGTACTCCCCTTTCCTGTCCGCAACCCTGCAGGCTCTCCAACACCTTCCCTTTCCCATGCCTGTCCTGTGGGCTCCCCTTCACCACACTGGTTCCCAGATCCCTTTCCCCTGCTGTACAGCTCCTGGACCTGCTTCTGGACCCTTTTCCTTTCCATTTGCTCTACTGTATGGTGGCAATCATAGTTTCAGTCACAGCAGGCTGGGCTCTAGCATTTGGTCACCAGAACCACTGTATCTCATGCAGGAATTGAGACTTCCACATGGATGCAAAATGCAGACAGTCCAGAAGGGGTGAAGGAATGTGCTAGCACACAAGGAAAGCTAGCCTTGAAGGAGATGTATTTTCATCTTTTTCAGCAGGTTATAGTAGAAATTCATCTCCTGCCCATATACTCTCCCTTTGTTGGCTTCCCATTGGGAGTCAGGGAAGAGCTGCAGAGGCTGCTATATAAGTATAAGAAGGCAGGTTCTCACAGGCCCCTAATGTCCTCTGTGCCCAAAAGTCCAGTAATCAAATACTCATTAATCACAGTCCTACTGGAGTGTGCAGCCATCTGTTCACAAAGAGGATTTTTCCTCTTCCACCCTTGTAGAATCAGATTCCGTTCCAATAAAAGTGAGGAGAATTGACAGGCACAGGAATGACTGATTCTGACTGTGGTTTTATCAGGTATCCTTGATGAAGCAGCCAGTCCCCCAAGATTTGATGAAATGCATGGCTAAGACCCTTGACATCCACTGGAAATAGTGTTCAAGGAGTCACATAAGCTGCTCTGACATCTTGTGCCTTTTGTGTCTGATAGACTTGCCATGTTCATTAAAGACGGATTTTTAATGCTTGCAAAGAATTTGTGATGGACTCTAGCATGAGTACTTACAACTTTCAAGAGGGTGGATAGATGGCATGAAGGCTTTTTCAGTATTTTGACTTGCATCCGATGTCATGCTCACTTCTTATAACAGCTGTTCAGGAAAGATCCACAGAGCAAGAGCCCTCTAGAATAATGCCAAAACAAAAGGTCCCTGACAGGTTGTCCATTAGGCAAAAAAGCCTGCTCCTCTGCCACTCTCCAAATATGCATTGCCAGCCAAAAGTTGTTTTTGGCAAAATATGGTTCTCTGGATTGGGACAAATTTGTTTCAGTTTAGGAAGGAGCTCTTGCAGGAGCATAGTGGAGATGCAAAGATATTCATGGATCCAGTCTTTGGGAATACCCAGGGAAATCCAAACCACAGTAGAGGATCTTTGGTTTGAGGGCTACAACTCTTTCACCTGAAAGACCAGTGAATTCCTGTAATTATTAAAGAACGCTGGAAGTGCTTTGTATTTTCAGTGGACTTGTATGCTCTAGCCCTAAGGAGAAAGCAAGTCAGACTCCAAACCTCCTTCAGAGTGCAAAAGAAGGCTGAGGTGAGAATTGATTGCTCTCTATAAAACGTCAGAGGAACAAATACCAGGAAGGCAGAGGGGTTATTTAGATTCAGAACCTATGTGGACACAAGAACAAATTGATACATGCTGACCCTCAGAGAGTTTAAATGTGAAATTAGATGAAGGCTTCAAAGGATCAGGGGTATCAAGTTCTAGAACAGTTTTCCAAACAGAGCAGTAGGTACAAGTCACCTAGCTTGCTTCAGGACTAACCTTGAGAAGTTTATGGAGAGAATGATATGATGGGGCAGCCCAATATGGTAATTAACTGGTCCTTGACTACTGCTGGTAGATATTACCAATGGACTGTGATGGGATGTTAGAAGGAGTGGGTTCTGAGTTACTACAGAAAATTCTGTGTGTTTGACTGGAAAGTGTTACTTATATGCTCATGATTTAACAGGTTGCCATATTTGGTTCCAGTACAGACAATCCACTTCTTCCTTTTCAACTGCAACATGCTCAATGACTCTTTCTCAAGAGCCAAAATTAATGCCATAGTTCAGTCTGGCAGAACGTTTGGAGGATCTTTACCAGTTTCCTTCACGTTTGGCAACTGCCTTTTCTTCTGCAGGAAGCTTAGACTGGGATCACTATTGACCAGTTGTCCAGAGAGCTTGTCTTCAAGAGGTTTTACATGTAACCCCAGTGTCTTACAGTCCTCCAGCTGTCTTCCCTGACCTCCTTCAGGGATACTGTTGGAGAAGAGGTTGACTTTCTCTTGCATTTCAGAGCAGTGGAGGAGGAGTCCTTAAGGATCAGGGATAGGGATTTGTCTTCCCACCTTTTTTATTAAACATAAGAGAGTTGGTGTCCTATTCTGGACCTTTAATAGCTCTATAGATTTAACTGTCACTTCAAATTCAGGATGGTAACTTTGGCCTCCACAGTTACATCATTAGATATTGAGATTAGTTTCCAGGCCTAGACCTTCAAGAAGTTTTTGAAAAGATTCCAGTATCTTCATTTTCCAAAGTGGTAGTTGTGTTAGTCTAGTCAAGCAAAACAAACAAGGAGTCTGGTGGTTCTTTTAAAGACTAATATTTATTTATTGCATGAGCTTTCATGGGAGAAAATCCTGTTTTGTCAGGACTCATTAACCTGCTCATCCACAACTGTGATTTATGCCAGAAATGTCCCCACCCTCATACATTGGACAAACAGGACAAGCTCTACACGAAAGAATGGGCGCAACAGTGACATCAGAAATTGCAACATTCAAAAACCAGTAGCTGTACACTTCAATCTTCCTAATCACTCTTATTATTTAATAGCTGTGCTCAAGCAAATAGGTAACACATCAAGACTTAAAAGTGAAATTGGAGAATTGGAACTGATATGCATATTTTATTGTGCAAAAGAAGGATTAAATCATGACTCTGGATTCTTTTCCCATTACAACAGGTGATTTGACCTCACATTTCTCTGTGCTGTTTCCCAGTGTTTGAATCTAAACAACTGCTATGATTTGCTATTACAGGATGATCTGATACCATGCCGACACTTCCCTGATTTTATTTTGCTCCCATTCTGTAAGATCCCCCATCTTCAAAGCATCTGACAAAGTAGGATTTTCTCCCACAAAAGCTAATATGAAATATAAATTTGTTAGTCTTTTAGTGCCACAGGACTCTTTGCTTGTTTTGCAGAACTAGACTAACCTGGCTATCCTTTTGGAACTTGGCCCCATCTTCAAAGTGTCTGAAGTGGGATTTTCTCCCACGAAAAGTCATGCAATAAATAAGCTTGTCAGTATCTTCATATAACTGTACATCTGCTTCACAGGATAGCTCAGATTTCTAGTAGAAATATCTCAGAACAAGTATAGATTCCCGCTCTTTTTGGTTCTCCACAGCCCGAGGGTATTCAATAAATGCTTGGCAGTCATGGTATATAGCTCACAGTACAAGATGGGATTCAGGCTTGCTGTATGTCAACAGCTCGGTTGAGCCAAGAAAGATCACCCCAGCAAGTGAGCTTCAAAGTCAACAGAGAAAAATTCACACTTATTCCAACTCTCATAGTATTCATAGGAATTGTAGTAGATTTCAGGTCAGTGAGAGATTACCTTTCAGAAGGAAGGTTCCAGACTCTAATAAATCTTGTCAATCAACCAATCAGCTTGTCAAAAGCAATTGATAAGAACTTCTGGGCCACATGGCAGAATGAACCTGTGTAACACAGTTTCATGGAATCATTGAAATACAGGGCTGGAAGGGACTTGAAAGGCCAGACCTACTATGTATCGACTATTCCTGACACGTGTTGAACCTTAAGCACCTCCAAATGATGGGGATTCCACAACCCCCTTGACAGCTTGTTGTAATATTTAACTATTCTTATAATTAGAAAGTTTCTCAAATATCTGAACTAAATCTCTTTTGTTGCAGACTAAGCTGATTACTTCTTGTTCTACCTTCAGCGAGTACAGAGAACAGTTGATCTCCATCCTCTTTGAATTAGCCCTTCACATATTTGAAGGGTATCAGGTGCCCTCCTTATTCTTCTTTTCTCAAGGCTAAATATACCTAGTGTTTTTAGGCTTTCGTCATAAGTCCTTTTTTCCTAAACTTTTTATAAGTTTTTATAATCTCCTCTGGGGATTTCCCATTTTTCCCCCTTAGTGTAGCACTGAAAACTAGACACATTACTCCGTCTGAGGCCTCACCATTGCCAGTTTGAGTGAAACAGTTTCTTTGTGTCTTGCATATGATATTCTAGTTAATAAAGCACAAAATATTAGCCTTTTTTCCAGCTGCATCATTGTTGACTCAGGACCGTTTCCTGAGTACTGCTGCCTATTGGCATATTTGATTTATTTATTTGGGAAAGTGTGTGCTTTGCACTTATAGGTGACGTCTGAAAATTCAAACATGATTCAGACAGGGGTGGTTGAAATCAGTGCATTTCTCAGCAAGCAGATACAAATATGATGGTCATGGTCGGTTGAAGATGCTTTTCCTTGTGTGCAACAAAATATCTTTCTCTACACCCTAACCCAGCAAGACTTTGGTGATGGATGCCTCCACTTAGATAGGGAATCCACCTACATCCCTTTCAAACTCAGGGCATGTGATGACTCTTAGGCTGTGTTCACACAGCCTCCTTATTTCGAAACAAAAGAGGTTGTTTTGAAATAAGGTTTCAGCTGTTCACACGACGCACAGTTGTTTCAAAACAACTGTGTTGTTTTGAAACAAGTTAAACCCCATTTGGGGTCGAAACAAACTTGTTTCGAAACCCTTGCTTCGAAACAAGGCGTGTGAACATGTTGTTTCGGAACAAAGTGTTCCGAAACAACATTGGATCCTCAGCACCCTGGCCAGGGAACCCTCAAGACCTTGGCCAGGGGGCTGAGGGCTGTCCCTCAGCCCCAGAAGGGGGTTGCAGCCCCAGAAAGGGGGCTGCAGCCTCCGGCGGGGTGGAGGGGGGTGAACCCCTGCCAGGCGGCTCAGCCGGCAGCCCGGGCTGCCCCCCCGACAC
>ML681963.1:90159529-90264989 GCA_007922195.1 Podocnemis expansa | reverse complement strand
CCCCCCCCACCAGGGGCTGCAGCCCCCTTTCTGGGCTTGCAGGGTGAGCTACAGCCCCCTGAAGCAGGTACCGAAATAGCAAGTTCACAGTGTGAACCTGCTATTTCGATTCCCGTTTTTTTCCTTATTTCGAATTAACATTTTGTTAATTTGAAATAAGTTGTTTCGAAATGAGTGTTATTTCGATATACGGTTGTTTCGAAACAACCGTATCGAAATAACTCGCTGTGTGAGAACAGAGCCTTAGAAAGCTCATCTGCACATAAATGTTCTGTAACCCTTGAGTCCCTTGCCTGACATGTAAATTCAATTCTGCCTTTACTTCAAGAATCATTTAATCAGGTATTGATAGACAATGCTACAGCTATGCATTGTTGACAGGGAGGAGCTATGTTATGTCCAATTAGTTATGAGGCCATTTGACTCTGAACTTAACATGATCAGGTGATGAATAGACCACCTATCCCTGATGTTCAGAAATTGCTTTCAGGTCCCTGTAACAGGCATCTGCAAACAGCTGCATGTGGTGGTGTTGAGCGTCTTCTGCAAGTTGGGCTACACATCAATAGACCTGCTTGCTATAGAACAGGCTTTGACAAATCCTAGGTGCCAGGTTGCCAGGGTGCCTAGGATTTTGCCCCTGATGCCTAAGAGTGCCAAGGCAAAGAGCATGCTGGGCTCTCACTGCCAAAAAACTGCTGTGGCTCTCCCCTCCCACCAGCAAAAAAAAAAAAAATAATAATGCTGCTGACAGTTCTTTTGGTGGCATGGGGGAAGAGGGAGAAATGGTAGTGTCCTCCCTTTCCAGCACCACCATCTCAATCTCTTTTCCTACGTCTTCACTGCTGCTGGAAGAGCTGCCAGCAGTGACTGTGTTTCAGTGGTGGGGGGTTTACTTTTGGTGGTGAATGAGGTGCACTAAAGAACAACCCCCCAAGCCGCTGAAAGAGGTTGGTGCCAGCAGCTCTTTTGGTGGTGCTGGGGCGGCGGCCACAGGGAAGAGATGGTGGTGCCATAGGGGAAGAGTGCTACTGACTCTTCCCCTACTGTGCTGCCAGAAGAGCAGCCAGCAGTGTTTTCAGTGGTGGGGGAGGGGCTCCATGCCAAAAGAAGGTGCAGCTGCTGTGTCTTTGCAGCAATAGGAGCTCCTCCACCGGATACCTAGGGGTGCCTGAGTTTTTGGGCTGGTCCCTGGGAGTCTGGCAGATTTATTGAGGCCTACTACAGATCATGACAAAAAAATGATAATTGTTTTGCTCCCAAAGGGGCTGCACCCTGGGCTTCCTGTTGAATGAATGCTATATTATTGGTGCATTCATTCCTGCTGATACTGAGAATCCTAAGGCACGTGAGGCAGGATGGTGCAGCAATGATAATTAAAATTAAAATTTTAATCAATATTTTAATTAAAAAAAACCTAAAGGATTCAAGTTTTGGGGAGATGAATTAAATAGAAGTGCAAGATTCAACACAGTTTACAGACCTCGTTTGTTCAGATATAAATCCATTCTGAAGTCTCTGCTGATCTTCATGACTGGGCATAAGGCTCAAGTGAAGTTTCATTAACAGTGGCTTTGTTTTGTGTGTGTACAGTTGATAACATTTTTAGAGTCTCAAAGTTATTGCTACTAAAAGCCAAACCTTTTCTTATTCAAAACATTAATAGAAAATAGACTCCTTAAAATTTTTTAGGGTGCCCCCACACCACCAGTGCTTTTTATCTTCATGTCCTTCATGAATATTAATCATTCTCACCTCTCTGAGGTAGATAATTGTCTTATTAATGGGGACTTTTATGTTAAATTAATGGGAAGTTGTGTGATATACCAGTAGCAAACCTATTTTATGCCATATTGGAGAAGTTTATCCTTTGCTTTGACAAATATTCAGGATATGGCATGCAAGGTTGCTGTACAGTAACTGAAAAGCAGCCTCAACTTATTCACTTATGCAGTTCAGGAAATCTGATCCGCACATTCATTGTACTGATGTGAATTTCTGTACTCTGCCTAGCAGTCATTCTGAGCCAGCAAGCAGTGGATTGTGTAATTATTGTAGTGTTAATTTTTCATAATAGTACCATGACTACTGAAATCTTGTAAAAGGGTAGGCTGTGTAGGTCACAGCATGAGCGTGGTATTGAGGAGTATGATTTAGGAGGTCTGAGTTCCATTTTTGGCTCTTCCACTGGCCTTCTTGGGCTATTTTGGGTAAGTCAGTTTAACACTCTGCGCCTCTGTTTCCCCATCTGTAAAACTGGATTAGCTATGGATGGAGAAAACTATATGAGAAAGACTGTCTGTTTGTTATAGTACTAGCCTGGGATTTTGAAGACCTAGGTTCAGTTCCATACTTTTCCACAAATAACCCGTGACTATGGGCAATTAATTTAGCCTCTTTGAGCCTCAGTTGCCCACCTCGAAAATTCAGATATTTCCCTATTTTGCCAGAGGTATTGTGAGAATGAACAAATCAGACTGAAGTGCTTGGAGATCTACTGATTTAAAAACACTGTATAGGAGTTAAGCGGCATATCTACTCTACTACATTTGTTCTGATTTGACTAATAAGACAATTTTCAAGCCAAATAACTCAAAAATATAGATGACATGGAAAAGAGAAAAAAAGAAGTAAGTAAAGAGAAAGGATTGTCAAATTGTTGAAAGGGCAAATGTGTACTGGATTGGGCCCCTCCTCTCATTGTTTGCGCTGCACAAAATCTTCCCCTCTTAGAGTAGTGTTCTTATGGTACTCCACTGTAAATGCGTCCGTATTCCTCTGCAGAGATTTTAGATAGCAGCAACTAGTTGGCTCGCATGTGTACTCTCCTGTCTTGTGCCTTGCCTTAAGGCAATCTAGTGCTGCAAGAGCAAACTGCCTTAAGTTCCTTCTTAAGTGCCATTGGCATGACAGAGTGATTAGTAGGCTGATTCTGATGTACAGTTCCTTGCTTTGAATTGTGCAGGACGCAGTGGAGTGTGCATTCTCATAACAGTTAATACAGTTTCTGCTCTAATTCACCCCTCCCCGTATTTTTTTATTCTCTACCTTTCAGTTTTTTCCCTGTCCTTGACATGTTTTTCTTGTCCTATGGATTGATTTTTTTCCCCCCCTCCTCCTCAACAAGGGTTCTGTCCAGCTCCCCAAGATTTAAGTTGCCTCTCCTGTAGGGAGGCAATACTGATCAGTGATGATCATTCAAATGGTATCTGGGGCCTAAGAGAGGCTCACATTCCTCAAAAGTACTCTCCCCCCCCCCAACCCTGAAGAATGGAATGATAAATAGCAATGAACTAAAAATTAAGCTTCTTACAATGGAGAGTTCCCTTAGACGAGCCTCTGATCTCAGTCCTAGGACTCTCCTGGAGCAATGGTCATTGCTGAGCCCATCACCTTCCCAGGAAGGAGATCTTACGAGGAAATCCTTCGATTTCCAAGAAAAGGGCAGTCCAAGTCTGTAGACCTAGCACTTACTTGACTACAGGCAATCCCCAGCAATATTAGTGACCTCAGCACCAGTGGCATTGGAGCATGGTACCTATAAAATATAGGTTCCTTGGGTCATAGTATTGCCCTCAAGCCTAAAAACTCAGAGCACAGGCTCAGAGGTGTCAACACAGTCTGACGGAGCTAGAAGCAGAAATATGCGAAAGCATATGACTGCAGTACTGAGTACCTTGAGGGAGCCTTCTTCTGGATCTCTCATCACATGACAAAAGAGCTCCACCTACACCGACTTCCTCAGTGCTGATGGGCCAGCAATGACAGACCTTAACAATTCTGAGCATCACCACAACCACAGTACTGCAGAAACTTCATTTTCCAGAGACCTGCTGGACATCAATGTCTGTTCTAGTCTGTGCTAGAGCTCTGATACAGGCTACAGCTCGGTCTCCAGGATAACCACTAGTGACTACCTCCCAGTGTCCGAAATCCCCTATGGTACTGAGGCACTTACCATCAGTTCTTCTGGCTGTGCCAGCTTTATCTATCAAAGAGGCAGACAGTGAGGAGGATGACAATTTTTTCTTAGTTTTGAAGCACAGCTCCCTTGAACAACACCTAGGCTATGTCCACACATACATCGTTATTTCAAAATAAGTTATTTTGAAATGTTGTTTCACAATAAAGTCCTTATTTTGAAATAAGTTAATTCGAATTAAGAAAATGTTAATTCAAATTAAGGGAAAGCCTGCTATTGAAATGGCTGTTGTTTTGAAATAATAATGCTGTTTGGACATGTTTTGAAACAACGGTGGTGTTTTGAAACAACATGTTCAAATGGCGTTATTTCGAAATAACAGCCATTTCGAAATGAATGGGGTTTAAGCTGTTTTGAAATAAGAGTCTGGCATTTTGAAATAAGAAAACGTTGTGTGGACCTAATCTTTTTTTATTTTGAAATAACCAGTGTTATTTCGAAATAAAAGAGACGTGTGGACATACCCCTAGAGTCTTCTCATGTGGCCAGAATGAAAACCATTCCACCTATCTAGTATGAACACCATTCAGTGCCACCACTCAGGCCATTTGCTTAACCCCCATGGCCATACCGGAACCCATAGGCACCCTACGGACACCATCCTTTTCTAGGGTCTCCAGTTCTCCCACAGAGACAGTAAGACCATCTCCTTCAGCCTCTTTCCAGAGCTGTTGAACCTAAGGAGAAAAGTTTTGGAGAGCAGAACGCTAGACTGAAGAAGAACATTAGTCTACCAGCTAATATCTTATCCTTGCTGGGTGAAGCTTTGATGATGGAGTGAACATTAATGATGGATGATTTTAAACTTGTCTGAAACCTCACTAAGAGGGTTGCTGATGTTCTCCAGATTCTTCTTGAAGAGTTGCATCCTACTTACCTCCTCCTCAGTGTGGGTTATGCTACTCATCAACAAGGTGCTTTTTGATCCTTTGAAGGTTATTTGGCAAAACACTGGCCTCCATAACACCTACATGTAAAGTGGCAATAAAAATACCATGTGGCCTCCAAGAATGTAGACTTTTTTTTTTTAATACTCCTCACTAAGTTTCATTGTTGTAGGTGCTGTAAAAGTATGTGGAAGGCAGTGCCAAGCTAAATCTACCCCTACAAAAAAGACTGGAAAAGACTAGATCTATTTGGTAGAAAGATATATTCCTTTGTAACTTTACAGTTTAGGATTGCAAATTACCAGGCCCTAATGGCAAAATATGATCTTGTCGATTATGACAAACCTAATGCCTTCATTGACCAACTGCCAAATGAACAAAGACAAAAACAAAAAAACCCACCAAACAAACCAACAAATTTCAAGGCCAACGACTTGCATTAAATTTTGCTTAATGTGCCTGTCAGCTCTTGGACGTGCATCTTTGTTTTTTATTTTAATTTAAAATTTGAAAATCTAAACTAAAACTATTCATATGTAATCTGAAGGTGCTTGTTAACTTAGTGATAATGATGTTGTAGTTAAATGAACCCTCTAGGTTTTTTCTGTGAATTCCTTGACCTCTGGCATTATAGTTTATTCAGCTCAAGACTAGCTGTTATCTCATCTCATAAATAGGCTATATATTCAGATTACCAATATTTTTCACTACACATAATGTACTGTCAGTATTTCATGTGTAAGATGTGAAGGTATTTTAAAAGTAAACTGAAAGCTCAGGCAATAAATAAATTTTAGTCTTTAAGTGCCACAGTACTCCTTGCTTGTTTTGCTAAAACAATTTTGAATACCTTGTAGTAGTGCAGTGTAACCAAATAGTATAGACCAGGGGTTGACAACCTGAAAACAATGAAGAGCTATTTCCCCCTACCCTTCCACCACAACTGCGTGAGTCCGAGCTGGCCAAGTGGCTATGCCATGGCCCCTAGCACTGGTGGGGTGTCTGCGGGCAGCTCTCCCTCGCTTTGTTCCACTGGTGGGGCAGACCAGCCCCCCCCCCCCCACGTGCCCAGCTCTGCACCAGCTGCTCTTAGGAGGTATGGCCGCTGGGGGTATAGTCACTAGCAAGCTTAGTCCGGACTAATTTTAATGCCATCTCCACTAGGCTTTGCCTAGTTCGAACTAAAAAATTTTTGAGTTCAAACTAACTGCTTAGTTCTAACTTACTTTGAAATTTAGTTTGAACTAGCATGATTTAGTTGTGCTGGTTCAAACTAAATAAGTTTGAACTAGTGGTTAGTTTGAACTAACCACGCTTTTTTTTAGTTTGAACTAATTTTTAATTTGAACTAACCACGATTTTTTTAGTTTGAACTAAAAATTAGTTTGAACTCAAAGTGCTCAATTTGAACTAAGTTTCAAACTGCCTAGTTTGGACTAAATATGTCTGCACTAAAGTTTTAGATGTAGACATAGCCTATTTGATTACCTGTTTGCAAATGTATGCTGATGATGGTGAACAGTCTTCAATAAGTGGTGTGGTTTATAATACTAGTAGGGGGATTCTTGGAGTTTTTTTTCACAAGAAGCTGTTTGATGCACTTTTTTGTCTGGGAGGGTTTTATTGGAGCACTTTGAGGAAAAAGCAGGAAAAAATAAAATGGTGAACTTCTGTTTAAAGGGTGGGGAGAAAATTGATTAATGCATTATATTTAATGTTTTATTTAGTAGTGAATCCCCCTACGTCAATAATATAATGTGGCTGACATTAAAATAAATGTTTGGATGTAAAACATGGCCTAATTTCTGTGGGCCATGCACTAAAAGATACTTTAAAAGAATACCTGTTCAAAAATGTGAACAAAGCTGTTGCCATATATGTTTTCCATATTGCAGAGAATAAGGTAGATGGGGACTCACTTGTGCTTTTCTGCTTTATTGGCACTTTGAGAAGCCCCTGTGGGTCCTCAGTGTCTGGGAAGAAAACCCTAAAATATTATGAATGAACTTTGACATTTTTATCAGTAAAGAATGCTCTGAAAGTCATCACTCTGGTATCTTATTTCTTTGCATTTCTAGTAAGTCTGCTCAGGTCAGAGACCTTGTAGCATAGACATTTGAAATTTACTCATCCGAACTACCATCATTTGAGAATTAGGCTCTTACATGTTATATGCTCTTGTTATAGCATTTAATAGACTTGGCATCTAGAAATCTTAATTCTTATTCTACAGTGGAATAAAGGTATGCGAGAATAACAGATTGAGGTTTTTTTTGGCAACAGTTACTGAAGCAAAATGTTCTTTTGATGACAAACTGAGCCTTGACACAAATATGTGCTATTGGAGAGTTGTCCTTGACTACCAATGATTGGGATGTAAACTCAGTGTGTGTGGTTCAGTGGCAGTGAGGAATTGTTTTTAAAATGCATTTTTCCTGTTAGTATGTACAAGGGTTGACTTTTTTAGTTTTTTCATATAGAGCAGTGATGTTCAACCACTATGTTGGGACACATTACTGTGTCACCACATGGTCATAGGTAGGTCACAAAGAAGTGGGGTGGGCTGGATGTGGCTTGGGGTGGAGCAGGGAGGTGGGTTGGTGTGTCCTCTAGGATGGCACATGCTGCCAAGCATACGTCAACTGCAAAAGGTTGAAAAACCCTAATATACAGTATCCCCCACTCTTTCAAGCCAGGTTAAATGGGAAGGGCAAGGTGAAAATGGGTTCCAAGTTGTAAGGAAGAGTTTTTATTTAGCAGCAAAATTGAGTAGTAATAGTAATCTTTTAATTAAATTTTTTCTCTCTTCTTTTTCACTGTTTTTCACTCTCCTTTGTGTCCTGTCTACCTTTTAGAGAATGCCTTCATCCAGTGACTTTATGACAGTGGAAATCAACTGATGCACCTTCACCAACAGTCTTTGATTTAAATGCAAATTATTTTGCAATAAAATGGTACAAAGCATCTGTTTATAGAGATGTTCACTATAAGATCTAATGAACAAGGTTGTTGCCTTCATGAGTAAAACTCAGAAACGCATTTTTGGTGAAAAGTCGTTGATGCTGAAATTTGCTGTTCCTTCATTTGGTATTATAAATCTTGATTTGTTGATCTATAGGCAATCCTTCAAAGCCTGTTTATTTTCCTGGGTTTCCCTGAGAGGTGGATTGAGAAAATGGCTACATATGTTGAGGATAGAAGGTGTTTTTTTTTTTTTTTTAAAGGTATACTTTTGAGAAGCCACTAGGGATGTTTACAGTTTGTTTTTCAGAAATACTGAGCACATGTAGTTCTTATTCACATTAAGGACCTACTGTTGATGCATAGCACCTCTGCAAATTAGATTTAGTGGTTTGAGTAGGAACATTTATATTTCAGAGAAGTCAAGTCTTTGGATATACATTCTCATGAAACTGTTTTATTGTATTAAATACACAAGGATGAGCAGAAGGGGCACGACAGTCAACATTGCTACCTAAGGATCTGCTGGAGGCTGGCAGGCATCTTCCCACTGAAAACAGTCCCAAGGGTTCCCAGTTCTTTCCTTTAGCACAGGGATTTTTGGGGCTGGGCTTTTGAACAGTCAGGTTTTCTTCCAGCCTCTCACACTGGAAGAGGGCTCCTGTATGTTAACATCCTCTTGGAGTGGGTGGGGGAGCCTGGGCCCATCCCCTCCACCAAGCACTGGTCCAGGGCCCAGTGATGGGCAGTAGCTCTCAATGGTTTGTGGTGCTACATTGCTTCACTCTTCCACTGGATCACTTGCTATCCCAGTCTCTTTTAGCTTCATGGAATAAATCATTTCAACCACGTCTCTGATGTGCGGACACAGTCATCTGCTTCTCCTTTTGTGGATTCGCACAGGACAGGTTGTCAAGTCTCAGGTGA
The DNA here is from genome assembly GCA_007922195.1 of Podocnemis expansa. Classification (NCBI taxonomy): domain Eukaryota; kingdom Metazoa; phylum Chordata; order Testudines; family Podocnemididae; genus Podocnemis; species Podocnemis expansa. Next base: position 90,256,232 of record ML681963.1, on the reverse strand, counting down.
TGAGCTCCTGTGCAGCACTTTCCCCTTACAGATTAGAGCAGTCTACTGCCCGCCTCTGAGTTGCTCTGCTTCTAGCTTGTGCAGGCTTCTTCACACGTGAGGCTGGGCAGGGCTGCCTTGGCTAGAGATGTTCTTTAGCCCCATGCTCTCCAGTGTGAAATTTGTATATGTCAACATAGGTTCCTTAAGCTTTGAACAGCTGTTAGTCTGTGAGCATATCTAATACTGTGAGTGGGGAAAAATGTAGACAAATACAGTATTCCTGCCCAGATAGAAAGTCTGTCACATCAGGGATATGAAACTGCAATGGTTCTATCTTATAGTTGCTTATGGTACTTCACTTGACATCTGATAATCCTGCTTGTTTGGAGTGGTGATCAGTCCTTTTGCTCATCTCTAAACAATGCATTTTAGTTCTTTCCCAAACTGATATAGGAAAATAGTCTTTTCAATAGCACTAGAATCACTCCCCACTCCCCCCCATTGTACGCCTACACCAGCATATTTTTCTCAGTTCTGCAAGTGTGTTTTTCTCACTTTTTCTGCTGTGTAGGCGGCCTTCCCTCTTACAACTGAGCTTCACAGGAAATTTTAAACTTCTCTGCACAGCAAATCTATAATTTAATAAGAAAAAGGATCTTAAAGACTTTGTTCAGGATTATGATGCATCTTGATGATGGTCAAAAAGGTGATGAATCTAGTTCTAAGAAGAAGGAGGAAAAGTTAATTTTTTGATGCATATTTGTTTAAGACTTCATCTAAAATACTCTTATAGAGTACCTCCTGTGAAAATTGTTCACATTCATCCACTTCACAAATGAAAATGTCAGCAGAGCAAGGATAGAAAGAGTAATAGATATTTTTAGACACCTCCGCCCTTTGAATTGAAACCTTCTACCCTGCCATTGGAATATTTTCTTTCAAATTCATCCATAATCAATTTATTGCTAATCTGAAGGTCCAAGTTTCTTTAGGGACAGTTTTTTAAAAAGGATTTGTCTTGTTTGGAGACTTGTTTCATTGTAGTTTCTCACTTTGTCCCTTAAATGCTTTAATGATATTTACAGCCTGTTTGAAGGCCATCATTTCAGACAATTCTGTGAGCTAAATTTAAACCTTTCCTTTTAGACAAAACTTGAGGGGCATGTAGAAGAGCTAGTTTAATAAACAAGAGTTGCATGTTTTTAAACTTCAGTCAACAATAATTTAGAATAGCCTTTGCTAAAGAAACATTATGTTGATATTTTTGCCAATCAACTCTCATCCCCCTGTTTTGTAAATGACCATTGAGACAAACTTTCACAGCATTTCAGAGCCTGCAAGTATTTGGGTGTCAACCATTTAGGTTTCAGAGCTTCTTGTGATACAAAAGTTTTGAGGTAAACTGTATAATCTGAGGTTTCATGTGGCAGTCTCATCTGGGGATCCAAACATTTTATGGTAATGGCTAGAGAGCAGATGCCAGATGCAAATACTGCAGCATAGTGTTGAGTTAAAAATGGGAGCTGACATGGTTAAAAATACCTTCAAATGTATGTTTGTTCCTGTTGGAGAGCTCCTAGGGGATCATAGTGGGTGACTCAACTTTATGCTCACACACTCTCTTGTTCAATGTAAATGTTCAGCCATTGTGTTTGTGCTGGTATTTACTATTATTACTGGCTACTACCAGTCATGGACATAGTTTGGGACCCTGTTGTGCTTGGTGTTGTACAAACAGAAAGAAAAGAGAGTCTCCAGACCAAAGGGATACAATGATATTTCTTCAGACCTGCTCTGAGGCACTTCTTACTTCTCTAATGTCTGGTAGAGATGGTGGCTCGGAAGATAACTAGTTGTGTAAAATCTGGATAAAAGAGAGGCTGGAGTGACTGAGAATCAAGTCTAATAATTCTTTCAGCTAAAGAAGTCATTTGCCTAATCTTCTTCTTCGAGTGATTGCTCCTGTCCATTCCTCCTTAGGCGTGTGCACGCCACGCGCACGGAACGCTGGAATTTTTTCCCTCTAGAGTACCCATAGGGCCAGCTGTAGCACCCCCTAGAGTGGCGCCCTTTCAGTACTCTATATAGCTGCCAGCCGGCCCGTCCCTCCTCAGGTCCCTTTTTACCGCTCGGACGGTTGCTGGAACTATCGCTGCACACGCAGCCTTCTCCCTCAGCGAGTTGCCTCACTTGCAGAGTACCCGGTTGTTTTTCTAGTTAGTTAGTTTATAGTAGAAGTGTAGTTAGTTAGGGAAGATCACCCACCCCGGGCTCGGGGTCGGGCTATGCTTGGTTTTAAAATATGTGGTGATTGTAAGAGGCCTATGCCTGTGGATGATCCACACAAATCTTGCCTATTGTGCCTTGGAGAAGCACATCTTGCTGAGAGGTGTAAGATCTGTCACGGGTTCAAACCGCAGACTCAGAAGGACAGAGTCCAGAGACTTAAACTCCACATGATGGAGGAAGCGCTACGCCCGGGCCCCGGGGATACGAGTTTGAGCACGGCACCGTTGATGTGGAGTGGTCCGGCTTCGACAACGCCGACTTCAGTACCGAAACAACACCGCCCTTCGAAGCCGCTCACCAGATTCGGACTCCGGTAGCCGCTCACAATGGCACCATTCACTGTCCTGGCACCGGCGAAAAAGAAAAAAAGGGGGAGGGAGAGTGGGAGCGTTCACCCCAGAGGTCCCCAATGCCCCGTGGGGAGCAGAGTCGGAGCCATACAGGTCTGACTCCCCCCTCAGCCATCGCATGCGGTACCGGCGCAGAGGGAGCGACAATCCAGTCTGGGCTCGGTCTCCTCTCCCACCAGACACATTTTGGAGGAGGACATTGTCTTGCCATTGACTCCAGAGGCTTTCTTAGCTGCTCAGAACTTAATAGAGCAGCCAACCCTGGTGGCACCAGACCTGACCCCTCCGGCACCGAGCAGAGTGGTGCCGTCGAGAGGGAAGCCCACTCCACTCCACGTCCTGGCGAGCCATCACTCCCCGGCACTGGAGATATCGAGCGGCAATTCGAGGTTAGCATCGGCACCGCTGCCTAGGCAGCGATCACCAGTACTGCCGGTGCTCATAGCAGCAGCAGGGGCCCCATGGTACTGATCTCTGGCACCGGCTACAACTGAGGCTCCACACCGGCGCCGAGAGTCCCACGGGGAGGGTCAGCGGCACTCCCCAGTACTGTCAGCTACAGCGCCGCCGTGGTCGTCAAGGAGCAGCCCATCGGACAGTTCAGTGGAGGAGGTCGCGCCCCGGAAGAAGCCCCAGCCTGACACCGCACCTCCCCCTCCCGCTCAGCCTGGGCACTTAGTCCCACCATTCCACCTGCAGTGGCCTGGCTGGCAACCTGGCCACCAGTGGCCGTTCTGGACACCATGGTCCTTTCATCAAGAGCAGGGAACCAGGCCTAGTCTCCTGATCTCAGGGTCAGGTTCACGGCCACCACCGTCATTTTCGGCCAGTGGTCCCCCCGGTACCAGAGAGGTTTCGGAGTTGGAGTCGGTCACAGGGGACCAGGACCAAGTTAGTCTGGCCAGTGATAGCCATGGGGCATCGACAAGGGCAGAGACTAGAGGCCCAGAGCTGGAGGAGTCTTCCTCCTCACTGCTGGATGAGGCGGTGGCAGGGGCTAAACCGGTGGCCATCCCGGATGATGCTAAGGCCCACCAAGAGCGCCTCTGGAGGGTGGCTCGGGGGCTCAACCTACAAACGGAGGAGATCATGGAAGACGTGGACCCAATGGTAGACATCCTCCTCCCAGAAGGCCTGAGTCGGATTGCCCTCCCTTTTATTAAGACAGTGCAGAACACTATGAAAACTCTGTGGCAAACTCCTGCCTCGATTCCTTCCACAGCAAAGTGGGCAGAGAGGAAGTATTTTGTGCCTTCCAAGGGTATGACCATTTGTATTCCCACCTGCTACTGGGCTCCTTAGTAGTGGCGGCTGCCAATGAGCGTGAAAGACAGGGTCATCCTGGGCCTACGCCCAAATCCAAGGAAGCAAAAAAGCTGGACCTATTTGGGTGTAAGGTCTACTCCACGGGGCGGGGGGGGTACAGCTGAGGATTGCAAACTAACAGGCGATCCTCAGTAGATACACCTTTAATGCCTGGTCGACCGTGGAAAGGTTTTTGGACATTTTAGACCAGGACTCCAGAACTGAGCTGGCTGATCAAGGAAGGCAAGGTGGTGTCCAAGGCCCTTCTTCAGTTGGCCCTGGATGCAGCAGATGCAGCAGCCTGCAACATGGTGTCTGGCATCACGATGAGGAGGAGTTTGTGGCTTCAAGCCTCGGGTCTGCCGCAGGAGGTTCAGTCCACCATACAGTACCTCGAGGGGCCTGAGTTGTTTTCCCAGCAAACAGACTCACGCCTGCAGACCCTGAAAGACTGTAGAGCCTTACTGAAGTCCTTGGGCCTCCATACGCTGGCGGCCCAGAGAAAGCCTTTTAAGCTGCTGCTGCCATCTTGGGCATACCACCACTGTTCGGACTGCGATAGGAGGTGGAACAGAGGTGGTCATAGAAACAACGGACGCCAGCCTAGCAACCAGGGAGGCTCCTGTCACTTGTCAGGCCCCAAAAAGACCTTTTGACGACTCGCTCGAGGTTGGCCTACCAATACCAACGGATCCAGTTGTCCCCTTCTTCGGAGACAGGCTATCCTGATACCTGCCGGAGTGGCGCTGTATAACTTTGGACAGATGGGTCCTACAGACTATTCAGAGGGGCTGCTCCCTCCAGTTCTCTTCGTTACCCCCCCCCCTCCGCATTCCCAGTCCCTGGTCAGGGATGTTACCCATGAGCAGCTGCTACTCCAAGAGGTTCAGACCCTACTGCAGAAAGGAGCAGTGGAAGTAGTCCCACCCAGTCTAAGAGGAAAAGGATTTTATTCCTGTTATTTTCTTATCCCCAAAGCGAATGGGGATCTGCGCCCCATCTTGGACTTGCGTTGGCTCAACCACTTCCTTCGGAGGATTCGTTTTCGCATGGTATTGTTATCCTCTATAATTCCCTCTCTGGATCCTGGAGACTGGTATGCCGCCCTCGACCTGCAGGATGCTTATTTTCATATTGCAATCCGTCCCAAACACAGAAAATTCCTCTGGTTTGTCATGGGCCAGACACACCTGCAGTTCTTGGTGCTCCAGTTTGGTCTGTTGGCGGTGCCGCAAGTGTTCACAAAGTGCCTATCAGTAGTGGTGGCCTTCCTCAGGAGGAGGGGGATCTCCCTGTTTTCCGTACCTCGATGACTGGTTGATCATCGGCCAGTCGAGGCGGGAAGTGTTGTCCCACTTGAGCTTAATCCAGAGCATATTTGCTCGTCTGGGCCTTCTAATAAATGTCCAGAAATTGACTTTGTTGCCAGCTCAAAGAATAGAGTTTATAGGGGCAGTCCTAGACTTGAGGACAGCAAGGGCGAGCCTCCCGTACCCAAACAATCAGACAGTTAGTAGAGAACCTGTTAAGGTTTCCCCTCACTTCGGTCAGAGTGTGTCTCAAACTGATGGGGCTCATGGCGGCGTGTACATTTGTGGTGGAGCATGCCCGGCTTCGAATGCACCCACTACAGATGTGGTTGGCTGGTGTATTCTGCCCAGCTCGGGACAGTTTGGACTCAATGGTCACTTTGCCGCCCCAGGTACAGGAGTCCTTTTGTGTGGTGGAGCCAGGAGACCAACCTGACCTTGGGGGTCCCATTTCGATCGGTTCGCCTGTCCGCTTACCTGGTCACAGATGCCTCAGACCCCAGGGCTGGGGAGCCCACTTGGGCCCTCTCAGGACGCAGGGTCTCTGGAAGGGCAGGGACATGTGCCTACATATCAACGCCAAGGAGCTCAAGGCTGTGCACCTGGCATGCGGGGCATTTTGAGATCACCTAATGGGAAAGGCGGTGTTGGTTCGAACAGACAACACCGCGGTGATGTTCTATATCAACAGACGGGTGCGCCCCCTCGAGACCACTGTGCCAGGAGGCGATAAAGCTGTGGGAATTCTGTGTTCGCCACAGGATTCACCTGGTAGCATCATATTTACTGGGCTGTCAGAATTGCCTAGCGGACACTCTCAGCCAGGGGTTTATGACACATGAATGGTCACTAAATCAGGAAGTGTTGGAAGATCTCTTCCGAAGGTGGGGTCGTCCTCGAATGGACCTGTTCACCTCCGAACACAATAAGAAGTGTCCAGAGTTCTGCTCTTTCGGGGCTCTCAGCCCCAGGTCGGTGGCAGACGCCTTTGACATCCAGTGGTCGGGCCACATTCTGAATGTCATGAAAGATGCATGGTTTTGTTCAGTGTTTTTTGGCCGACTAGCCACTTGTATTTCCAATTACTTGCAATGTACTGATCATACTATTCTTGTATTCTAGCTGGTAAAGGGGGGCGGTGGTGTATTTGGCCTGTCTATTAGGGAATGATTGTGATATATGGGACGGGGTAGGCAACCCCTGGGAGGTGTGCCGATGGTGGCATGAGAGTCCATTCAGAGTGGCATGCAGCACCCTCTGCAATGCCAGAGAGACTGTGGCTCTTGCCACGGGAAGCCACACTGGGCAGCTGGGGCATGGAGGGTCCCCACTGTATCCATGTTCCAGGGATGGTGCGGAAGGATGATGCCTGGAATGGCTTCTCTCCATGGTATGCAGCCACCAAGGAGCCACTCTGGGTACCTTCTTTCCCCAGCATGCCTCCCCCCCCACCCCCTGGGTTGCTGCTCTGGGAAGCTTCTCTCCATGGCATCCCTGGAGATCCCTGTCCCCAGGCATGATGTCAAGAGGAGCCACTGCAGGCAGCTTCTTATTGTGAGTGGCTCCTTTTGAGCAGCATGCCAGGAAAGTGCACACCTCCCTGCCCCATAACCTCTAGCCTTGACTGCCACCAAATTTTCAGGCAGGTGCTGCTTTTATTTCTGTGGAAGAAGCCACTAGTACTGGCTGACAGTTGAGGAGGAGGGGTCGGCACAGGGGTCAGCAGAGGTTGCTGACCACTGATGTAAGATATGTAAAGTGAGCGCAGTTACTGCAACAATAAACACTTTACAAATGTTTGTATTAAAACCAAACGCCCCACCCCCCAAGAAGCATAGCACTGCCCAAAATTTACTTTTATTTAACATGGCTTTTCCCACTTTAAAGAGTTTTTTTTTTTCCCCTAAAGTGAACTTCCAAAATAAATATGAAATATTCATAAGTGGGTTTTTCTTTAAAGCAAAGCTACTGATAAATAAAAATATCTGAAATTAAAACTTTTTCTTCGGCATCGTTGTTAACAAAGTTGTATTGCATCCTTTGGGGAATGGAGAAGAAACTCATTTTAAGTTACTTAACCATTTGAGAGTTGATTTACTTTGTAGAAGCTAATGCTATAAAAATCTGCCTTCACAGGGCTTTCTCAGATTGGAAGTTCTGAGATACTTGTTCCTTTGGTTTTAAGTAGTGTAGATAGGCTTTTGAGAGTTGCTTCTCAGCGATTTTTGTTTTTACTTGACATTCTCATTCTTGGCTGTGTCTTTCATTTGGATATTACTCTGACGTTCTTTGGAAAGGGTGGATAGCTCACATAAAGTTAGAGATGTGACTAAATCACTGGCAACTGTCATCCCATCTTCATTCTCTCGTACCCTGGGGCAGTACTTGAGACGTTTTATGGGGCCTCTGTAATATACATGACTAGGTATGGAGGGACCTTGCACATTCACACTGAGTTAGGCTCCATTTAGGTAGAGAAAAAAGTTACTCTTATTCAAGAATTCTATTTACCAATGGCAAATAAGACAATGCTTTTCCCAACTTTTTGAAAACTATATAATTGAGGTTTCTCTTAAGTTATGCTTGTATTTATTAAAAGGATGTCTGAGACTTAAACTCCAGTTTTCCAAGTGGCAAAGCACATTTTCATGTTTATACCACTGGACTGTGTACTTAAGGTCGTGCATTGCTTTCAGTGTTTAATGAAGATCTTGTTTATCAACCAAAAATTTTAGCTTGCAGTCTGAGGACAGAATATTTCTCTTTTCTTTTTGGCCTCAATTTGTCAGTGTATGTATTGGCTTACCTGAAATCGTACTTATGACTAAATTTGGTTTTTGAATTTTTCTATGGTATTAATGGACTATAGTTCCATGTGCAAAGACTTATTGTGACCCCTTTTAAAAAAGTTATATTTTAGGGTATTAAACTTTTGAAGTAGAGCATACATGTATTAACAAGTAATTTTTCTAGACTAACTGTGTCTCAAAAAAGCTGCTTTTTGCTTATGTTTCAAATACTATGTGCACCTAATTAAACACCTCTGGCTATTTAGATGCCAAGCCTTCATCTTCTCTGTAATTAGCTCACCTTCTTGTCAGATGCAGCACAATCTTTTGTTCATATAAACACACCAAAAACTTAAATTTCAAACTGTAATTTAGTGTGGCTTTACTCATTTTTCCACTGGCCATGATTTCATAAGAGGGAGTATGTGGCTCAACGTGGTTTTCAAAAAAGTGATTGGTGGGGAAGAGGGTATTAGGGCCTCTTATTTACCTTTTCTTTTCCATTCCTGTTTGCAGATTGAAGCCTAGTAGTCATTCATCATTGTGGGGGTAGGGCCATCTGAGTTGCCTGAAAAGACTGCAGCTGTTTGAAAGAGCAGTAATCTACACCATGGGAGGGAGGCATATATGTGGAATTATGTGATGCCTTATTTCCTAATTTAGGACGGTCAGCTGCAGCTTCATTTCTCCATAGAAATGTGAGCATTGATTCAGCTGTAGAAAAGTTGGATAACTTAGACTGGTCTTTTTAAGCTGCCAAGATAGTTTTTAAATTACAGTAGTTGTGATAAGGCTAAGGGATTTCTATCACAAAATGCTCATTGCATTTCACTAAAAGATGGCCACCCTAGTGCCTCATAAGCAGGGCCCTGTGAAATTTATGGCTGTGAAAAACATGTCACAGACCGTGAAATCTGGTCTGCCCCTTGAAATTTGGTTTTTGTGTACTTTTACCCTATATTATACTTAGGGTAAAAGTATATGAAAGTCCTGTGTAGATTCCCTTATCCAGGGCAACTTACAAGTGTAACAGTAGTACAGTACAATCATTGTTGGGTATATATACTTACTGTATGAACACATCACTGAAGTTTACTATTTTATTCTGGGACCTGTCATGAAAAATGTGCGATTTCTCCATAATATAAATAGAACCGTAATCATATAAGACAAGACACAAGACCCATCATGTCTATATATGTGAGTCATATCTCTTGGTGAAAAGGGAGTTCGCAATCCAATACTTGTGGTGAATCCCAGCATCACTGACACCCACTTTCTAGGAATCGGAAGGAAATTTGAGTGTTTTATCCCCTAGCCAATCGTACGTGGAAGATGAAAGAAGCAAAGATCTCAAGATGATATCAACAAAGGACTCTAAGAAGCCTTATTTATTAGTCAGGGAGACCTATTATTCAGTAAGTCTCCAGACGTGTCTGTCCAGTTATCAGGCTCTGCTGTGAAACTGAACTGAGGCAACGTGTCACAATTCAGAGATCTGATCACAGGAAAAAGGAGGAGGTACAATACCTAGTGTCTGAGGAGTAGTTAGTGGACTGAACATCTCTGCAGCCTGCTCTAGAGGCCCCTAAAATGGTGGCACATTCAGTGGCCACATCTGTCATTTGCATGGCTTCCTGGCACCAGTCTTCTGGAATGCCCAGGTCAGTCCTAATAACCATCAAGAGTCTCCGGTTCAAAGCTTTTAATTTTTCAGTGTGTGTACTGAGGAAGCCCTTCATTCATTCATTCATTCGAGGACCCTAAAGCTACAGTCTGTCTCAAGGAGGGAAGCAAGCCAGATCCAAACCTTCACCAGATCCAAACCTTACTGAATCCTCAGAGAACATTGGAACCACTGACAATGCAAGCAGAGTCCATTGAAGAAGACGCTCTTCCTCTTCCTCTTGTGTTGTGCAATCTGTGCCTACCATGGCAGGAAGTTTGACATTGCTGGACACTGACCAGACCCTGTTATACTTAGAAAATGAAAACTAGCAGGACCTAATTCAGGGAGATAAGGCAATACACCACATTTGTTGTGAATACATATAGACTGAAATTTCAAAAGGTAGTTGGTACTAAAAGCAAGAGAATCAGTTTAACAGACAGAGCCATTTCCTTTTCAATTGCATTCATACACGCACAAATAGACAAGTAAAGGCAATGAGTTTTACAGATGTTAAAATTACTAGCCTCCTTGCTTGTACTCATCCACTAGCCAGCTGGCAAAAACATGAGGGTGGAGGGAGCAGGGTCCTGTTGGTGCACTGATATTCCTGCAGTGGTTTTGTAGGAATGGATCCAAAGATTCCATCTTGCTGTACCTTTTTTTTATAGGATTTTGTATCTATTTGAGCTTATGGGTTCCATTCACTCATGTCACTTCTGTTTGGTGTGATTGTTTATTAATCTTTCAAGATTGTAGCAAACACAACATTTCTTTTTGTCCTTCAATCTCCATCTTTGAGTGTTAATTAATTTTATTTGAGGTCTGTGGCCATGTGGACTGCAAAACTTCTTTATTTTGTCTTTGTGAATACAGCAATTCAAGCTGGGATTTTTTCTGACTCTGCTGCCTTCTCTCTCTCTCTCTCTCTCTCTCTCACACTCACACACACACACACACACCACACACACACACACACACACACCAATCTCTGATTCATTCAGACCTTGATCTTTTCCCTTATTTTACCTTGTATACGAAAAATACAGATATTTCTCTGCCTTCCTAACTGACTACATGGAATATTCAACTACTTGACCAGGTGGAAATAAAGAATTTCAAATCCTAAGAGGTCTTCAGGGAGTGTTACAGCATATAGACTAGATCAGAGAGATCAATGTCACAAAGTCACCTGATGCTGGATTGGAGGTCGCAAAACAAAATATTTATTTAATACCACAGTGTTATGTCAACAAACCCTTGTAGGAAGTATATTCATTCTGCCTCGCCCTCATCTCTCCTTTTTGGCAACCACGATTTTTATTTTTGGGAGGGCTACCCTCAGATCACTTTATACTGGTGAATCCTGGAAATTTTAATCCAACAGTATTTTATCCCATTCCAGTCCCTTCCTAACTCATCTCTTTCACTTGCACAGCCTTTTCTCAAGGGTTTCTCTGACAAGCTGTATTTGAAAATGGTAGATTACCTTCAGCTAGTCAGAGAAGCAGAATATGTTCCTTGGAATTCAAAGCATGGAGTTTTACTCCCATTATTTTATAATCCCAAGGTGGGGGAGAGGCTGGAGTCCAATTCTAGATTTAAAATCTCTCTCATCAGATTCAGCCATTGTTAAAAATTCAGGATACGTTTCACCTCTCTAACTCCCTTCTTAGGTTGTACAAACTGGTTTGTAGCTCTTGACTTGCATGATCACTCTTTTCACGTTTATTCATCCAGCCAATAAGAAATACCACAAGTTCAGAATAGGAGCCTCTCACTACCAGTAAAAATACCTGCCTTTTGGTCTTTCCACACTACCAACAATATTCACCAAATACTTGACAGTTGTTGTTGCTGCAACTATACACCATACAACAGAATTTCTAAGGCAGGTACCTATCCCTGCAACAAACACCTTTCCCAGCTCTTACTGTGTATCTACTCAAGTAACATCACCACCGGACCTAACCAAACCAGCTACTCCATGAGGGGCTCATTCACTTGCTCGTCTACCAATGTGATACATGACATCTTGTACCAATGCTGCCAGTCTGCCTTATAAATTGGCCAAACTGGACTGTGTCTACACAAAAGAATAAATGGACACAAGTCAGATATCAAGCATAGTAACATTCAAAAACCAGAAGGGGAACACTTTAGCCACCCTACATGTTCTGTGAAAGACATGACAGTGAAAGTGCTTTAATAAAACCACTTTAAAACAAAACAGAGGAGGAGTCCTGGTTACACTTTTAAAGACTTATTTATTTATTGCATGAACTTTCTTGGGAGAGAATCCCACTGAGGTTCAGTTGTCTGACGAAGTGGGATTTTCAGCCATGAAAGTTCATGCAATAAATAAACAAGTCTTTAAAAAGTGCCTTAGGACTCCTTGCTTGTTTTGCTGAACTAGACTGACATGCTGCCCCCTTTGGAAATATAAAATAAGACTCCGATGTGAAACTACAGACTAGGAAGTCATATGCAAATTTGAGATTATTATATTAGGACTGAATAGAGGTTTAGGCTGGCTTATTCATTAGAAGATGTGATTTTTTTTTTTTCTTCTCCCCATTGAACATTCTCCCTTTCATATCTGTTTTTCCACACTGTTTGAATCAAACCAACTTGTTTGGTTTGCTGAAAAAGATTGAACTGACCTTGTGACTTACCCTTCTCTGTATTTATTTAGTCACGTGGCACACTACAGCTTCCATTTCATGCAGCTGATGAAGTGGGATTATACACACAAAAGTTCATGTGATAAATAAATTTGCTAGTCTTTAAAAGTGCCACAGAACTCCTTGTTTTTGCTGAACCAGACTAACATTGTTATCCCTCTGAAAGAATCAAGTTGGTGGCTCATTTGAGGAAGACAAATCCCAACAGGTGAGAAATTGTTTGCTTGATCCTAGTGCTTTTTGCCACATTAGTATTTAAGATGAGCAGGGAAAAAAGAGACAAGGTGGATAAGGCAGTTTCTTTTGTCTGACCCACTTCTGTTGGCAAGGTAGACTAGCTGTGGCATTTACACAGAGCTCTTCAAGTCAGAGTCATGTGTGCTCCCCTGCCAAACCTTCAAAATCAAGGATCCAGAGAAAATTTGGGAAAGATTAGGTTCAGCTGTTATGGTGACTTGGTTCAGATAGTTTTGGTATTTGGAACTGGTGAACCTGTTAAATTCAGGTCTGATCACAGCACCTGTTTTAACTGATACAGCTTTGAAGAACAGAGGTCAGGACTTGCCCACATCATTGAGTCAGCATGCTGTATAGTTAGCAAAAAAAAAAAAAAAAAAAAGTGTTCTGCTGATGTCTATAACATCTTTATACATAATAGCAAAACTTACACGAGATGAAAGTTATGCAGTGAAATGGAAGAGGAATCATCTCTTTCACTTGGAAACTGTTTTTCTGCTGTTCTCGACTGTCTGCTAGCCCTAAAACATTTGAGAGCTGTCTCTAGCTTTCTAAGGGTACAATCTAGCACAGTGTTTGTATATCATCCTTCAATTCAAGAGCTGTACTAGAGTTTCCTTTCTTACAGTTGCTAGATTACTTAAGGGTTTCATTCATCTATATGTCTTTCCCGTTTTGGGAGCCCCTTTTTTTCTTGGAACTTTAGCATACTGTTAGCTGTCTTAAAGGGATTCTCTTGTGAGTCTTTCTACCTGTTTGTGACTTTTAGTAGTGAAAACATCAAGTCATTGGGTAGGGAAAATTCAGGCCTTTGGTCCAGTTTATATGGCATTCAGAAAAGGTAAGGCGACTCTTAATTCTCATTTCAAATTCTTGCCTCAACTTGTCTTCGAGTTTCATTGAACTTAATTGATCAACTTCTTATCTACCCCTCCCCCCCCCAATGTCCCACTCAGACCTGGGGGACTGTAAAGCACATATCCTGAATGTACTCAAGGCTCCCTTTCATACTGCTTGGACAGAACAGTAACCTTCAGGAGCTCACTTGGATTATATGAAGCCTTTGCAAATAGGGTTATGGGTCAAACTATATGCATATCCAGCTGTAGTAGATGCTGCTGGGAGGTAACTGTTATAGACTAAATCTAAACACGTTAAAACCCATTCCGCCAGGGCTCAAGCAGCATCTGCAGGTTCTCTTAGGAAATATCCCTATTTCAGAAATTTGCAAGATGACTACATCCTGTTCCATCCACACTTCACTCAAAAGTGTTCTTTTAGAAAAGGTGAGGCTTTGCATTCTGATGTGTGCTTTGGCAGACCTGTTCTACAATGTTTGTTTAAATTGATCCCCTACTATCAGCTTCCTGATTGTGAGTTCACTCCTTGCTGGCTACCAGAAGTTGCATTCATGTTGACAGTCACTGAAGAGCCATACTTATTTGTAAGATAAGTAATCCATTTTTTCTAACCATTACAGACTTTAAGGAAAGAATGGATTGAAAATAAACATAGTAGAACAGCATGCATTTAATGATTTTGTATACAAATTTTGGGTTTTGTAAATGTTGTTGTGCATACCTCATTTAAACTGTGATTTAAATTTCATCTAGATCTGTTAGATTCTTGTAACTGTCAACTGACCCTATCCCCTGTGTGTCTTCCATTCTTCCCTCTGAATTTCCTTTCTTGCGGCAACTTGCATCCCTCTCCATCTCATCTGGTAAAATGATCAGCAGTGAAATAGACAAGGTGGGTGAGCTCCAGTCTTTTATTGGACCATCTTCTGTGGGTGAGAAGTTTTTGAGCTCAAAAAAAGAGCTTTGTGTAAGATTGAAAGTTTGTCTCTTTTACCAGCAGAAGTTGGTCTAATAGAAGATATGCACTCATCCGTCTTGCATCTCTTTCTAATATCCTGGGACTGAAATGGCTATAACACTACATATGCCAGTGAAATAGTTGGTTTAAGTGCCACTTTTATGTATTTGACTTAACATTCTAATGTAGTGAGATTAATATAGTGTGTGTGTGGGGGGGGGGGGTCATGTCATCCCTTGGATATATTGTTTCAGGCTGTCTGCAGAATCAGGAAGATGATAAAGTATTTATTACATTTGATTGATTTGCAAGACTTCAGACGAGCACATTAAGAAGGCCACAGTGTGGTCTGTGTGCTGGAAGTTTGAACTGTGCTCTTCAAAATGGTGAAAACAGGTTCAAAAACCTCAATTTAAAACCAAGTCTCCATTGAGAGGCCCAGGGAAAGTTAGAGGTAGATCCTATAGTTACAGGGTTTACAAGTTTCTAGAGTAGGCCTGATAAGAGGGGTGGGGAGGGTGTGTGTGTGAGTGAGTGAATGAGAGAGAGAGAGAGAGCACGCAAAATAATGTTTTTACATGCTTAGTATATTCTCAGATTTTTTTATTCTAGAATTCATTGTAGTAAGCAGTGTCTCTTGGACAACTCCCATCATTTCCAGTTATATAGTCCACTTCCCTGACCATCTACATCTTTGAATACTCCTGTGGTAACTGCAGCTATTAATTAAATGAACAATTAATACCAGGAAAATATTAATTATATTTTTAGTTAGAAAAAACAGGGAAAACTAGCATTGTGAGACTGGCCAGCTCTCCACTATCATAAGTAGGAACTCAGTGGACATATATCACAGCTGGAGAATTGATGATTTAAGGCACTAGTTTTTAAACTATGAGTTGGGACTCAGTACTGGGTCACAGACCCACAGGTGCTGGGTCATGATCCCCCCCTGCTACTGCCACCACCACCACAAGACTGGAAGGCATTGCTCGAAGATGTAGTTAGTTTGGTTGTGGGCATGTGTGATTTTTCTTTTCAAATGGGTCCAGAGAAAAAAGTCTGAAAACCACTGATTTAGGCATTTGATAATCTGTGACTACTTCAGCCTCAGTATATTTGATTCAGCATGTATGGGCTGATGTTAGAGAGATAATTTAGATGTCTGTGTGATCTGTGATCTAGAATTAATGTGTTTTTAACATTTTGCATGTTTCCAGTGAGGTATGGATAAGTACAGTGTATGAATCAAAATAAACAAATGCTTGACATTTGCTTAGTTGTAGCTTTTAAACGTCCATTCATAGTATGTATTGTGACTTTTAATAATGCATATTGATTAGGATGCATGTGATTTTTCTTGTAATTAACAATCATGTTTTAAAGTTTTGAGAGGCTGGCTAGCAGAGTATCAAAGAATCTGAAAATATGCTAGGTTTCAGTGTGTACAATTTTTTTTACAGTCAATTATCACAAATTATATTACAGTAATGATGGTGCCTATTATTGCAATTTAAACAGCCTAAAATAAATTATTACTTTTATATTTGTAGGTTTCTAATAATCATTGTTGAGTTCGTGAGGGACAGAACAGAAATCAGGATCTGCAAAGTAAGAACAGGTAAGTTAATAATTTTAAGGCCTTTCCGGACTACCATTTTCATTAGTTCTGACACCCCGGCATAACACAGGGCATATGCTTGCTTAAGTTACTTTTTGCTTCAAGTCTGATAGGTGTGTTAAGGTATACCTCTTGGAAAAACATCCACTGTTGATTTAAAAATTTGAAGAATCCACCACAACCGTTGCTAAGTTGTTTCAATGGTTAATGGCCTTCGCTGTCAAAATGTGTGCTCTATTTCTAGTCTGAATTTGTCTAGCTTCAACTTCTAACCCTTGGACTTTATGCTTTTCTGCTAGTTGAAGAGACCTCTGTTATCAAATTTCTGTTCCCAGTATAGGGATTTAGAGACTGTGATCAAGCCGTCTCTTAACCTTCTCTTCGGTAGGCTAAATAGATTGAACCATTGAGACTTACCCTGCAAGGCTAATCATTCTTGTGGCTCTTTTGTGAACCCTCTCTAATTATCTATATCGTGAGTTATGTTTTGGGAGTTTAACTTTCTTGCAATTTGTAAGGGAAATTTCCTCCTGTTAATATCATTTTCTCTACTTTTCAGATTGAGCTACTAGAATATCAGTATTTTACCCTTAGTTTTTGCATGCAGTTATATCTTAAATGTGTAACTTGTCATGAATTTATTATTTCCATTCTTTTGGAGGCTTTGAACTTTATAATGATTATGGTCTTATGTGGTGTTGGTGTTTTTAAATTTCAGCCTTAACTACAATAGCAACATTTTAACATTTATTCCTTCTTGAGTTTATTTACAGTAAGATAAAGAGCCCTCAGTTTTTTTTTTTTTAAAGTATGTCTAAATATTCTGCAGAGGGTAAATAGTGTTTTCTATATCAGTGTTTTTCAAATAAGGGGTCAGGACCCAGTACTGGATTGTGGACCCTCAGGTATTGAGTTGCAGCACATCCTGCTACTACTGCCAAAAGACTGGATGGCATTGCTCAAAGATGTAATTGTTGGATTGTAGGCATAAATGACTTTTTTCAAGTGGGTCCTGAGGAAGAATGTTTGAACACCACTATTCTATAGTATCAGGTTTCCTGAATGTACAGGGCGGTGGGTGTGTGGGTGTGTGCGCGTGCGCGTGTATCAGTACCTGTGAGGTAGGAGTAAGGTGGTGCAGGGAGTTCCCATTCAGCATGTGCATCTGGGAGATTGTAATCAAACTCTCTCATACAAACTGTTGGGATTTTTTTTCCCTTCATTGATGGTAGAGAGGGATTCTCAAGCACCACTTCTTAATACTGAAAATAATGTGGGAAGGGGTATATGGGAAAGTGATTGGATTTGAGAGAGACTGTGGCATGAAAATGCAGTGTGGCAAGAATGAATAAAGAGGGAGACTGGGAATAGAAAAGGGATGAAGGGGGAAGCCCACTAGTTTACCAGCAGCCTCAGTAATGATTTCTGAGCCGCTTACAGCCCTTGAACTTAATTTCCTTTAAATACACAAACTTTTGTGGAGTGAATTGAGAGGTGTTATAGTCAGATTCGAAGTGCTCAAATTACTGTATGGTTAGGCTTCATTCTTTTTTGTCTTGCATCTTTGCATACTTACACACGTCCAAAGGGGGTGCAAATTGCCACTGTTCTGACTTGGCAGTGCTTTATCCTCTTTTACAGAAGTATAAATAATTACAGAAGGTACAGGGAGGTATGAATTAGATAACAGGAACACATGGTATACACCCAAGAGTTCTGAAGCAACTCAAATTTGAGTGTGCAGAACTGCTGACTGTGCTATGTAACCTATCAAGTAAATCAGCTTCTGAACCAGATGACTGGAAGATAGCTGATGTGATGCCAATTTTTAAGAGTCTCCAGAAGCAATCCCAGCAAATACAGGCCAGTAAATCAAACTTCAGTACCAGGCAAATTGGTTGAAACAGAACAGAATTATCAGATACTTAAATGACTGTGATTTGTTGGTGAAGAGTCAACATGGTTTTTGTAAAGGGAAATTGTGCCTGACCAATCTACTGAACTATTTTGAGTGAGTCAACAGGCGTGTGGACACAGTGTACTTAGATTTTCAGAAAGCCTTTGACAAGCTCCCTCACCAAAGGCTCTTAAACTAAATAAGGAGTCCTGGGATGAGATGGAAGGTTCTATCCTGGGTTAGTAACTAGTTAAAAGACAGGAAACAAAAGGTAGGAATAAGTGGTCCAGTTTTCAGAAAGCAGAGAGTTAAAAAGTGATGTATCCCAGGGGTATATACTGGGATCAGTACTGCTCAACATATTTATCCCTATTTCCAGATCATGTATGATGGATAAATAGTGAAGTGGCTAAATTTGCAGGTGACACAAAGCTATTTAAGAAAATTAAGTTCAAAACAGACTGCAAAGAATTACAAAGGGATGTCACAAAGCTGGGTGACTGGTAAACAGATGAAATTCTATGTTGATAAATGCAAAGTAATGTATATTGGAAAAAATATAAGCCCAGCTATACATCTAAAATGATGGGATCTAAATTAGCTGTTGCCACTCAAGAAAAAGATCTTGGCATCTTGGTAGAGTGTTCTCTGAAAACATCCACTCAATGCTCAGCAGCAGTCAAGAAAGCCAATAATGTTGAGAATAATTAAAAAAGGATTAAAGAAAAAGACAGAAAATGTTGTATTGCCTCTCTGTAAATCCTTGGTATGTACATGTCTTGAATACTGTGTGCAGATTTGGTTGCCCCATCTCATAAAAATACATTGGAATTGAAAAAAGGTATAGAAAATAGCAATTAAAATGATTAGGGATGTTGAAAAGCTTCCATATAAGGCAACATTAATAAAACTGGGACTCTTCAGCTTAGAAAAGAGACAACATGGGGCATTTGGAGGGTGGTGGTGGGAAGGTAAAATAGAGGTATATAAAATCATGACTTGTGTAGTGTGGAGAAAGGAAGGAAGGATTTGTTCCTCATTGCACAAGAGATGAACAAATGAAATTAATAGGCAGAAGGTTTGAAGAAACTGAAGGAAATATTTCTTCATACAGCACACAGTTAACGTCTGACACTGCTTTCCAGAGCATGTTGTGGAGGCCAAAAGATTTTAACAGAGCTGAAAAAAGAACTACAGTACATACTTGCAGATGAGCTGATCTGTGCATAAGCCAACCTCCTTCAGAGCCCCCAAAATAGTAAAAATTGGGTGACAAGTGTATAAGCCGAGGTCCACCCGTGGCCTCGGACGCAACCCCCCCCCCGCACCACTGGCTTTCTCCGGAGTCCCCGACACCCTCTCTACCCCCAACACCCCTGCCACCGCTTTTCCTCAGCCTCCTGGACGCCCCTGAAGCCCAGGCCCTAATGCTGGCTACCTCAGGCCAACCCCCCCCCCCCAACTCCCTTACCTGGCTGCTCTAGACACCAGGGTCCCCTCCTTCTCTAACCTGAGCCTGGGGTCTGACTCCCCAACATGGCCACTCTGGCCACACTTTGGGACTGCAGCCCAGATCATGCTCAGTACATTCTAAGGGCTGGAGACTTAATGTGAAACTCCTGGGCTGGGGCTGTCTACTGTATTGACCCATGTGTAAGCTGAGTGCCTGGTTTAAGGGGAATTTTCAGGCACAAAAATCTTGGCTTATATGGCATGTAAGTTCATGTAGTATAGGTCCTTCACTGGCTATTAGCCAGTGTAACAAGGAATTGCTGTTTGTCAGGGACAGGGAATGGCCAATGGGATGGATCACCTGATGATTGCCTGTTCTGTTTGTTCCCTGTGAAGCACCTGGCATTGGCCACTGTCTGAAAACAGTATACTGGGTTTGGTGGACTATAGTTCTGATTCAACGCTGGCCATTCTTTAGAGGTAATGAGGAGAATTATACTTACTGTTTACAGATAAAATTAAATATTAAGTTTTGATGACAATTTTGTTAAAATCATTGTCTTCCTTACTACTTTGTTCTACCTTCTATTTCCTTCACTCTTCTTGTTTGGTTTTGGTTTTGTGTTTTTGTCTTTGTTTCTTTCTCTCTCTCTCTCTCTTTACTTCTTTGCTTTTTCAGGATATCATAATTTTCTGCCCCCCCATTTGTCATGTTAGTCTAATTTCTCTTCAGTCCTCTTTTCTCTCATTTTTTTCTCTTTATGGTTCTCTTCCTTCATAAAATTATTTTCAGGATTACCTTCTATTCCCTTCAAAATCTATTTTATTTTCTCTGCCCAATTATTTCAGGTTTTTCCTACTTCTCTTCTTCTATCTCATCCCCACCTTTGTTCCATTGTTTTATGTCTGAATCACTTTGTCCTGTCTCTCCGTTGCCTTCTTACATGTGTTGCCCCCTCACTGCCCAGAGCAGCTATACACCTAACTTTCGCAGGCCTTAATCACAGCATATGCTGGGCAAAGCCCCTTAAGCCCACCTGTGGGTGGACTGCCCTTTTTCCTTCCATGACTTTCACATATGCGCACAATGTCCCTGGCTCAGCTGTATGTGCATGTGTGTGGCCTCCCCCTCCCCCATGTCTTTTGTGCGTTGACTTGCTAACTGTAGTGCATATGCGATACTTTGGACCTTGCCAGGCTTTTCGTCGTCATTGCAGAATATGGCAGATGTGCGCCCTTCCTCTCACTCTCTCTCCAACTGGATCTCTCAGTGCTTTGAGTAGTGTTTACTCCTTTTCCTGAGTCCCTCCATGACCTGGCATCACTGCTCATATGGGTGCAAGCAACCACGTCTACCTTCCTCACAGCCGTTGCATGTTAGAATATTTGTAAAGCAGCCATGTGGTCCTCTGTCTACCCTTTCCCTGCTCACTATACAATAGCCTCATCAATAGCAGTGGATGCAGCAGGTGACTGCACAGTGCTGCAGTCTTTCACTTGTGATGTGCCCTCACTCCCACTTCCACCCTTAGTACTGCTCACTGTGCCACCCGTGTTTGGAATTCACATATGGACTAGCACTCAGAAGAAATGGAGGTTACTTACTGTAACTGTAACAAGATTAGTGGTTCCTATCTGGAGTCCAATCCCACCTTCTTTCCCCTCTGCTATGGGCTTTGCCTGTTGCTAAGAGGAACCTGGAGGGGAATCAACCCACACGGCCTCATAAGACCTCAGATGCCTCGTATGTTCAGTGCGTGATGTGTGTGAGGGTCAATGAACAGTTCTTGCTCATGGCGAACATGTGTACCCAGATGGGGACTGCACATCTTGAAGAACCTCCCATTACAATGTGTAGAATTCCATTTTCTTTGGATTTTGTTGGTCTACCATGACAATACTCAAAAAACCTCCCTCACATCTGCTTGCACAATTGAATGTGTGTTGCCATAGCCTCAAAGCTGCATGCTTTTCTTTTCTTTTGTTGTATTTTCATTCTCTACTTTCCTCGTTAAGTCACTTTCTGCTCTACTCACATTATAAATCACTTCAGTCTCAATCAGCTGTGCATACTATTACTCCTTCCTCTTACTGCTCATCCTCAGATCAGTTAATGGGTGGTGACCTCTGCTACACAGTATCAACTCTAGGGCTGCCAATCTACCTACTGAGGGGATAGATATATCACTTGTTTAATATTTAGTCTTTTTCTGAAACTCTCTTAAATAATCAAGCTTCATGACCTCTATAAGATACTGAAAACCTTTGGCTTTTTGATTGGAAATGAACTTAAATTCTCTCTTATGACAAATTGTATGTCTGAGTTGATCATAAGAATCTCAGAGGGTCCCATAATAGAGCATAAGTGATTGGGAAGTTGCATGGGATATATACATTTTTGCTGAAACACTGGTTAATGGCAGGAGTTATGCGGTAGTAGTTTTGGATGTAGTTTGTTCCTTAGTTTGCAAGCTTTTAATATTTTTAAATGTTTCTTTTTTTGTGGGGAACTATGGCAAACAGTTGGAGAGCTAGCTTTCTCTCTTTTAACCTGTTTAAAATTAATTCTAGAGGCTGAGTTGCTCTCTGGGAATCAGGTATGGGTTTTCTTGCTGAGGCTTCTGAAAGAAAGGATTGTCTATATGCTATTTGACCATCTTTAGTCAGACTGTAAATAAAAGGAATTCAAATAAAACAAGTTATACTAAGAAAATTCCCATATGCCATGTCTTCCTCCAGTGGGAAATCAACCTGCAAGGCCATAAAATCAAATAGGGATGACAATATATTTCAGCATACAGCTTCCCTTTTGGACGATGGGAAGTTTTAACATACTCTGATTTGCGTCATTGGTCTGTGTGGTAATCATGGCTTCTCCTTCCTGGTTCTTCTGCCTCATGAAATATTTGCTTGCTAGTTAATGATGCTGTTTGGTGACATTACTGATGTTTTTTTCTTTTGTTGAAAATGAACATATCAAAGTTGTGGTTTCATCACTTAAAGCAATCTTTGTACCTTCTGTGGACTCTTTCATTTTCTCTTCCTATGAAATAGTTGAGTTCTGGAAGGAAATGCAGAATAATATTGACACTTTTGTATTTATTTAAACAAAAATGATTAATATGTTTGGGTAATTTATGGGCTACTCTGGTTTCTACTTTGTGAAACAGTACAAACAAAAGCAGGGATTGTATTCAAGTATGAAAGACACCAAGGGTATTGTCTTGTATCCTTTTGTATTCAACACAGCATTTTAGGAGTACACAGAATGTCAGGCACTAGAGGAGCTTTATTCTTCATTTGAGCAATTGATGATAAACTCATTGTTTTTTATTTTTGTTGTGCATAAAGTTGAGACTCTCTTGAAGTATTTTCAGTAATTCTGACAGATGGGGATTATATTATTGATCATGCTAGAAAACCTTATGCTAGCAGGGATATTTCAGAGTGCTGAATTAAACTGTATGTTAGATTTTGTTTTGAAATCTGTGGAAGCCTTACTCCTGTGTTTAATTTTCATTGATGCTTTCAGTCAAGGTTTTTCATCATCAGAAGGAGTCTCTCTGCAGGAAATGGATGGTTCTGAAAAATGAGATGTATGCTTTACATTCTTTAAAAGAATTGGCAAAGTGGTGAATGTAGTGCAGGTGTCTTACTAAAGGGCATGATATACTATAGAGTTGGCAGTTGTGCAAATCCTCACTTTTCCCAATACTGCTGTGCCACACAGCTTGAAGAACCACCTGTTACAGTAAGTAACCTCCATTTGTGCTGGATTTTTGAGGCTCTCTACCATGACCAAGTTCAAAAAAAACCCTCCATCATACCTACCTGCACAGCTGAAAACAGTGTTTCCATGCTCCCACAACTGCATCTTTTCAATCTTTTGTATTATTTTCACTCTTCTCTACTTTTCCCATTAAATCACTTTCTGCTCTCCTCGTGCATACCACAGACTGTGATGTACTGTGAATATTAGCACATCTTTCATGTCTGCCAGCTAAAATTAAACATGACTTTCATTATTCTAACGTCACCTGTTACGAATTAGTACATGTAAGCAAGCATATGGTTATCCATCTGTATAGAAATCAACATAGAAGGCTTGCTGAAGTGTATTTTGAGGAGATAGTGATCATTTGGTTTGCAGAAAATGGTATCTGCTCAAAGGACAGAGGGCAATATTAAAGCAGGAGCAAAGCTGAGAGTTTTGTAAGAGACAAAAGGAAAAGGGAGGGAAACAAAGAAAGAAAAGTGCAAAAAACTGAGGTATAAGAAAAGCAGAGCTGCTAGGAAGGGGGGCATTGCACAGAACCTATTAAACTCTTCTTTTCACCAACAACAACAACAAAAAAAAAATTGACCAACAATCTTCTTCTTCTAGGAGTGTCCCTGTGGGTGCTCCATCAGGTGTCTGTGCAGTTTTGATTGAAGAATTTCAGCAGCAGTGGTAGTTTGGTTTGCTCATGCTTCTCCCTGTGTTTCACTTTTGTCAGTGCCCATGTAGATAGAAGCAAGCTACCAGACCCCACTCAGTTCCTTCTCAACAATCTTCATCCAGAGACGGAGCTCCAACTAATGTCAAGACCAGGCATGGCCAAACTGTGGCTCGGGAGCCACATGCGGCTCTTGAATGAAAAATTGTGGCCCCCGGAAGAACGTCAGTAAATCAGTTTAGGAAAGCAGCCCCAGCCTAGGAGTTCAGGAGGATGTAAGGGATGGTGGGGAGAAGTGTGGCATGGTCGGGGACGGTAGAGAGAAGTGCAGCATGGTTGGAATTTTAAATAACTTTCCACTAGCCTGCAGTCTTCTACATCAAGCAGCAGCAAAGTTTTTAATGTATGTAAGCCTAACTTTCGTGGTAACTTAAGTAATTATTAGAATCTGACATTAGTAGGATCAATATTTGTCCTCTTTTTATGATAAAATTAAAGTGTGCAATGAATTTTAAACTTAGTAATTTTGGAGTAGGTAAAAGTATATGGCTATATGCCTCAGTATGGCTCTTGAAGGTTTAATAATCAACTTGTGTGGCTCTTGAGTTCCATAAGTTTGGCCACCCCTGGTCAAGACTGATAGCTATGCTTCAGTATTTAAAATAGTTCAGGGTAGTCTTTAGTAGCTTACTTATGTTTTACCCATCCCTTTCTCCCCATTTATTTAAATACATGAATAATAAATTAGTGTGTGTATTTTTCCTTTAACATTTATATTTAAAGATTGAATAATTCTTAATATACTTAATGTTCACTGTTGAACTGTTATATTTGAGTCATGGACTGGGCTTCATTAGGCTTCTAGCACTGCCTTTCTTGCTGGAAAGCAGTTCTGGTTGCAGACAGACACTTCAATGCTTTTGAATCCTAGGAAGGAAATGCATCCTGCATAAGTGCTCCCATTGCACTGATTTAAAGCCTTGCACCAGGAAGAACAGAGACCTACATCTCAACTTCTATTAAATGAACAAGCTCTGCGCTCGACAGCCAAGTCTGGTCTACATGTCCCCTTTGGATGACCATCTCTGGTGACTTCACCATTTTCACAGCAGAAGCCTCACTTCTCCAGATATGTAGCAAAGAAAAGATCGTGGACTTTGCCTCTCAAGAAGCCAACAAAAAATGTGATCTCCTACCTGCTGTAGGTTCTCAGTACTGAGTACACAATGGCTTAGTGCTTACAAGGCACTGGGATCTTCCAGTACTATGTGTACAGTGAAAGCCAGTCACTGCAAGTGGGCAGCTTGGAATTCAGGTGCAAAGAGAATCCTGCACTCTCCTCTCTGGCACTATGACACTGTACACAGACTATGGCACAACTTCATGGCCTGATCATGCAGAGCACTCGGTTGTCACCACTGGCATCCACAGCTACCACAGCATCATCTGCAGTGACCACTTCTGTACTGAAGCCATCAGCACCTTTTCTGACACCAGCTTAAGGTGACCAGATAACAAGTGTGACAAATCTGGTGAGGGTGGAGGGCGATAACACCGTTCCAGAATTTACAGGTGTCTGCAATCCTGCTTGAGAGCAGGGTTGACTTTCTGATCCTTGAGTAACACCTTTCTTCTTATACAGAACATGCCCTTGCTCTATGTGTTTTCCCTCATGCCCCCACTATTGAGGGTAGTATCCAAAATAAGTGATGACAAGGCAAGGGCATCCTAATAGCTCCCATGTGGCCCAGACGAACTTGGTACTTGCACCTGTTGAGGCAGCAAATGCACCACACACTCTTCCACTTCTGCTGAATCTTCTATTGCAGGTGCTGGACAGGTTTACATGGTTGCATCATAATGAACGGATGTGCCTGGAGCAGGTGAAAGACATTATTGAACAACAGAATGACAACCACATGTAATGCATGAATTCTGCATCTGGTGCCAAACAAACAAATTTACCAATGATTTTATAATACATGCTAGAACTAAAACTCCAGCCTCTCTCTTAGCTCACTTAGAGTACCGCTAACCACTATTATCGCTTTTTACTACAAGATGGATGGAATATTCATACTTGCCTATCCTATTACCATATTCTTTCTTAGGGGTATCAAAAATGTCTTCTGTGAAATATGAGTACCTACCCCACCTGGGAATTTGGTCTTGGTACTATGCTGTCTTTGTGGATCTCTGTTTGAATAAGTAGCAACATGCTTTCTAATGCTTTTGTTTAGTGAAAGTGTATTCTTAATCATCACATCTGCCCAATGAATGGCAGAGTTAGGGGTACTCATAGCATACCCATCTTTTTCAAGGACGAGGTCACTATATGACATTGTTCTAAATTTTTATCCAAAATACCCTCTTTGTTCCACCTGAACCAATCAATCCATCTTCCATTAAACCTCGTGGGAGCACACAGGATGCAGTATTGTACACTGTGCATGTCAAACATGCATTAGCGTTCTACCTTGACCACCAAGACCTTCAGGCAGTCACCAAGACTTTTTATTTCAACTTCAGCATGATCTGAAAGTTCAGCCATTTCCAAGCAGATATCTTTTTTTGCCACACCCTGATGGAGAGATTACTCACACTGGGCAGTAACTGAAATTCTTTGAGTGCTCCTTTACCTATTCTCCTACCTTCTATTTTGTGTTTCTCTCTATGAATTGGTGGTATGGAAGGAAGTGAGGGAGGTCTGGTCACACAACACTAGATAGGTGTTGACAACAGCATAATGATAAGAGTCCATGAGTGACCTGGATGACCACTGTTGCTGAAGTTCTTAATCAAAGGCACGGGGATGAACCATCCACTGAAGTAAAGCAGCCACAGAGGCATTATCTTAGAGAACCTGAATTATTTCACTTGAGTAGCCTTTCGTTGTGTACCTAAAACTTTTATTTTTGTTTTTGGTATCACCTTAGAATCTGAGCACCTATTATTTTTAAAACACAAAATTTATTTAGGTTGAGTTCCAGTAAACTCCACATACATGCGGAGTCATTCTTGCATTTTTGATTCAATGTAGGTAGCAAGGGGTGTGTGCAAAAAAAAAAAAAGTGTGTGTGTGTGTGTGTGTGTGTGTGTGTGTGTGTGTGTGTGAGGGATGAAGTTGTCTTGCACAAACACAAGTAGTGGGAGCTGCTGACAGTTAACTGAAGCTGTTTGCTCTGTCACTTCTGTAAAGCCTCTGGCCAAATGATAGAGGCTTTCTTCACTTGAATGCCTCCAGACTTTCCCTCCTCTGAAGGTTTTCCTTAGTGATGACAGCAGTTAAGAATATATTTGTCCTATTCCAGTTGTTGTAACAGGCTCTCTCCAGCAGCTAATCTTTTCTCCATAGCAGAGAAGAGGATCTGAGCCTACTTGGCTGACGTTTTGCTGGATCACAGGTTCTCAAAGTGGAGGTTGTGAATGGGTTCAGGCAGTTGTGACAGTGCCTTTTTTTCGTGATTGAATGGGAGGATGTTGTGAAATTTTTTTCTAGGGTGGTATGGGCTTTTGGTATGGAGAAGATAGAGAACCACTCCCATACTTTTAGAGCAGCAATCGTAGCTGGTTTTTTAGTGCTTTCATAGCTGTTGTGGGTGTTGTCCACCCTCTCACCCCCCCCCCCCAGCAAAATCTTCCACTGAACCTCCATCTTTACAGGCCCACAAAAGTTCAGTGCCTTCTCTTACCTTTAGGAGGCTTTACAAAAGTGTCAAGAGCTGGAAGTCAGCAGTCTTTTTTGTAGTGTAGTCTCTATCCCTCACTCACTTGGCTTTGACATTTGTCTCCTATCACCTGTTTCCTCAAGAATGTACTCTTCTTTCCTTCTGTTGAGGGGATGGAATGGACAAATACTTCTAAATGGAAACATCAGGCACGCTGCTTGTCAGATAAAAGGGGTGTTTTTGTGACCTGTAAAATAGGGCAGTGTTTGGCCTTGAAGTAGGAGTGCTACCTAGGGAGTCAACCAGCTCTATTCCGTGTGACCTTAGGGTGTCCGTCGATAGTGTCACATTCTAGGATAAGTGCAGCCCGTCCACAGTTGACATGTGCTAGGATCACAAAACAAGATGATATAGCTGCTGAGGTAAATCAAGCTATAAATCTGATGAAAAAAGTGGTGAATATTTGATATTTGTTCACTAATGCTCCTCTGTGTATTCTAAACAGAATATTTCTTTAAAGTGCAGTAAGTCAAAAAAATGACTTAAAATACCACCTGTTGGTGGTAATGCATGAACTAGAAAGAACCCAGATTTTTTCACATTCCATATTGCTTGTATTTAGTTGGAAAAAATACCTTTTTTTAATATGTAAACCGAGCAGATTTGATCTGGAACTATTGAGAGGAAATAAATACAGAATTTCATAAAGCAGGTTTTAAATGTTGCCTTGCTCTGAAAAGAGACTCTAAGTAGTTCAGTTTCCTTACTTTTTTCAAATTTTCAGATTTCCCAGTAGAACATTGTTTAAAACATGGCAATAGACTTGTTCAAGATTGTAGTCTAATCAAAATAGATTTATGCTCTGTGTTGAACATAAAATTTTCAGTTTAAAAATATGTATGCATTTATGCTGAGGGAGAAAAGGATCTAGTGCCACTCAGACACCAAATGATGAAGTAGAATGCTGCTTGGAAGGTAAATAGGTTGTCTGCATTTAAAAACCGATTTGTGACTTATTCCTAGGAAAAGTGATGTCTGCTGCCTGACCCATCCCTTCTTCCTCTTGAGAATTGAAACACCATTCTTGATTAGTGATAATTTTATCATTTTGGTGTCTCAGTTCTGCAGACACTTGTACGTGGGCTTAACCGTATGCATGGGGTTAGTCTCATTGACTTTAGTGGGACAGACTACTGTAAGGTTAATCAGATTCAGTTGTTTGCGTGATTGTGGCCTAGAAGCTGAAACTTTAGGACACTGGATTAATCAAACTGATATCAGTTAAACATATCAATTTATAAGAAAATTCTAGTTTGTGTCCCTAGGTACTTGGCATACTGCCTTAATTTATGTTAAAAATCTGGGCATGATAGTTGATTTGGTGGTGGGATCCAGAGAAACACAAATATTGGTCTTTCTCTCACCTTCCATATTGTATTGCTTAATGAATTCATGGACAGAATGGAGGACAGCCTGGTATCTACCCAGAGAAGTTCATCACAGGTATTCAGTTATGTTACCAGCTGGTTATTATGGAGCTGGGAGATAGAAAATTGGGTCCTTCTGCACAATTCCCCTAGCAGCCTCTGCAACATTTTTGGCTCATGTGCCCATATTAGACATTTAGAAAGTGGCAACATGGTTGTCATGTTACATGTTTGCCTCCTACTGTGCAATCTCTCTGCAATCTAGAGACTGTGCTAAATTTGGATGAGTGGTTCTCCAGTCCCTGTTCAAATAGACTTCTAATTTACCTGCAGATAGGACTGCTTGTGGTGCATGTGGGCAAATGCAAGACGAGGAAGAAATGATTACTGATCTTTTTGTGACTTGTATTGTTTGAGATGTGTTGCATATGTCCATTCCTTGGTCCACCTTCCTTCCCCTGTCTATCACAGATGTTCCAGTAGGAAGGTACTCAGAAGTTTCTGAACTTGCTCAGCCCTTTATGCTTCTGTAATATGTGTGAGCCCTAGTCTACACTTACTTGGATTTTTGATGGCAGATACGCAAGGCGTGTAAAATACCTTGCGTATCTGCTGGCAACAGTCTAAGCTGCCAGGACACACTCAGGAAAACCAACCGCAAATGGCTTGTGGTCGGCTTTCAGCTATTTCTTTTAGGGGGCAGGACCTCCAGAGCCGACTTCCAGAGCGTAGCAGTGAGTTCATATTTGCTGCTGAATTGCACCTGGAACACTGGGCTGATGGTGGTGATTTTGCCGCCGTCAGTGTAGACATACCCTGAGACAGACATATTTTGGGGTTTTTTGCTAAGTCTGGAACTGGAGCATTATTTCTGCCTGTGAGATGCATGAAAGGAAGATAAATTATACAGTTAGTAAGGTTACCATAAAATCTGCAATTGTCAATCTGTATTGGTCAATTTTAAAGTGACATTTTGTTTTAGTTTCACAAAAAGAGCCATAAAGCTGAAGTTGAAAATGAACATTCTTTTCTTTTTTACTTATAGTGATATGATATATATCCAATAATAAAAGGAAATACCTCAAATAACTTTTCTCTTGTGATTTACTATAAACAGATCTTAGAGAAGCCACAATCATCTAAATAAGCATAACATATGAGCTCTTGTTTTTATTTGTTTGTTAATCTGTCTTACAATATGCTTTTAAACACCTTATGGTTTAGGTCAGGATATGCTCTTTAGCATTTGGAAGTGCCATTTTCAGACTGACAGGCTGACTTTTAAGTCTAGAAAATAGCCTAAATATAAAATCCCTTTCTTCTGTGCATTTTCTTTAATTTTATTTTAGACAAATTGGGGTAATTTTAATATTTTTTTTATTTATTTCACATCCCCACTTGTTGCTGAAAACAGAGAGCCTAGTGACATCAGGTGACTATACTAGCTAAAGGAGAGGAGACTCTGTAAAGAACATATAGACTTAACTAAAACTGGCTAACAATGTACTGGACTCCCTTCTCCTATAAGCCAGTGTTCGTGAAACCACGGGTCGCGACCTAGTGCTGGGTTGCAGACTGATTTGTCCTGGGTCACGGCACTGGCTGGAGGGGAGGGGTGTTTGTTCCACTCAGCCAGGTTAAAAACCACAGCTTCGGCTAGCGGCGCCTTCCATTGATCAGCCCCCACCCTTTCCCAGTCTCCCATTCACAGCTGGCGATGCCTGTCAGAGCCCTCGGTGCCGCCTTTCACCTTTCTAGTTCTGCTGGGGGGTTTCCTAGTTGCTGCTGCTACAGGTGGTTGTGGAGAGAAGAGCTTCTCTGCAGCGCCTGCTCTGTTCCTGGGGTTTTGCCTTGCCCGGCTTAGAGCATGGGGTAGTTTCTGGGCTGTGCTTTTCTCATTTCTGCTGTCCACACTCCTCCTGGAGCTACTTTTGTCTTCTGAGTGAGCAAGCCTGTCCCATGCTGCCGGCCTCCCCCCCCCCCCCACCCGCCACTCGTGCGTGCCGTGGGAATCACAGATGTGACCATTTTCAAGCTCCTAGAGCTCTTTTCTGCAGTAAGTTTGTGCCCTCCATATTGCAGGTTTTTGAAAGCATGTTCTGGGGAAAGGGGCTGCTTGCTGCTGCCCCCCCCCCACAGCCACTGACTGCTACCCCGAGCTGCTTGGGGGCAGGTTAATGTCCTGCCTTTGAGTGCACGAACCCGAGTTAGTTTTGAGCAGCGTCCTCAGTGACAGTCTCTGGTACTTAGGAGCAATGTTCCCTCTTAATTAGTTGTAGACTGTGTGCAAACAATTTTTGTGT
Source organism: Podocnemis expansa (assembly GCA_007922195.1). Taxonomy (NCBI): domain Eukaryota; kingdom Metazoa; phylum Chordata; order Testudines; family Podocnemididae; genus Podocnemis; species Podocnemis expansa. Next base: position 90,224,995 of record ML681963.1, on the reverse strand, counting down.
GTGCAAAAACTCTTCTTTGTTAGCACCAATATTAGCAGTATTGAATTTTTTTCTGTGTACTTCATTTTGTTGTGTGCGCAAGTGTCAGCACCTGTGTGCACGCACACAGCTTAGAGGGAACAGTGCATAGGAGGGCCAAGGGGGAGTTAGGGGGCTGTGGAGGGAGGCATGGGGACAAGGAGACTGGGTAGGGGCTGGTGGTGGCTGGGTAGTGATAGAGGGGCCCATGAAGGGCTGGAATGGGGACTCGGTGGGGGTCTAGTGAGTGATGGAGGAGGTTGGGGGGCTGGAGTGGGGTGTAGGGATGGAGGGGGTGGGGTGGGGCCTGTGGGGGGGTGGAGTGGCAACCTGGGGGAAGGGAGCTTAGGAAATGGTGGCTGAGGAAGAAATGGGGAAAGAGGGGTCTGATGTGGGCACTAGTGGGCAAGGTTTGGGTGATGTGGATTTGAGGCTGTGCTGCATTTGTGAGGAAGTTCCAAAGGGGCAGCCATGTGAGTCCAGTAAAGCAAGACTCCTTGTTTTATTTGTGAGGAGAGAGCTGGTAGGGCTCAAAAATGCCTATCTGGACTGGGGCCTGCATTTGCATGAAGGGGACTCAGACAAATAGGGTGGGGGTCCGGAGACTGAGAGGGTTCTGCGGCACATCAACTTGTACTTTAATTGTTGGGTCATGATCATAAATATTTTTTTCAACTGGGTCCCAAGAAAAAAAGTTTGACAACCACTTCTATAAGCCCTTTTCCTCCAGGCTTTGAAAGCCTGTGTGGGATCCAGGAATGAAGTGAGTGATCCTAGCTGGCAGGGTGTTTTACTGCTTAAAATTCACCAAGTAACTTATTCTCAAATGGAACACTCCTGTCATTATGTAATACCTTTCAAACATGAACGGAGTCCTTTCATTTTTAACTGAATTTTTACTTAAAGTGGCTTTGAAGAGCTCAACTAGTCAGGAAAAACTCTTAGTAAGTCCATCACTGGAGTTTTTGTCTTTTATAAGAATAGTAAAAATGTACATACAGAAAACAATAGCTGCTTAGTGTTGAAGTAAAATTCTAAATACTAGAGTGGCATAGAGATGCAGTTTGTCAACTTTTTTTCACTTTTAATACAGTTTAAATTTTAATTTCCCTATATTATGCATGAGTAAAATCTTACATATGTGTAATATGCTATCAGGCCTGGTAGTTCTCTCACTGATAAGCCCCACTGGTGATAACTATTTTAAAAGGGATAGCCATGTTAGTCTAGTCCAGTGAAAAAACAAGAAGGAGTTGTGTGGCACTTTAAGACTAACAGATTTATTTTTTGCATGAGCTTTCGTGAGTAAGTACCATTAAAGAGGCCATAGAGCAGTCTCACTTGTTTAAAGCTAAAAGCGTTATGATTGGATATTGCCCAAAAATATGTCCACTTTTCTAAACGTTTAAACAGCTGCTTGACAAATATTTCTTTCATGAATTGCAGAATCAGTAAGTGTGTGACATCTTTGACTAGTTCTGTCATCCTGTAATCAACAGAAGTAGGTAACAAAATATTTAGCGGCAAAACAAAACTAGTTCAACAAAAATGAGATTTTGGATTGTTTTTAAATCTGTGCAGGCCTGTAAAATGATAGTAATAAAATCAAGGTCGCTTCGCCCCCCCCCCCCCCGCAAGTGAATGTGTTGAAAACAGATGAAATATTCTATAAATGTGCTAAATCCCTCAGCTAAATCACACCAGTAGTTGCATATATGTCTTCTAATAATTTTTATTCAAAAAAGAATCTTGTACAGTGGTTGTAATGGCATTTAATCTGACATGGCTTCAGAAGTATTTTAAGAACAAAGCAAGCAGAAAAAAGTTTTAAGTGGCCAGAGGATTGAAACTGAAGCTTTTCATTCACCATATTGTTAGCCTGGTAGGCCTTTTTGTTTATATTTGCTTGAAATTATGCAAAACAGAAATCAGTAGGAATATTTACTGACTTTAGAAAAATACGTGCTAAACTGTTGAGGGGAAAGGTGTTCTTTTCTCCTTCATTGGAGTTAATTTTTAGGATATGTAGCCATTAAAACAATAATTCCTGGCACTTTAAAGTGTAGCTGCAGTTATTCTCTTCACCAGAAAATATCATACTCAAGTTAGGAGCACTGAGCTACTGAAGTACAAACATCTATAATCAGAGTGGTGAGCTTAGAAGTTATAGATGGAAACGAGCTATTAAGGTAACTGCATAGTTCTCAAGCTTAGCTGAGTTGGGACCCCAGTGTCTTTAAAGTTATGAATGTTACAGTTAAATGTTTTTGATCAAAACAAAAAGTTTGACCTTCTAAATTAAAATGTTCCATTTTTGTTGTATTGAGCTGAATCAGAATATTTTGTTTTGAGTTAGTTTGGTATTAAACCACACAGGCCTGTGGTGCCTCATGGGAGATATAGGTTAGATGCTTCATGCCTTCATTCCTCCCTTGGGTAAGCTCCCTGATTTGATTACATTTGCCATGTCTTGGCAGAGAACATGATACACAGTGGGAGATGTAGTTCTGTGAAGGAGCCAACCCCATAGAAGAGGATGGGGAAATCAGGAACCTGAACCTTGTCTCTTGTGAGGCACCATGGCATCAGAGGCAGATTAAAAACCTCAGTTCAGTTCAACAAACCAAAATGCTTCAAATCAGGTATTTCATTTTGATTGTCCTGACTGACTGAATTAATTTATTTTTTGGGCAAAATAAAAATTTGAATAGGGAAAATTTAGACTTTGCAGAAACAGCAGTTTCTGTCAAAAATCATTTTAATAGAAAATGCTCAATCAACTCATATTGTGCAATTCTTTTCATGATAACATATTCAACCCACAGTACATTCTCATTGATCCTCTTGCTTTTATGTTAAAGTAGAGTATTTTTGGTAGCAAGTCTAAAAGAATGTTCAGATTTGTACAATATATGCTTTTACGAATGTATTGCAAGTACTCTTTCTTTTGACTGGCAAGAGAATTTTGTTAAACTTCTGGTTATGGGAGCTGTTCAAAAATAGGGCTTCAACACAGGAGTTTCCCGTAGTGGCTCAGAACAGTGGTATATCTAGTTCACTGTCCTGTTTATGAAAGTGGCCATTGTGAGCTGCTTCATGGCACAAAAAACTGTGTTGTAAATTCTGGTATGATCAGTTATGGATCCTCTGTACAGAATTATCTTTGACCTCTTTTCCATTAGGGGTTGGCTTTGACTTAACCAAAGAGAGGTTTATATTGCTTGCAACCTTTAGGAAAAAATTAAAAACACATATAATGTTATTTGGGTTATTCCCATTATCTGCATAAATGTTAGGTGGTGGTTTTTTTTTTTTTTCTTTCTTTTTTTTATAAATCCCATTCAACTTCTTATTTTCTGGTACTGAATGTCCTTGGCTAATCATGCTTGTACAAATGTTGCCTTCTGTAAGGTTTATGTTTGTGGCCTTTTAGTTTCATGGAATGTTCCTGTCTTGCGTGGTGAGGAAGATCAGTAATTCATTAAGGATCTGTCGTAGAGGTCTGACGTGAGGGTTGTATGCGGTGCCCAGTGGCGTTCTATTGTGTTCTTTTTTGGGCCTTTCTTGTAGTAGTTGACTGCTGTAGTAGTTGACACATCAACCCTACTCTATACTGAAAACCTACTGATTGGTTATCTACATCCCTTGAGCTTCCATCCTAAACAGACCACACGATCCATTGTCTACAGCCAAGCCCTAAGATATAACCACATTTGCTCTGATCCCTCAGAGAGAGACAGAAGTCTTCAGGATCTCTGTCAAGCTTTCTTAAAAGTACAGTACCTACCTGGGGAAGTAAAGAAACAGTTTGTCACAGCCAGACGGGTACCCTGCAGTCAATTACTACAGGAAAGGCCCGAGAAAGAAAACAATAGAATGCCACTGGTCACCATATACAACCCTCAAGTCAGACCTGTAGAAGCAATCATTAAGGACCTCCAGCCTATTTTAAAAGAAGATCCCTCACTCTCTCTAGTCTTGGGAGACAGACCTCTCCTTGCCTACTGACAACCCCCGAACCTTAAACAGGTACTCACCAGTAACTACAGATCTAACAACAGAAACATTAAAGCAGGCACATATCCCTGCAACAAAACCACGCTGCCAACTTTGCCCACATATCCTTCAGGGTCAAGCTGTGTTCCAGGGACAGAGAGGGGTTGGAGGCAGCTGGAGCCCTTGCCATACTTGTGCCTGAGCTGCCCCACTCCCTGCATGATTAGCGCTGCTCTGCCTGTGCCCCCTGTTCATCTCTGCTGCCACTGCGTGTGGACAGGACACAGGGAGTGAGTGACCATTAGGTACATGTGTGGCAAGGACTCCTGCTGCATCCGAGCCCCACCCAATGCAGCTCGACCCTGCAGGACACTGGGCAGCCAACATGCCGGAGGTGCTGAGCCGAGCCTCTCACAGTGTGCTGCCAGCCAGGAGAGAGCCCTGTGTGCCAGAGGAAGGCAGCTCTTTACAGTAGTGGCAGTGCAGAGCGATCTCCCCAGTGGGGCTGGGTGGCAGAGCAAGTCTGTAGCGACTTGGGTACCCATGGATGTCGGCTGTTCAGAGCTACGCCTCCCACCAGTTGCTCTCCCCTGCTGCCGCCCCCCCCCCCGCTCCCCCTTGAGCCAGAGTGCAGAGGGGAGAAAGGTGAAAGGGTGCTGGCCCCCAACCAACACTCCTCAGCAGCCAGCGTCATTTTAAGCGGGGATTTCCCTAACACCTCTCCGCCCCTGTGTAACTGTCCTGAATTTCCCAATACTCTCCCCAGTTGTCAGCTAGTAAAGAGTGTCATACCAAATTAGTGAGCACCCGCTATAACTTCCTAAACCTCCCCGTACATTTCTCTGTCGTCCCCCCCCCATTTCAAGTCCTGGGGAGAATACTGGTTTTAAGTTTCCCTGGACTGCTACAGCTGGAGGAAATTTGAAAGGAGCCCAGTGCATCTATAGTAGCAGCAGGCTGTTTCTCTGCTACTAGCACCCAAGGCTCGGACTACCGGATACTAAGGCCTGGAAAGGAGGACAGGGAAGTATGAGAAGAACATTGGAGGACACGTGTAGTATTAATGTAAAATTCTTTTGTTTTTAGGGGGGCCTGGAATGCTTCCCCCTGAAAACAGAGTGTTCTGGGGCTTTCCAGCATACTTAAACACCTGTAAGTAAAAGCCAGACAGAATCATGTATTTTTGAAATGCCTGCTGAATGGAGAATGTGAAGCTAAAAAGGAGGACATGTCCTCCTTTTGCCTGACATCTGGTAATCCTACCCAAGGCCCACATCCTTTTAAATTTTCTGGGTAGTAGGGAGCAGCCTGCAGCCAGCATAGTTTGAAATCTTCCACCACTGCTACCACTCCCAGTAAGAGGAAAGAAGCAGTGGTTCGAGATTTCAAGGACACTGGCCCCCTGCTACCCAAACCATTGATGGACAGTTAGGCACTAGTGCCTGCTGGTCTGCTGCAGCAGTGAGGCTGTAGGAGTCAAAGGACACTCACAGATAGCTCTCTTCCCTGGCTGCTGTGACTGGCAGGCCCCTGCCTGAACCTCAGCCTCAGAACAATGTACAAATCTCTGGTCTGGGAAGCTCCAGCAGGTAAGGGAGAGGGGGCATAATTTGGGGTTGTGGGGGTTTTGGAGGAAGCACAGAGGGAGGGTGAGCCGGCTCTGCTCCTTCTTGACCATGAGGGTGAGTCCCAGAACCTTTCCCAGAAGGGGTGGCCTGAGACTGGGCCTGTTTTTGTGGAAGGATTGGGGAGGGAAGAGCACGCTGTGGGGCTCTTCCAAGGCAGTAGGCTTGGGCACCAGTGGCTGCACATTGGTAGAGAGCAGGCTGTATGGAACTGAGAACCCTTTCCCAGTCATACAGGGGAGCTGGGATCTGCCTCTGCCAGGGGGGCTACAAATACACGTATTGGCCCCCAAGTGCCAGAGAGGCAAGGCAATTAGTACAGCACTGGCAGTGGCCGCTTCAACACTCCAGCCATGCCTGGTGGCTTATAGTACATGTACAGGCTGGGAGATTATGCACAGCTACACAACAGGGTTCACAGACAGACCCTCATGTAGCTTCAGCAGTGCAGTGGGATTGGGGGGGGGGGGGGGCTTAATTTAAAAGTCCCTTCTGGACCTGCTGCTAAGTATCCCAAGCCCTTCAACTGCCCTCTTTTGCCTCCCCCACCAGCACCCAAGAGCCATGTCCCATGTCCCCAATCAGTATAGTCCTACACCAATAGTGTATATATAATTACAGTACTATTAGAACATTACAATTATTCATGTATAACATCCTGTGGCAATAAACCCATGTAAAGCTGGAAAATATGGATTGTTTTGTAATGAGAAAAAAGTGATGGCTCTGACTTGCATCACTTATTGATGTGGGTTAAACTGGAGAGCATTAAAATTTTATACTTTTATGAGAAGAAGTAATTGGTGGGTCATGGTCATAAATAACTTTTTTTTTCAACTGGGTCCCAAGAAAAAAAGTTTGATAACCACTGCCCTAGGCAACCCATTCCAGTGCTGCACCACCCTCCTAGTGAGAGAGTTTTTGCCTCTAATATCCGTTTTTCCTAGACGTCCCCAGCTGCAGCTTGAATCCACTGCTTCTTGTTTTGTCCTCTGTCACCAGTGAGAATAGCCTCGCTCTAGCTCCTTCCTCTTTGGAACATCCCTTCAGGTACTTGAAGGTTGCTATCAACCCCCCGCGCCCCTGGCTTCTCTTCTGCAGACTAAATAAGCCAAGTTCTTTCAGTTGCTCCTCATAAGTCATGTGCTTGCATCTCCCTTATCATTTTCATTGCCCTCCACTGGACTTTTTCTAATTTGTCCACACACTTTCTATAGTGGGGAGACCAAAACTGGACACAGTATTCCAGATGTGGCCTCACCAGTGCTGAATAGAGGGGAATAATCAAGTCTCTTGATCTGCTGGCAATACTCCTACTGATGCAGCCCAATATGATGCTGGCCTTTCTGGCAACAAGGGCACACTGTTGACTCATATTCAGCTTTCCGTGCACCATAACTCCCAGGTCCTTTTCTACAGAGCTGCGACTTAGCCAGTCAATCTCCAGCCTGTAGTAGTACATGGGATTTTTCCATCCTAAGTGGAGGACTTTGCACTTGTCCTTGCTGAACCTCATGAGATTTCTTTTGGCCCAGTGCTCCTATTTGTCTAGGTCTCCCTGAATCCTGTCCTTAGCCTACAGTGTATTTACCATTTCCCCACCATCTTGGTGTCATATGCAAATTTACTGAGCATGCAATCTATCCCATCATCCAGATCATTAATGAAAATGTTGAACAGAATTGTCACCAAAACTGACCTTTGGAGTACTCCACTTTGTTACTGGTTGCCAGCTAGGCACTGAGCTGTTGAGCTCAATGATCTAGCCAGCTTTCTGTCCACCTTATGATCCACTCATCCAAACCATACTTCCTTATCTTGCTGATAAGAATGCTGTTATTGTGATTCAAACTGTGTGGAACAGCAGGTAAGTAGGTGGTGAAGTTGTAAGGAGAAAGCCCGCCTAATTCTCTATTCAGACCCAAGGTAATGGTTTCACATTTGCCTATGAACTCTAACTCTGCAGCTTCTCTTTGAAGATTTGATTTGACATTAACTAGTTAAAGTGCTGAAACAGGCATCTTTCACTGAGTGACTAGGGAGATTGAAGTATTCCCCTATTAGTTGTTGAGTTTTGCTGTTTCTGATATCCAGTTTATGTCCATTTATTCTTTTGCACAGAGACAGTACAGTTTAGCCAATGTATGAGGCAAAGAGGCATTGTTAGCAAGTCATATATTGTGTTGGTGGATGAGACTAAAGTTTTTTGATTTTTCTCCAGCTGTTTTTATAATTTTGAAGTGAGAGAGTCCTTCGAAGTCTCTTTAAATACAAAGGGAAGACTTTATATTTTATATATATGTGGATGTATATGTAATTCTATTGACAATATGGTCATTCAGGAATTGTGAGTAGCACAGCTGCCTAAAGAGAGAGCAAGTAGGTGTGGCTGAAGGCCACAAAACAATGCATGAGCCTTCGTTCAAATTCTAAATTGCTCTTTGATTTGATCATGTCCATTGCTGAACTGTTATTTGATTTGGTCCTGTACATTACTACTCACAAATATTTATGTGAATAGGTTTTCACATAAAGATATGTGAGGAATGGCCATTCTTCATGCATATACCTGTCTTCTCATGCAGACAAGGGTGTGTTCATATGTGAACAGGTGATTTTTCTTCTTTATTAAAATGTAGCCACAAGATAAGAACCAGACACTGTTACCATTGACACAGCATAAGTCACTACAAATTAACAGTTTATGAGGAATCCAAGACTGGAATATGGCCCAAAGTGTCTTTGGCATACTTATGAATAGCAACTACTTTTCCACAAAGTAGAACTGGTTTGGGAATCATTTGCGAACTGGAAAAAGTGGTAAATTCACAATGAATAATTTGCTTAGCTGTAATAGCTATACTTTGCTGAGAAAGGCTTAGCCAATTGTCTTGCTAGTTGATTAATATGTTTGTTATCACTGTCTGTCTGAAAGAACTGATTTTTTTTTTCCCCTGCTCTATTCCTTCTAATCCAATTTATTTCTCTATCAGGAATAGGCATCAGCCATTGACTTGTAAATGTATTTGCTTTCAATTATTTTTAAAAATTGTGTTGGACTGTTAAGTGAATATTACAGGGTTAGCATGTTTGAACATTGTTGCTTTTTATCACTTCCAGTTTGACAGTTAGTTTTCCTCTGTGTATTATTTAGTTACATGTGAAGTAAGTCAGACACCAAATTAAGGGAGAAGTTGATAGGAAGAACAGTCAGTGCCAAGGAAAGCTGGATCTAGCAATGTGTGGCTTGCAATTTAAGTATACCATTTGACCATTGCTCCCTCAAAAAGAATATTTCTTAATAATATGATTAATATAATGCAAGTTTATTTGAAGTTCTTGGTTTTTTGTTTTAATTGCTGGTATTTAGCATGCAGGAGCTCCTTAGTTTTAATTTGTAATTTTATTTATTTAGAAAATACAGGAAATAACTCTCAATTGAAGAAGCTAGTCTAGGATAGGATTTGGCAAAAAAAGGTTTTATTTTATTTAATCCAGTGAAAATTACAAACCATGCCTTTTCTTCACCTGTTTTCTATAGAAATTCCATACTACTTTCAAGGTTGCATTTGGTTTTTCACATCTTATAGCTTTTGTGTGCATTTTGTCCTGTCTAGTATTGCTTTGTTTTGAAGATGTAATAAAAGTTTTGAAAGTAACGAAAGGTAATAAGAAATCAAAGAAATATCCCAAGAAAGGGGGAGAGAGCCCTACACAATATATGATTTGTGTAAATAAGAGAATATATGTGAGTCTGTGTGTGTCAATGTTCAAATTTAGGTATAGTTGCAAACATGGAAATAAAAAAGTTATTGCATGGAGTATCTGCTTATCTGAAGGAATGTGAAGGCGGCCAACAGAAAGTCACTTTCACAAACTGTGTACCAAAGTTTATTTAAATATCTGACTCTAGTCTGTGAAACCCCAATGTTACCAACTTTGCCCACGAACTCGGCGTATGCTCATTTATTAGGGTTACTTAGTGTGCTACTTGTGTTTCTACATAGGTGCGTCTGAGCGGACGTGGTCTATCAGCACTCTCAGCTGACCCCTTATGTGTCCCTGAACTCAGTAGGCTGGGTCACACAGCAGTTCTCTGCTCCTACCCTTATGTGCCCCTGTACCGCACCAAACTAGGCTTGATTATGGTTCTTGAGCAGGCTGGGTCACACAGCACTTCTTTGCTGTCACCCTTATATGCCCCTGGAGTCAATCAGCCTAATATCCCCATCAATGAGCAAACCTTACAGGGTTGTGGGCATCACAGGGATCTTTGGCTAGGTAATAGAAATGTTGCTGCAAAGTGATATAGAGAAACCAAGACCACAAAGGAGAGGGAATGATATCTTAAGAGTCTGGAGACTGGCTGGATAACAGAACAACAAGGAGTTGTGTGGCACTTTAAGACTAACAGATTTATTTTTTTGCATGAGCTTTCGTGGGAGAAGATCCCACTTCCTCAGATGCTTCGAAGTATCTGAGGAAGTGGGATCTTCTCCCACGAAAGCTCATGCAAAAAAATAAATCTGTTAGTCTTAAAGTGCCACACAACTCCTTGTTTTTTTTTTTTACTGGACTAGACTAACACGGCTATCCCTTTTAAAATGGATAACAAAAGGCATTTATTGCTAGGTATTTGAAACTTGCACTAATAATAATTACAAAAGGAGAGAAGAATACCCCAAAATACCCAGTTACAGCATTGATAAAGATACAAGGAAAGAAAAACACCCAGCTACAATATTACCTAGATTCTACTGCATCAGGCCTAGAGGGAGAGTCATAGTTAACAAAGAGGGAGAGAGGTTGGGGGGGGGGGTGTCACCACTCTGTGTAGCAGGAAGGTTTCCAGGTTGGGCAGATCAGGGTCAGAGGCTGGATGGAAACAAAGCTCCCACAGCAATCAGCAAAGAAGAAAAACCAAATCCCAGTGGAAATGATACAGCTTTAGATCCAAGCATCAGGACTCAATCCAGATTCAGACAGGATCCAGCCAGGACTTTCATAGGACACACACTACTGTACCAGGACTTGCACAGGACACACACTACTGAGCTGTTGGATATGGGTAAAGATTTTTTATAAGGACTTGTTGAAGTGGCCAATACATGTTCCTGGCTGGGTGTAGTGGTTCAGAGAAGCTCACAATACAATCAGGCAGACTCAGTATTTTGGGTATCAATTACCATGTCAATGGTCTGATAATTGCTGAGTTTGTTCCTTTTGGTGTGAGATCCCCCATCAGGCAATGCTTCCCTGCTTCTTCAATCCCAGAGTTCAGTGTGGTTCCTGCTTTTTCAATCCCAGGGTTCAGTGCAGTTCTTGCTTTGGAGCCTGGCTCTCCATAGTCAATGCAAATGAAGCTCCATTAACTGTGCTGATGGCTTTTGGATATGGGTAGATAAGGATGTCTCCCTTTTCCTACTGTTCTTGGTTTTCAGTTCAAGCAGAGGTTGAGGGATGCGTGGGGGTGGGGGGGAAGGCACAGGCTGGGTACTATGCTCTGATTCCTCAAGAACACAAGAGGTAACAGGTAACACCAATAGTAAGTACGTGGAGCCCTTCTCTGATCTGTGGAACAAAAAATTTTTGGTAACTATACAGTTGGGTTTGTCTTGCGAAGTGTTCCACAGAATAAAGAAGTTGGAGGAGTTGCTTCTGTGTCATGCTGTTTTACAGGTGATCACCAGATAATGAATTTGACTATTGGATTACTGTGATTACTGTTATGTCTCTGTGACATTGTCACTGAACACTTGCCCAATTCCTGTTTATCTGTTGTGTATTGTGTGTGTTGCCAATTCCACATAGCAGTAGTGGTCAGACAAACCCTGAAAAGTCTCTATCCCTCATTTTTTGTTACTGTTTAAGCAGAGAAAACGAATAAAAACATCACTAAACAAAATTTCCAGAGTGAGCATTGCTCTTCTCTGAACTTTCTCCAACAAGTCCGCATCTTTCCTGAAATAAGATTGCCCAGAACTGGACACAATACTCCAGTCGATGTCTAATCAGTGTGGAGTAGAATGGAAGAATTGCTTCTCATGTTACATGCCATACTCCTGTTAGTACATCCTGAATGATAAGTCCCCGTCCCCCCCAGCAGTGTTGCACTGTTGACTGTCATTTAGCTTGCAGTCCACTATGACACCCAGATCACATTCTTCAGTACTCCTTCCTAGGCAGTTATTGCCCATTTTGTATGTATGCAATGGATTGTTCTTTCCTAAGTGGAGTACTTTGCGCTTGTCTTTATTGAATTTCATTGTTTACCTCAGACCATTTCACAAGTTTGTCCAAATCATTTTCAATTGTAATCCCATCTTCAAAAGCACTTGCAAACTCTCCTAGCTTGGTATCATTGGCAAACTATAAGTGTACTCTCTATGCCATCATCTAAATCACTGATGAAAATATTGAACAGAACTGATACCTGTGGTACGCCGCTTGTTATGCCCCTCCAGCATGACTGTGAACTGTTGATTAACTACTCTGGAATTGCTTATCTAGCCAGTTTTTCACTCACCTTACAGTAGCTCCATCTACGTTGTGCTTCCCTAGTTTGTTAATGGGAAGGTGATGCAAGACCATATCAGAAACCTTACTGAAGTTTAGAGTTTCCCAACCAGTGTGCCATGGCACACAGGTGTGCTGTCAGGCCTCGGTAGGTGTGCCACAGAATTTTTTGCAAAACTACTCTGAGTTCTGGATTGCTTATGAATATTCATGGGTTCAGAGGAGACTATATGGTGGTGTGCCTCAAAATAATTAAAGGCATCAAGGTGTGCCATGACAGAGAAGAGGATGGGAGCCACTGGTTTAGATATACCACATCTACCACTTTCCCCTTGATGATATGCTGGAGAGCTTTTACTTGGGGGTTGTAGGTGATGATCAGTCATATTCTATTGCTTTTGTTTGTTTTGTTTTTTGTTTTTGTTTTTGTTTTGTTAGGCCTGTCCTGTAGTAAGTGACTTCTAAGTACTCGGCTGGCTTTGTCAGTCTGTTTCTTCACTTCCTTAGGTAGGTATTGTAGTTTTAAGATAGAGTTCCTGAAGGTGTTTGGGTGACAGTGTGCACATCTGTGCATGCTAGGTTATGATCTACGTGACTTTCCTGTTCACTTGTACACTGGAATTATATGATTTTCTGCCAATTGCACCATGCAATGTTTCTGTGTGGATGCTAATAACCTGTTCTGCATGATTTCTATGATGATATGTTTCCTACAACTTCGTAGGTGTGAACAAACATGTAACATGCTTTCTATGGCTCAGGGATAAGGGAAGAGACAAAGGTCTCTCCCAGCAGCAGTGAGCCTAAAAGAGGCAAAGGTATGCTAATGGAGGTGTCTGTGAAGAGACAAAAGAATCACCTTGGCCCTGAAAGGGAGGGGCTGAGGGGTTTGGAAACAAAGACTGAGACCTGGAAGTTTTAAAGGGGCTTTTGAGCTGGGACTCTCCATCTTGTAACAACTTCAAACAAGATCTGGGCCCTGCCTGGCCTCAGGCAGAGACTGGCTGTGCAAACATCTAACAGCCAAACACCTTGAACATAAACTTGTTCCGACTATGAGGTTAGTTTAAGTAGAAGTATTAGGTTAGTATGTGTATTTTGGCTTTTATTTTCTTGTGATTTCTCCTGACTTGCTTATACTGTGATTCTATCATGCTTGGCCATATTCTCCCTTAGAATTGTAATTGTATGAGTAAATTTGTAGTTGTTTTCTCTAAAACTGTGTGATCTTTAGAGGGTGTGAGTGAAGGAGGCTGGGCACAATCCATTTCTTTGTTAAATGGATGGACTGGAGTGTGTGGTGGTTGGGAGTTGTTCCCATTCTCTGCAGACAGGGGCTCCTGGTGTGGTAACTGGGGCTGGGGGTGCTTGCTGGGGAACCGTCCCTCAAGTAGCTGGGGGGCATACACCCGCTGCCTGGGACTGATTGCACGCAAGAGGCTGGTGTGGACTAACTCAGGAGTGAGCGGTCACTTGGCAAGGTGGGGTGAATTGGCATTCAGGAGTGAGAATTGGGAGGTCACAGCGGCACACCAGACGGGATCCGGGGAGCGGTCCATCACAGTTTGTTTCTGTCTGTGGGATCAGAGCAAATGTGATTGTATTAGGGCTTGACTGTAGACATTGGATTGTGTGATATGTCTTGGATGAAAGCTGGAAGTGTGCAGGTAGGTATTGTGATGAATAGATTTCCAGCATGGGGGAGTGTTTATGTCACCATCGCTTACCTGTATAGTAGTGTCCAGGAAGTACAAATGCTGGAGCAACCAACTAGGGGCCTTGCACCTCTCGATCTGCTGCTCACAAGTAGAGAAGAATTTATCAGGGAAGTAGAAGTGAATGGCAGCCTGGGTAGCAGTGACCATGAAATGATTGAGTTCAAGTTGATGATTAAAGGAAAGAAGCAAAACACAGACCCTGGACTTCAGAAAAGCAGATTTTGTCTCCCTCAGGGAACTGACAGGCAGGATCCCTTGGGAGGCTGATCTGAAGGGGAAAGGTGTCCAAGAGAGTTGGGTGCATTTTAAAGAAACCCTGCTAAGGGCACAGGAAGATACAATTCCGATAAGGAGAAAGCACAGCAAATGTGGAAGGCGCCCACTGTGGCTTAACAGAGAGCTCTGCACTGAGCTGAAGCATAAAAAGGACGCTTACAGGAAGTGGAAGCTAGGACAGATGACTAAGGAGGCATATAAAGACATTGCTCGGGACTGCAGGGGTAAAATCAGAAAGGCCAAAGGACAAATGGAGTTGCGACTAGCAAGGGATGTGAAGGATAACAGGAAGGGGTTCTACAAGTATATCAATAACAAGAAGAGGATCAGGGATGGTGTAGGTCCCTTACTGAATGGGGCAGGCATCCTCGTGACAGAGGATGAGGAAAAAGCTGAAGTGCTCAATGCTTTTTTTACTTCGGTTTTCACAAGCAAGGTCAGCTCCCAGCCCACTACACTAGGTACGGTAGACTGGGGAGAAGAAGAGAGGCCCTTGGTGACAGAAGGTCAGGTTAGGGACTGCTTAAAGAAACTAGATGTGCACAAGTCCATGGGGCCGGATGAACTGCATCCGAGGGTGCTGAGGGAGCTGGCTGATGAGATAGCAGTACCGTTGGCCATTATCTTTGAAAACTCGTGGCGAACAGGGGAGGTGCCAGAGGACTGGAAAAAAGCAAATATAGTACCTATCTTCAAGAAAGGCAAAAAGGAGGATCCAGGGAATTACAGACCTGTCAGCCTCACCTCAATCCCTGGAAAAATCATGGAGCAGCTTCTCAAAGAATCCATCCTGAAACACTTGGAGGAAAATAGAGTGACCAGGAACAGTCAGCATGGATTTACCAAGGGTAAATCATGCCTGACCAACCTCATCGTCTTCTATGATGAGATGACTGGATTTGTGGATGCGGGAGGAGCCGTTGATGTGATATACCTTGACTTTAGCAAGGCTTTTGATATGGCTTTTCACAGCATTCTCATTGGCAAATTAAGGAAGTATGGGTTAGATGCGTGGACTGTAAGGTGGATAGAAAACTGGCTGGATCAACGGTTTCAACGTGTAGGAATCAATGGCTCCATGTCAAGTTGGCAGGCAGTAACAAGTGGTGTGCCCCAGGGGTCGGTCCTGGGGCCAGTTCTGTTCAATGTTTTCATTAATGATCTGGATGATGGGATAGATTGCACACTTAGTAAGTTTGCAGATGATACCAAACTGGGGGGAACGGTAGACACCCTAGAGGGCAGGGACAGGATTCAGGGAGACCTAGACAAATTGGAGCAGTGGGCCAAGAGGAATCTCATGAGGTTCAACAAGGACAAGTGTAAAATCCTGCGCTTGGGACGAAAAAACCCCATGTACTGCTACAGGCTGGGGAGTGATCAGCTAAATAGCAGCACTGGAGAAAAGGACCTGGGAGTCATGGTGGATGGGAAGCTGGATATGAGTCAGCAGCGTGCGCTTGCTGCCAGAAAGGCCAATGGCATACTCAGCTGCATCAGAAGAAGCGTTGCCAGCAGATCGAGGGATGTGATCATTCCCCTCTATTCTGCACTAGTGAGGCCACATCTGGAATACTGTGTCCAGTTTTGGGCTCCCCACTACAAAAAGGACATGGACAAATTAGAGAGAGTCCAGAGGAGGGCAACCAAAATGATCAAAGGGCTGGAGCACAAGCCCTATGAAGAAAGACTGAAGGAACTAGGCTTATTTAGCCTGCAGAAGAGAAGACTGAGGGGGGATTTGATAGCAACCTTCAACTACTTGAAGGGTTGCTCCAAGGAGGAGGGAGCTCGACTGTTCTCGGTAGTAACAGAGGGCAGAACGAGAAGCAATGGTTTCAAGTTACAGCTGGGGCGGTCCAGGCTGGATATTAGGAAAAACTTCCTTACTAGGCGAGTGGTGAAGCATTGGAATAAGCTGCCTAGGGAGGTGGTGGAATCTCCATCTCTGGAGGTGTTCAAGTCCCAGCTGGACAAAACCCTGACTGGGATGATCTAATGGGAGTGGTCCTGCTTTTTCTGGCAGGGGGTTGGACTAGATGACCTATGAGGTCCCTTCCAACCCTATGATTCTAAGTAGATCTCCTGTATGGACTGATCCAGGCTGTGGTTGATGGTGGGGAGGAAATTGCTGATATCTCAGTGGAATTCCTCAAGAGCCTCTTTTTGTGGGTCCAGATTAGGGGACTCAAACACATGGCCCATGGAGCAATGTCCTGCAGCCCCCAATAAGGTAAAAGTGTGTGGAGGGAGCGCTTAATCCCTTTTACCTGCAGCTCTAAAGCATCTGGTGGGGCTTCTCAACTTCAGAGCTCCTCTGCTGTTCAGGAGCTCTGGATGGGTAGGGTTTCTGGGGGTGGGTCCAGCCACGCTCAATCATGAGACCCTCCCCAATGCTATCAGCCCATGCCGCCTGGGTGGCCCACCACTCACCTTGCAGCCAGGAGACAAGCTGCTGGGCAGATTGTCTCTGGACAAGGCTGGGGGCGGGGGGGGGGGGTGTTACCTTCCCCCAGCAGCTGGGGATTGCGGTGGTGAGCTGGGAGGTGGTTACATGAATGCACAGACAAATTGCAGCTCAACACAACCATTCCTCACTACGAAGCTGGGAATCCCCTGACTGGTCCATATCTCTTACAGCTTCTTGATTAGCTCAGTGAGTAGAGAGGGTGTATTTTAACCACAGCACCATGGGTTTGAAACCCATGCTAAGCTTTTTAAATTTTTGGCTTTTTGCTCCCTATGAAAAGGCTAAATGGGGGGGAAAAATATAGGGACAGTAATAAAATGAAGGAAAATAAAGTACACCATAAATGAAACTACTAACAGAGTTCAATTAAGTTAAATAAAGGGGCACATTTGAACTGGATAGAAACAATATAGGACAAATTTTTTTAAATTGTAAAATGGGCTTCTGTGCAAAATGAAAAACGAGGTGAGTTTACCGCCTTTTAAATTTTTTTAGGTGCTTTTCAAGTTTGTATTTGTAAATTTAGGGTTTTTTTTGTTTGTTTTTGTTTTTTTGGACTGAAAAGTCTATTTTTCAGTAGATGAAAACATTTTGCTAATTTTTTTATTTTAAAATAATTTAAAAAACATTGAGCAGTTTTAATGCTGCATTCATTGATCATTACCCATCCTCCATGACATAATATGGTAATGATGGTTATGTTAATACTACATTTTCTCCATGTCCTCCAATGTCCTCCTTTTTGTACTTCCTTTTCCCCCTTTGCATGCTTTGGGTATCTAGGAACCCTAGTCCTGTGGCACTTAGACTAACAAATTTATTTATTGCATTTTACAGTTTCAAAACAATTAATAAATGAACTTTTACTAGCATACTATGTTGTTGTTCATTTTTTAGTATACTTTGGTATCATTGTATGAAAAAGTTTCAGTGGTACAGCCCTCAGGCCCGTATCCTAGTCCTCGTGTGGCCCTTGTGGTGATTTAAGTTTGAGATCCCTGGCCCAGATGATGTAAATGTTATCAGTGAAGTGCAAGTAGAGGAGGGGAACTTGGGGATGAGAGCTGAGGAAATGTTGTTCTAAGTTAGCCATAAAAATGTTGGCATATGGTTGGTCCATGTGGGTACCCAAAGCAATGCCACTGATTTAAAGGTGTAAATCATCTCCAAATCTAAAATGGTTGTAGGTGAATACAGAGCCACAAGTGTACCTTGTTGTCATTGGGGATAATGTTCCTGGTGGCTTAATCTTTGTGCAGGTTGTTGGTGTAAAGAGCTTTTGCAGTGGGCAGGATGGTGTTTTCTGGAAGATCAGCAGTAGATAATAGTTTCCTTAGGAAGTCAGTAGTGTCTTGAAGATAGCTAGGAGCAGGGATGGATTAAGGGGTCCTCAGGTGCCCACCACTGTGGACCCCCCCCATTCATTGCCATAAGCCTGTGCCTGCAGCCCATGGGTGGGCTGGTGCTGGAGGGTTGGCCTCTGGGTGCAGAGCTGTCTCTCCGCAGTGCTTTCATCCTGGCCCTAGTCCACCTGGGCCACCCCTGGGGGCAGGGCTGGCTGGTGCATGGTATAGTTTTGCCCCCAGAACACAGCGAACATGTACTGGCTTTTCTCCAATTCTGTATTTGGGGAAGAAGTCTGATGATGTAGTCATGTCATAACATGATGGTGAAACACTTTCCTTTTCAGTAGTAATTCAGTTGCTGCTGTTCAATATCCTTCTAAAGATATGTATTTTTAAATTTTCAGATCTGGGTAACTTGCATACAAAGTTTTAAAAGACCTGGATTGCTGGACTCCTAATGTTTATTTTCAGCAACTTTTGGAACACTGGGGATGTTCAAGTAGGGTAGAGGAAAGCTAATGTGCCAATATTTAAAAAGGCCAGCCTGTCATCATTCACAAACAAAAGAATTGAAAAGGCTGTTAGGAACATGATTCACAGAGAACTGAAGAAGGGTAGTGTGATTGAATGCCAGGTCATATGAGTTTATTTAAAATATATCTGGTGAAACTGCTCATGTCTTTTTTTTTTTTTTTTTTTTAAATGACGCGATAAGCTTGGTTGATGAAGGGTGTAGTGTTGGTATAATATACTTTGACTTCTGTAGGCAATTTGACTTGGCACTGTTGAAAGTGTTGATTCAAAAAACTAGAACAATACAGAATTAACAGGGACAAATTAAATGTATTAAAAGCTGGGTTAACTGAGAAGTCTTAAATGTAATGGGAGATCATCGTTGAGGAAGTGTGTTTCTACTGAGATACTGCAGAGATCACTTCTTAGCCTAAGTGGATTAAAAATAGATTTAAAAAAAAATTAGAAATGATTTTGAATTAAATTTTGATTTTTTTCAGTTAGGTACAGGTTGGTTTGTTTTTAGAAACAATATTTTAAACTAAGTATTGGCCTGTGTTAAGGCCTAAATTAATTATAATATACTAAATTAATTTAAATTAAATACAAAAAATTTACAATTTTGCAAGGTGTTAAGAAAGCTAGACCAAGGAAGTAGTCAAAGGCAGTAGCTAAACATCAGAATTTGTTGAAGGGCTAAGATGGTTTTTGACAGCAGTAGCATTTTCTAGAGAGGCAGAGAGAATATTTACTTAATTTCAGTGTATTCAGCTCATTCAGTTCAGTTAGTTCATTCAGAGTTAAGACACAGATTTAAAGTTGATAAAGCAGAAAAGCTTATTTATCTCTCCCTTCTATGAATAAAACTAGATGTGAGAGGATGCTATCTGCTACTAAAATTTTTGATGGTCATGGTGTCCAGAAGTAATCAGATCAGGTCACTAACTCTAAATAATACTTGTTGGTTTTGTACGGTAGTTTTAAATTCAAAATATGTTTTGATAAATATGTTTTGATAAGTATGTATTGTTTAAATAGATTCAGCAGATTTAAAGTAGTTTTATTTATTTTAAAAAGTTTGTGCATTTTTTATTTAATGTGAATTTCCATCCAAATAAACATTGATGCAAATTATAAGTTAAAAATAGCTTTTTACTAGTAGCAATCTTATAAATCAGAATTTTTTTTATTAGTAACCATCTAGTAAATAACAAATGCATCATTTACCATTTTATAACACTATAAAATGTAAAAATGAAACATCTGAATAACTTGTAATTTAACTATGTAATTGCTTTAGAAATGTGTAAAGCTGTAGTATATGCTCTTAGTTAGCAATAAGAGGCATAAAATCTAAAGTAAAGGCTATATTTAATTGCAAATCAACATGTTTAATGGTTACCAATTAATGAGAATGAACTTTTCTTTAGGAAAATAAGATGTACTCATGCAACACGTCAGTAAAATCAATGGTTTAAATCAAGGGTGCCTGCCTACTGATGAAAATCATTATTACAATTTGTGATTTAAAGCACTTTGATTTAAATCAACACACTGTGCTTGGCCCTGCGTTATGATAGGTCACTGACAGAGAACAATCTTCATCCCTTGGTAAACTGGACAGAAGCAAGCAATATTTGTATGAATATACCAAATGTAAAATTATACATCTAGAAACAAAGAATGTATGCTGTGCTTACTCGACTGTGTGGAAAGCAGTGAGTCCAAAAAGACTTGGAAATCGTGGTGGATAATCTGCTGAATGTGAGCTCCCTGTGCCGTGCTGTGGTTGGTTGAAAGGCCTGATATAATCCTTGGATGTATAAATAAAGGAATATCAGGTATGAGCAGGGAGGTAGACGTTCCATTTATATTTGACCCTGGTGCAATTTGTTTTAACCCCATGTAAGAGTACTGACATACAAAGTTACATGTGTTTAAATTAGTTTGACACCAAACCATTAATTATAATCTGGTGCAATTTATGTCTACTGGCAAGTATTTGGTTTTAGTGTGTGCCATGGAGAGTTTAAAAAGAAACAAAGCAGAACAACAACAACAAACCCTACTCCTTTGCCTCAAACAATCGAAAGAACTCCAAGACCATAGTCTCTGGTTCAGCTCCACCATGTCACTTTTTAAATTATGATCTGTTTTCTATGCATATAAATATCTCCTGAATTATAAATTCTACTACTCATAGTAACACTCTTAAACAGCAATTTTATTATATTTTAGTTTGGTAATTTTTCAGTTGTGATTAATAGAATGATGGGGGGGGGCTCACAAAACTGGATTTCAGGGAAAATTTCCATGAGAAGACTGAGAAAGGGTCACAAAGGAAGTGGTGAAAGCTCTGTCACTAGACTTATAGGTAAACCACTGAGAGAATGATCTTTATAGTACAGTCTTGGATAGCTCTTAGAGGAAAAGACTTGATCTGTGTGTTTCACTTAGAACACAGTAGTATTGGAGGAACTTCTGCTCAGTCATAATGCTGCCAAAAAACTTTCTAATGAAGCTCTTTTGGTCAGTGTGGGCTTTGTATTAGTTTTTCAAAACTAGCTTAGGCTTCCATTTGGGCTAGAAAAACTTTTAAAATTATAGAATTATTATATTAATTGCACATGTTAATTATTAATTCTTTTAATCATTTTAATGTTAGTTATATGGATTAATCAATTTTATCATTTTAGTGTGTTAAATATATTTATTTTATAAGTATATATTTTGTAAATATAAGTACTTTTATATTTCATAAGTATTTCTAGATAGAAAGCAGTGTATAAAAAGGACAGTAGTTTTTCCAGATTTCTTGGCATACATAGATTTAAATTATACTCGTATCCACATTTTCATCACAAAATCCCTGTGATATGTTCTGATCTGTGCGAGCAAATAACTTTCCTGTGTAATTTAGTGTGCATGCCAAAAGTATTTAAAAATATTTAGCCAGAAAGCATGCATTCATCTAGTTGCCCACCTGCCCATATGGGTGTGTCTGACCTTTTTCTGGCTCTAAAGAAATCAGGGATATGAGCATTTCAGCTTCTTGCCTGTGTTACTTCACTGATTTTTGAAGTGATTGGTGCCTCAGAAATGTAGTGCAGGATTTATCTGCTCTCCCACCCAGAGTTCATAATGAAAATGTCTGAGTGGCTGACTCTTTCCAGTAAAATACAGTTAAAAAATGTTTCTTAGAATCCACACTTTTCATGACTTCTTTCCTTCTCACAGCACCTCCTCCTAAATAGTTTATATCCCATGCCACTAGCTCTTAAATTTCTTTTCCTTATTACACACCTTTTACTTGAGATACATTGCTGTTTGATGTATTGGTGCATTTAGATCAGCAAGTTCTAGTCCTCCTTCCCCCATCCATAATCAGGCAGGGGATTGTAATTTTCGCAGTGATTGCAGATTCTGCCTAAAACAGAAAAATGCCAGAACTGATCATTTCTAATCTCCCACATGGTAACACAATGTGTTACCAAGCACGTTCTTAAAGTGGCAAGATGGGTGTGATGTACTGTGAGTCAACATATCACAAGCCAAGGTTTCTATATTTGCATATATAGAGGAAAAAAACACCAAATATACAACAAACATCTAGTTTTGTTTTGATTTTCTTATTAGAATTTTAGAGGAAACACAATAAAGATTAATCTTGAGTCAAAAGCAGCAAATAAACATATCTGAATCAGTATTAAATCAATGTAGTATCTCTAAATTTTTAGGGGAGGTTTTTTCTAGCTCAAATCAACATTAATTTTGTTACCTAACCTTTTCAACAAGCAAAGTAACTTGCAACACTATTTTATGTGGTTAATTGTAATCATAAGGGTGTTTGTTTTTTAGTTGTAGAGAACCTTTAAGTAAATGGATATATTCTATATAGGCCATTCAAAAATCAGTGGGGTAGTGAATGGAAGGGGGAGAATGCCCCTGGGAAGGGGTGCAGGGCAGGCCCTCACCAAACCCTGCTTCAAGGGGCTGCTGTTGCTGTCTGATAGTTACTCACAGCTCAGCTGAATGTGAGGACTGATGGCAGGCTGACCTGGATTCACTGGAACAGGCTGCCTTGGAGTGGGAGGGGGCTGACCCCCAGACTTCCCACTGAAGGGACTGCAGCCCTTAAGGAGTCAAGGAGGGCAAGGCTGGGGGCTTCAACTCCCCTTCCTCCAGTCCCTTAGAGCTACACATTAGGGGATCCCCTTCTTGCCACCACAGTGAAGGCTTGCAAGTTTCCTGACCCACCTGGCTGGGATAGGGGTTTTCCTTTAGCATTGCAGTGTGGTAAACAAGGGAGGGTGGGAACCATGGGGACTCCTGGAGCATGCAATGGGAATGGCCACTGCTGCCTGGCAGGAAAGAGAGAAGAGAAGGGAAAAGCGTGTTTTTTGTTTTTGTTTTTTTTTTAACTTGTCAAATATGAGTTTGCATCTTAAACATAGAGTAAGTGCCTATTTGCCAGTAGGACCTATCTATTTTAACATAAAAAATGAGTCCCGTGGTACCTTAAAGATTAACAGATTTCTTCGGGCGTAAGCTTTCGTAAGATGCATTTAGTGGAAACTACAGTTGAGTGGTATATATACACATGCCAGGATGGAGGAGAAACAACAGTGTTTGTTGAAGGGATAGTTTTCTCGGGTAGTGTTCTTGTTGTATGGTGTTCAGTTGCTGGTTAATATATGCTTCAGGTTGTGGGGATGTCTATAAGCAAGGATTGGCCTACCTCTGAAGGCTTGAGAGAGTGTGGGATCATCTTCCACGATAGGTTGAAGATCCTTGATGATGTGTTGGAGGGATCTTAGCTGTAGGCTGTAAGTGGTGGTTAGTGATGTTTTGTTTTCTCTGTCAGGTCTGACCAGTAGTAGGTGACTTCTGGGTACCTGTCTGGCTCTGTTGATCTGTTTTTTCACTTCCCAGGTGGGAACTAAAGTTTTAGGAATGTTCTGTAGGTGTTTCTCTGTCTGAGGGATTGGAGCAGGTCCGGTTGTATCTTAAGGCTTGGCTGTAATTGAATCGTGTAATGGGTCCATGATGGAAACTTGAGTCATTTAGGTATGTATTGTGGTCAGTTGGCTTTCAGTATAAGGTTCATATAGTAGTGTCCAAGAAGTAAACTAGTTCAAGCTGAGGTTTATGATGGGGTGGAAATTGCTGAAAATTGTTGAATTTTAACAGTACCTCCCTTGCAAAAATATAGAACCAAAAATACAGGACAAAGCTTGTTCTACAAAGCTCTCCTGCCTGAGCAGGGAGCAGTCAGCATGCACACTGGGTAAAGGGGAGGGGGAGACAGCAGAGCCAGGCCAGTATTTGCATTGGCAAGCCTTACCCTGCAGCTCTTCAGATGCAGATCCCCCTCCCCAGGGCAGCGGGGGCAAGGGAGTCACCAGGATATATCCTGTCCTACACAACCGGGTGGAAGCAGTGCCAAATTTAGGCACAAGGCAAGTAAGCCATGGCTTGGGGTCTCACAGTATGAAGGGTCTCTAAATATGTTGAAGATAATGATATAATTGGAATTGAAAATGCAGATAAGGATTTTTGCAAGATATTTGTTTTATTTAGTTGTTTTTTGCATCTTTTGCCTATGTGTATATTGAAATATAACAGTTTATCATTGATTCTTTTCATTACCCTTTCTGTTATAATGTAATTTTTTTCCCTTATTTTTATGAGATGGGGCTTCTGAATCTTGGCATAGCTTAGGGCAGTGGTTTTCAACCTTTTCCCTCCTGCCCCGCCATTGGGACCCAATTGAAAAAAAAAAATTGTATGTCTGTGACCCAGCAATTACATCTTTGAGCAATGCATTCCAGTCTTTTGGTGGTGGCAGCAGGGGCGCCGTGACCCAGTACCTGAGTGTCCATGACCCAGTACTGGATCTTGACCCCTAAGTTTAAACCACTGACTTTGGGCTTCTTCATGTGTTAAACCAGCTCTAGCAAGGAGGGGAAATGTGGCCTTAGCTCATGAGCATCAGAGATCCTTCATATGCCACTGTCCAAAATAGGTAGTAGCAATTGGTTTTCTTTATATATATCTTCTCAAGATTTATGTACTCTCTCAGTCAGAGAGTTAATCTGGTATCTTGTTCCAGTCTTAGTTATTTAATATTACACACAAAAGTTATGATCAAAGAACATTTTAATTGTGAAGTCAAGCAGTCAGAACTTAGGAAATAGTGGAGTTAAGGTTGATTCTGTAAACTTAATTTCTTCTTTGAGTAATGTCCTTATGCATGCCCTGCTATCAGTACATGTGTGTCTTATATATCTTTGATCATTGATTTTCATTAGCATTGTCTGACACATGAATATGTTGCTGATATCCTTGTTCCCCACACTGAAGCCATTTCATGCTGTGCAGGTGAAGTGCTGTCAGTTCCTCCTCAATGGCCTCAGCCTAAGATGGCATTTAGCATGTCTGCATTGTGCATGCCTCGCCCACTTGCTGAGTTTGTCCTACTTAGTTTATTTAGTTTAATTACTTAGCTTGTTTGTTACTGGTTATTGAAAGATTCTTTTTATTTCTTCCTGGTTAATCATCCCTGTGAAGGGTTGCCTGTAAGGTTACCCCAGGAAGCAGTGGACAGTCTAAGTGAATTTGCTGCCTGGATAACTCTCACATCCCACAGAACTGTAACATCTATTTAGTTGTTAAATCTAAGGCATGGAGTAATTGGGAAATCAAGCTCTGACTGTTGATGATGGAGCATTGTCTTCACCCTGCTTTGGATTTAGGTCAGAAAAACACCCCACACCAGTATCTAGTGTCTTTAGCACCCCTTTAACCTCTGCACAATGCTCTACTATAGAGGGGAAAGACCCTAAGAAGAGAAGTCTGATTCCCTTCTTAAGGTACCCAATTCAGAAAGACCTTGCTCTCTGATCAGTTCAACAGCCTCAGAGATTTTGTCCTTGAATCACTACTGTAGAGGTGAAGGACTCCTGGTCCCCACGAGGAATGAAGAGCCTTCAAATCTGAGAGTAAACAGGGTGGGATTTTCTCCTTCAAAAACTCATACAATAAATATATTTGTTAGTCTTCAAGTGCCACAGGACTCCTTGTTTGTCTGTTTTTTTACTGAACTAAACTAACACAGCTGGCCCTTTGGATCATGGCTCTAAGAAGGGTCAGTACCACTTAGCGAAGATAGTTAGGAAAAACACAAGATTGATACTCCTTTTGTACTTAACCCTTCTCGCAGTATCCTTATTGAGCTGTTCGGTACTTTGTAAGACTAAGCCTCCATCTACATAAGCTCTGCCTCTGAAGTGCTTAAAACTATTGATACCATGCTCCAGAAACATGCATATTGATCTGTCAATGCTAGAGCATTACTTGGAGCCACAAGATGTCAAATATCCAGAGAACTTATAAGTGACTGCTGAATCAGGGTATCCATTGCTAGCAGGTACCAAGGATAATGCTTAATATGTATTTGCTAGCACCACTTCTCTTTTAACTGTGGAGAGCTGATCAAAATGAAGATGAAGTTGATGATGGAGATCTTCCTTCATTATCATTGTCCCATGTTTTCTGACTTACCCATATATAAAAACCCTCTTTCTTGAAGAAGTGGGGAAGATGTCTGGGGACCTCTTCACATCTGGTGAGAGCATCCCTGGATGCATCCCTCTCTCACTAATGATCGTCAGTGGCTGTATTGAGTTCTCTGGGCAGCTTGTCAGCAGTTCTCCAGGGTCCTGACTCTGTCTCATCCAGAATAAAGACAGACTTAGTTACCTCTTCCCTGGCAATAAGATGAATCATTGGAGGTTCAAAAGAATAGGGCTGATAAAGAAGCTAGCCCTGAGACCACCACCTTGTTGTGTTAATTGGATGAGGTGGTAATGCTTCCTCCTCCTCCATCTGTGACTGATGATTTTGACAGTTTCAAGACCAGTGGGTGACAAACTCCTGAGAATTTCAAACAATCCAACACAAGTTGTTGGATATTCTTTACTTTGTGGCAGCATCCAAGGTTGCCCTTCCTATCAGTGAGGCTTTGCTGGAACTTACGAAAACCATTGAACAGATCCTGGCTATACTACTACTCATGTATTAGATGGCTGATAAAAAAACATTGTTTCCACCAAAGATCCTTGGTTCTTTTTTTATCTTTCCACCTTCTACCCAAGTCTTTGGTGTTTTGCACGGTGAATAAATCAGTATGAGTACTCCCTGTATGACAGAGCCCAGAAGTGCCCTGTACCTTCTGGGTTAAAAATCTTAATAACTTTCAACCCTTCAGTTCCATGCTGTGAATTACCAGATGATCATGTCCAAATACAGTTTTACAAATTATGCAGAATTTTGTTCCTTTATTCAATACTTTCTTCCATACCAAAGGGAACAACTTCAGGGTACCAGTGCTGAAGGGTAGTTATTGGGCATGACATCTCTTCAGGCGGCTCTCGACACTGCAGGTGCTACAGTCCATACTGTCTGTCTGTTGTGACGCCTTGGGTGTCCTGGTTACAGTTACCTGATTTCCCCCCCCCCCCCCCCCTAGAAAAGTGCAGTATATGGTGAAGGATCTCTCATTTGATGATTTGGAGTTGTTCAAGGAGAATATGGATGAGTCTTGCATACTCTGATGCCACATTACATTTATTTCATTCAGAGCCTCCTATTTATAGGAGCATTCCTGGGCTCCTTGGTATGCTTGTCCTTTCTTCCCATGGACAGCTTCAGGATGCTATGAGACCTTTTCTGAACTATTCAAGCAAGCTTCTGCACTTCAGTCAGAAGCTGTCTTCAACTTTCGGGCCATATGGTAACTTTCACTTCTTCATTGAGCAGTGTGCCCGACTGCTCCACTTAAGGTGTTTGCACGCTGCGACACCCTGGATTGAAAATTTTTCTTAGTAGCAGTGGCTCAGGGAGAAGGGAGATGACAGCAGTGTCTGCCATTTCCTGCCACTGGTGACGTCAGCCACTCACTATCCCACTGCAGTTCCCTCCTCAGTTCCTTTCTACTGCCAGAGACTCCGGACGGAGTCTGCGGTGGCTCTCCATCAGTGGAACTTACATTGATTTATTTATTGTCAGAACTTCACAAAATAATACATAAATAAATAGAGTACATAAATAATAATACATAAATAATAGAGTAAGAAAGAACATTGGAGACCAGTCAAACGCTATGCCGAATTCATCTGGCTTTAAGCATTGACACTCTTGTAATGGGGCAATGCCTGCCTCGGATGGCCATGACTCCCGCATAAAGTGTCTGGGAGAGGGACACCTCTCACACAAGTGCCAGCACTGCAGGAATTTAACAAGCAGGATGAGGAAGGAGTGGGAGCACAAACTTAAACTCCTATTACTGGAAAGCTCCCTCTGTCCCTCATCTGACCCTGGTGCCTCTCCTCACACTGCTGAGGGAGCACACAAGCGCCCGTCCGCTGCCTCATCGCCAGTCCCCAGTAAAAGATCAAAGGGTACGAAGCGCCAGGCACAGCACCTGCAGCACCCTGCTGCCAACACATCTGATAACCCGGTGGCGGCTGCTCGCAAAAAGCCGCAGAAAACTATGCGCACTCCAGCACCGGCACCAGCATAGCTCCAAGCGGCGCTGCCATTCGTGGCTGCGCCGAACTCTGCACCAGCGCTTGTGGTGCCATTTCTGTCAGCACCATCAGTGCCAGCGGGCTTGCCGACACCTCTCACTGCACCATCGGTGGTACCAGCACCCGCACTGAACTCGGCGCCTGCCTTCTGGTCGCAGACACCCTCCATCTGCCCCACTCTAGCGCCGCCCCTAATGCCACAAGGCACAGTCACTCTGGCAGCAAACCCGGCACCACAGATAGGCATGCTGAGGGATCGCTCTCTGCAGCCATCATTTACAAAACATACAAAGAAGTCAAAGCATAGGGGCTTGACAGAGGATCTTACTGTTCATTCCTCACCCATGCTACCCCTATTCCAGACAGATTCTTCTGATACCAGCACCCCACCTTCATCTCCCTTGAGGGGCTCTACTTTGTCTGCAACATCAAGCCCTGTACCAAGTCAGGCACCGCCACAACAAGTGGTTCAGGCAGCAGCCTATAATCCTAACATCACCTTGCCCTGGCCATACCCCTCCCCCCCCCCCAGATGGTGTATCCTCAACAGGGGATGAACTATGTAACATGGCAAACTTACAATTTGGCACCTCCACCCAACAGTGCCTCATCCAGGCTGTCAGCTGTACAGGCTCCTCCTCTGGTAGCAGTTACTGTGCCAGCTACCACACCGACAACTGTGGATTCTGTCATGCAGGGCAAAAATGATGACAACAAGCATTTCCGGGAGTTGTTGAAGAAGGGCAGCTGAATCTATGGAGATTTCACTGCAGGAGACTCAGACCACACAACATAAATTATACAGGATTCTACAAACAACAGGTTCGAATAAGCTAGCTCTTCCCATGGACGAGGGCATAATGGAGCCCGCAAACGAAATATGACAGACATGAGCTTCAGCACCTCCTTCTAACAAAAGGGCAGACAAGAAGTACTTTATCACCCCCAAAGGGAACGAGTTCCTATTCACCCATCCCCAGCCCAACTCGCTCGTAGTGGAGGCAGCAAATCAGAGGAATAGACAAACATATTCAAAATCCAACTTTACCAATAGAGAGGACAAGAAACTGAGATTCCCTTGGAAAGAAGGTATATACATCAGCAGCGAACAGTTGAGAATTGCAACTTATACAGCTCTACTTGCTAACTACAATGACGACATCTACACCAAACTGAATGACTGCCTTAAATTTATTGCACAGGATAAACAGGAACAGTTTACTCTTCTGATTACTGAGGGCTTATTGGCAGCCAGGATAGCGCTTCAAGCCTCCCTGGATGCTGCTGACATTGCTGCCAGGACTCTAGAAACAGCTGTAGTAATGAGACGTTCCTCATGGCTGCAGGTGGCAGGTCTCCCTAAGCAGATGCAACGAACCATTGAGGACCTTCCGTTTGATAAAGATAATCTTTTTGAGAAGACAACAAATGAGGTTATGCACGGTCTGAAAGACTCGAGAGCAACTCTGAGAACACTGGGCATCTTTACTCCGCAACCTAGACGGAGATTCTACAAGAACCAGCCTACTAACTCTAGATACCCACAGGGTCAGTTGAATTGTAGAGTGGATTCCTTCAGGAACAAACCTAGACAGTCACGAAGGGGCAGACAAGCAACCCAGTCCCACCAAACATCACAACCAGGCAACATGAAACAACAGTTTTGATGGTCATGTCGAGGGAGCAGCCAGCCATTGGTCTTTTCATCATATACAGTCACCATTATACAGCCCGATTTTCCAGGACAGGTTACAGCCGTTCCTCCAACACTGGAAACAAATAACATCAGACAGATGGGTCATCGAGATTATTCACAAAGGCTAATCCATCTCATTCATTTCAAAACCAAACCCCCCCCCCCCCGGCCTCTTTCGGGGACCCCAATCACGTACAACATCTTCAAACAGAGATTTGACATCTGCTTCAAATAGGAGCCATCAAAGAGGTCCCAAGCGATCAAAAGGGAAGGGGATTCTACTGCCCATACTTTCCAACCAAGAAAAAAATGGAGTTGGAGACCGATGCTCGATCTCGGACGACTCAACAGACACATGCAAGTAAAAAAATTAAAGATGGTGACCTTAAACAATATACTTCCCACCCTTCAACAGTATGACTGGTTGGCCTCCCTCAACTTAAGAGACGCTGTTCCATGTTTCCATCTGCCCGCCCCACAGGAATGGAATGGAATAGAATAGAATGGAATAGAACCATAGGGTTGGAAGGGACCTCATGAGATCATCAAGTCCAACCCCCTGGGGCTTGAACCCAGGAGAAATTTCCACGATTCCAGTTCCTTCACAATCACTATCAGTACACAGTCCTTCCATTCGGACTCTGTACAGTGCCCAGAGTCTTTACCAAACTTATGGCCCCTGTGGTAGTGTTCCTACGCAGAAGGCACATAGAAATATTTCCGTATCTCAATGACTTTTTAATCAAAGCTTCTTCGCAACAACTCATGAGCCAGGTGGTACAAATAAGTCAAACTTTTCCTGACACTGGATCTAAACATAAATTATGACAAATCAACCCTGTCTCCAGTGCAGGAGATTCATTTTATTGGAGCACGAATCCACTCACTGGTGGCAAGAGCCTTTCTACCTCTCGACAGATTCTACAATCTACAACAGTTAGCAACCAGCATTGAAAGATCAGCCATTATCTTGGCTCACACAGCAATGCGAATGCTAGGCCACATGTCAGCAACTTCCTACCTCGTGAACAATGCAAGACTATGCATGCGCCCCTTTCAGCTTTTGTTTCCTCTCATGTTTCTGGCATCAGACCCATCCAGCCAAAACTCTTTTAGCTATCCTGAGTACAATCAGGGATTCCCTATCCTGGTGGATGGGCCAAACCAATCTGCTACAAGGGATCCCTTTTCTGTCACCACAACCACAAGTGACGATAACCACAGATGCCTCACTCCTTGGATGGGGAGCACACTGCCAAGACCAAACCACTCATGGCAAGTAGTCCTTGCCAGAGAGGGTGTTGCACATTGACTTGCTCGAGCTAAGAGCAGTCTTGAAGGCGTGTCAGCATTTCCTCCCCATAACTGCAGGGAGGGTGGTAATGGTCTGCACCAACAACAGGACGTGCATGTCTTATATAAATCAACAGGGAGGCATGAGGTCACAACCCCTTTGCCTAGAGGTGATGAGTCTGTGGGATTGGTGCATCCATCGTGGAATTTGCCTCCGTGCAGAATATTTTCTGGGCGAGGAAAACATTATAGTGGACTCTTTGAGTTGCTCGTTCCCTGACCAGCACAAATGGGAAATTTGAGAAGATATTATTCAAGAGATCTTTGCCAGATGGAGGCTTACGGACAACAGGAAATGCATCCGGTATTGCTCTCGAGCAGGAAGGGACCCAGACTCCAGCGGAGATGCGTTCCTCCTCCATTGAGGCAGAACACTTCTATATGCATTTCTGCCCATTCCAATGATTCCACGAACTCTTCACAAAGTTTGGCAGGACAGAGTGACTGTAAACATGATAGCCCCAGCTTGGCCACATCAAACATGGTACTCATTACTCGCAGTGCTGTCCAGAACACCACCAATTGCCTTATCCCTTGTACAGGACCTGTTGTCGCAGAATGGCGGAACTCACAGACACACTCACCTGGACAGATTCCACCTAATTGCATGGAACCTCGATGGTTTGAGGACATAGAGCTCCCATGCTCTGATAAAGAGTGTAACATTTTGTTAAACAGTAGAAAACCATCTACAAGGGTTACTTACCGTCAGAAATGGACTCGCTTCTCACAGTGGTGCTCCCAGCGGTCTATACATCCTACGGAAGCTCCTATCCTGGTGATCCCGGAGTACCTTCTACACCTGAAAGAGATAAACATTATAGTCAGCATAATTAGAGTACCTCTGGCAGCTGTTTCAACTTTCCATGACCAGGTAGATGGCATCTCAGTATTCGCTCACTGAATCCTCAAGAGATTTATGTTGGGGCTGCACGATTTGTTTCCTCAAGTCCAACCACTGGCAGCACCCTGGGATCTCACATTAGTACTCAAACCGCTAATGAAACTGCCCTTTGAACTATTGGGCACTGCCTCGCTGTTACACTTGTCAATGAAAGTGGCGTTTCTCATAGCAATCACATCAGCTAGACGAGTTAGTGAGATGGTGACGCTAATGGCTTACCCGCCATATACCATTTTCCATAAGGACAAGGTCTCGCTACAACTACATCCCAAATTCATTCCTAAAACAGCATCGTCCTTTCATCTCAATCAAGTGATCCATTTACTGGTCTTTTACTCTAAACCACGTACTGCGGCACAGCAAAGGACGCTTCATACCCTAGATATTAGATGGGCACTCGTGTATTACCTGGAATGAACCAAGCCTTTTAGAAAGACAGCATGGTTCTTTGTATCTACCACCGAACATTCCCGGGGCCAGCCGATCTCTAAACAAGGTATCTCACTGGATCTCATCCTGTATCCGCACGGCATATTCTATATGCCAAACAGCTCCACCTGATGCAATCCATTCCCACTCCGCCAGATCCATGGCGTCGTTAGTGGCATTTCTTACAAACGTCCCGCTGCAAGCAGTCTGCTAAGCTGCCACCTGGGCTTTGAACGGTACCTTTGCCAGACATTATGCATTAGAACGAATCTCAGCCATGGATACTGCTCTAGGACGAGCAGTATTCCGTACAATTGATAATGCACAGTCCGAAGTCCCCACCGCCACAAATCAGTGACTGCTGTGGAATCACCTTAAGTGGAGCAGTCGGGAGCACTGCTTGATGAAGAAATGGAGGTTACTCGCCTTCGTGCAGTAGCCGAAGTTCTTCGAGATGCCTGCTCCCGACATGCTCCACTACCCACTCTCCTCCCCTCTACTTCGGAGCTTTATTCTCTCTCTTTGCAGGGCACCTCCGCGGTAGAAAGGAACTGAGGAGGGAACCGCAGCAGGGAGAGTGAGCAGCTGAAGTCACCAGTGGCAGGAAATGGCGGATGCTGCTGTCATCTCCCAGCTGCCTGAGCCACTGCTACTAAAAAAAATTTCTGATCCGGGGTGTCGCAGCGTGCAAACAC
Organism: Podocnemis expansa; assembly: GCA_007922195.1. Lineage (NCBI taxonomy): Eukaryota > Metazoa > Chordata > Testudines > Podocnemididae > Podocnemis > Podocnemis expansa. The sequence continues at coordinate 90,191,850 of ML681963.1, read as the reverse complement.
CTTAAGTGGAGCATGTTGGGAGCATGCATCTCGAAGAACTTCAGCTACTGCACGAAGATGAGTAACCTCCATTTTTGTGAGAGAACATTCAAGATTATACCTTGTACTTTTTCCTGATGTAGCTCAGATCAGTTCATTCAGACACTGCCTAGACTGACAGGTGTCAGGACATCTACAGGTCAAATTCTCCCTAAACTGGTGGAAGTTTCATCACAGTGTGTGGTGAGGGTTCCTTCCCCTATCTGACACCAGTGCTAATCATAACCACAGTTTTATCTCATGTTGGGGTGGCACATCTTAATGCTCAGAGGGTATGGGGCAGATGGCCACCCCAGGAAACCATCAAAGGCAAGACAGCCAGTGTGGCCTGCATGTTCTTTATCAGATGTCAGGGAAGAGCTAGAGCCTTTTCCCCGTACACTGATGAAGTAATATGGAACTGGCGCATAATACATTGTATAAAAATTTCAGTCATATATCTCTTGGGCAGGAAATATATCACAGCTGATGTTCTCAGCAGGTGTCTTCCCCAGGAATTGGAGCTGGAATCCCATCTTTTTGTCACAATAGACTTTCAGACTTTGGCACTTACAGGAGTGGACTTCTTCACTGCACCTAAGAACAAAGAAACCCCCATTAATGTCATTCCTTCTCACTGCCCTGATAAGAACACACTTTGTTGGAGGATGTTCCTTTCCTCACTTGGATGAAGAAGAAGTTTTATGAGTGTCCCTCAAAGCTTCTGATTCTCAGATGATGAACAAAATCTGATGGGATGAGATCCCTGATGTGGTCAATGCATGCATAGTTTCCTTAGCTGTTTTACTTAGTTCTTTGTCCAGCAATAAATATTCCAATCACTCCTCAGGTCCTTGCTTAGGGAGCTAGTCAATTGCTGATTCCCATTCTGAGAATATTCCACCTCAAGGCCTTGGTCCTTGATGGTTCCTGAAGTTAGAATGGTCTCCTCTGCATTATTATTAAATAGTAGGATGCATTCTATCAGAAATACCTTCAAAAGTGGAGAAGATTTAGTCATAAGTATGAAATCCAGAATGTTGTCCCTAAATCTCCCTTGCTTTCACTTGTTCAGGTATACCTGCTGCAATTTAAGAAAACAAAGCTATTATTTAATGCTTTCAAGATTCATTATCAACTATGGTAGCTTTTCATTCCACTATTTATGGGTTCTTGCTGTTTGTTTATCCTACAACTGTAAGGTTCTTTTTTGAGTGCTGGCTCATATCAACTCCAGTTAGGTGTGTGCACATGCATCATGCACAGCTGCCGGAAAACTTTTTCCCTTAGCGATTCCAAGGGTTGGTTTTGGAGCACCCTGGAGTGGTGTGCCTAATCACCCTTTGTAAGGGCTCACGACCCCTTCCTCCATAGTTCCTTGTTACTGCTCTTGACGATTAGTTGGAAGAAATGCTCCATCTCATGAAATTTCCCTTAGCAGTCTAAGTTCTTTACCCATACAGTTGTATTAGAATTGTTTAGTTAAACTTTAAGTTCTAGTTTGAGTTAGTTATTACTGTATTCCAGCACCCCTTGAAAGTCTGCTTGCCCACCAGGGACTGGGGTATGCTTCAGTCCCCAGGCTTGAAACCACGCAAAACTTGCAGAAAACCTGTGCCTAAAAGCAACCCTCAGTCTACCCACTTGAAGTGTGGCATGTTTAAACCAGAAGCACAAGATTTGCAAGTCTTTCTGCCCGAGGACTTGGAAGGAGAGGACTTGGAGAATCAAGCTTCTACTCATGGAGGCGGCACTCAGACCCTTCCTGGGTCTGTCAGAGCCTGGCTGCAGTGGCAATACCAGCGAAGAGTTCCCAGGCATTGAAGGCCTTGAGCACCAAAAAGGAGTGATAAAGACTCTTGGCACTGGAAACCTCTGGCGCCAAAGTCCAGCCTGAGGCATCAACCCCAGTCTCCGTTTCCAGCAAAGAAACACAGACTGGAAGGGTGCAGGTCACCAATGCATAAGGAGGGCAGTAAAGGACCTGGTGCCATGGGACCTGTGTCCAGCCACATAGTCGCTACTCCTAGACCATCCTTGCTGTTGACTCTGGCCCCAAGAAGGGGGAAGTCGAGTCCAGCCGCAGCTGCCCCCCCCCCCCCTTTGGAGGGGCAGAAGAAGAGGTAGAGGTCATCGGATCTCCCTCCATTCCAGGTGCTTTTGAGGCAGCCAGAGACCTTACAGAGTCCACAGTTCTTCAGTACTCGAAACTGGACGCACCCCCCTTGGCACTGTGAACGGCAACTCATTCACAAGGGAAACTGACCCCACTGCCATGTCCTTCAGTTCAGTGTTGGTCCCTGACTCCGAGATCTGCAGTACCACCACGGTCACTGTCGGAGGCAGGCTCTGTCATATGTAAGGGAAGTCGCTCTCGTTCTGTTTTCCAGCACCACGGTTACCAAACACCACAACCCTTTCTGGTGCTGTGGGTGCCACAATGGGAAAACCTGAATAACTGGCCCTTCTGGACATCGCGGGCTTACCACCAACCTCAGGGGGTCCAATCCACCCCCTTCCTCTCAGTAATCACAGAGAGTGGACCCCCAGGTATCAGGGCAGAAACTGCTTTCAGAGCAGATATGTTTCATTTGGGTATGTTGGCCCAATGCTCAGTTCCAAGTAGCATGTACACTGGCACTGAAGCCGAGACTACTGGTGCCACAGATGAACCTGAACCCCCAGCACTGCATGAAAGCCTGATGGCTGAGGCAGGAGTCCCCGGCCAGTTGAGGGAATCTTTCTCCTCTCCCAGTGAGGCGGTTGCAGGGTCCACCGCAGCCCTCTGTTGGAGGATGATAAGGCATACCAAGACATGCTCAGAAGGGTAGACTGCAATTTGGGAATTAAGATCTTGGAGGTCAAGAATGATTCCTATGATCTGATGGTAGATATCCTATCCTCGTCGGGTCCCTCCAGGGTAGCCTTACCCCTAATAAAGACTATAGGTAAGACTATGAAAACTATATGGCAGACCCCTTCTTTGGTGCCTGCTACATGTAAGCAGGTTGAGCACAAGTACTTTGTTCCAGTAAAGGGCTAAGAGTATTTGTGTACACACCCGTCCTCAGGGTCCCTAGTGGTGGCAGTAGCAAATGATAGAGAAAGGCAAGGCATTTAGGCACTGACCCCAAAGGCCAAAGAGAGCAAAAAGCTGGACCTTTATGGTAGGAAGGTGTATTCTGCAGGAGGGGTACAGCTCAGGGTTGCTAACCAACAAACCATTCTGAGCTGTTATACCTTCAATACCTGGAACACTATGGGCAGATTTTCAGCTTCCTTGCCACCAGAGTCTAGAAAGGAGTTCACCACACTTGATGAGGGCAGGTCAGTAGCCAAAGCCTCTCTGCAAAGGGCCTCAGATGCAGCTGATCCTGTGGCTTGGGTCATGGCCCCAGGGGTGTCTGTGCGGCGCAGTTCTTGATTCCAAGCTTTGGGCCTTCCCTATGAGGTCCAACAAACTGTACAAGACCTCTTCTCTTCTTTGAGGGCAAATCTTTATTCTTGGATCAGACAGACTCAAAGTTACGCAGTCTGAAGGACTGCAGAGCCACACTAACATTGCTGGGAATGTACACACCGGCTATCCAGAAGTGACGCATCAAACCCCTCCCCGCCCTTACCATCCATATCAAAGACAAGATCCTGGGCGCAGACAGGGTAGGAATGGTACTCTCAGTAACAATAATAACAGAAGGAGGCCATATTCTTTGTCCAAGAGAAATGATGGACCCTCGAAACAAATATAGGGACCAAAACAGAACTTTTGAAGTTGCGCCTGAGGGCAGAGTACCAACAATCCACAATGTAGTTCCCTTGTTCTTAAACCGGTTGTCCTATTTCTACCATGCATGGTCTCTGATTACCCTGGACTGTTGGGTATTACACACAGTGAAACTCAATACTCTATCCTAGGGTTGGCCGAACTGATGGAACTCAAGAGCCATGCAGGTTTGATGATTAAAGCTTTGAGAGCCACTCTGAGGCATATAGCCACGTACTTTTACCTATGCCAAAATTACTAAGTTTAAAATTCATTGCACACTTTAATTTGATTGTAAAAAGAGAGCAAATATTATTCCTAGTAGTGTCAGATTCTAATAATTACTTAAGGTTGCCGTGAAAACTAGGCCTATACAGTAAAAGTTTAGCTGTTGCTCAATGTGGAAGACTGCAGGCTAGTGGCAAGTTTTTTAAAATCCCGACCATGCTGCGTTTCTCCCCGCCATCCCCGACCTGCTCCCAGGCCCTGACGCTGGCTCCCACAGGCCAACCCCCCACTTCCTCACGGGCCCCTTACCTGGCCACTCTGATGGCTAGGCATAAGCTGGGGCTCCCTCCTGAGCATGTTCTGAGAATGCTCAGAGCATACTTAAAGCGGAAGATTAAAACTCCTAGCCTGGGGCTGCTTTCCTAAATTGATTTGCTGATGTTCTTCTGGGAGCCATACTTCTTCATTCAAGAGCCGCATGCGTCTCCCCAGCTGCAGTTTGGCTACACCTGCTCTATCCAGTTCCACATGCTTTCTACCTCCCCCTCCCCCGCCCCACACTTCTTCCCTGTTCCTCTTCAGGGACCCCTCTCACAAACAGCTCCTGATGGAGGAGGTACAGCTACTCCTGGATCTAGGAGATATGGAGGCGGTCCCTGCAAAACTGAATAAAATTGCTTCTCTCTCAAAGTATTTCCTGATCCCAGTGTCAAAGGGAGGCCTCAGGACCATCTTGGACCTCTGAAATTTGAACAAATGCATAAGGAAAATAAAATTCCATATCTCTATGGGTTTGATTAATTTCTTTTCTAGACTCCGGAGATTGGTATGCCACCCTTGACCTTAGGGATGTGTATTCCCATATGTCAATTGTCCCCGAAGCACAGAAGATTTCTGAGGTTCATAGTGGTCAACAGACCCTTTCAGTTCATGGCTCTTCCATTTGGGCTGTCAGCAGCCCCCAGAGTCTTTACAAAATGTATGGCCATGGTGGCAGCCTTTCTCAGGAAGGGATGGGTGCATGTCTTCCTGTATTTAGACAATTGCCTAATAAAAGGAAAGTCCAGAGATCAGGTGTTCACCCACACAGATCTTATAAAGCGCATGTTCAATGAACTGGGCCTGTTGATAAATGAAGAGAAGTAGATATTAATACCCACACAACAAATAGAATTCATAGGGGCCATACTGAACTCAGGCACCGCTACAGCCTGCTTATCAACCACTTGTTTCCAAAATATTGCGACAATAATAGACAATCTGTCACCCCACCCCACCATCACAATCTGAAACTATCTGATACTGCTTGGCCACTTTGCAGCTTGCACTCAGGTGGTTTACTGCCAGATTCCACTTAAGACCCTTTCGGCTTTGGCTAACTTTGGTTTACTGTCTGTCCAGGGAGCCTCTGGATCAAGTAATAACTATACCACCACGTATCCTGGACTCCCTCCAATGGTGGACAAACCAGGGTGTAATCTGTGCCAGCATTCCTTTCTCAAAGCCCCAGCCATCAGGAACTCTAGTTACAGATGCATCAGACCTGGGTTAGGAGGCCCACCTCAACCACTTAAGAATGCAAAGTCGCTGAAGCCAGAAGAATCCGTCAGACCACATCCATATAAGGGAGGTACGAGTGGTCAAGCTGGCATGCCAGACCTTCAAACACCATTTGATGGGCAGAAATGTGTCAATAAAAATGTACAATGTGGCCACAATGGTTTATATAAACAAACAGAGGAGCCTGCTCTTCTGCTCTCTACAGAGAGGCGTTGACCCTCAGGAACTTCTGCAGTCCCCTGTGAATTCACCTGGAAGCCGTGTACCTACCAGGGTCACAGAATGTACTGGCTTAACAGGTCTGTCTTAACCTACAAATGATCGCTCTGCCTAGATGTGGCTCATACCATCTTCCAGAAGTGTGAGACTCCCCAACTAGACCTGTTCATATCAGAGAACACCACAAAGTGTGCAAGGTTCTGCTCATTCCAAGGGTAAGCAAGGGCTCGCTGACTGATTCCTTCCAGCTTACCTGGAATGATGGACTTCTCTGTGTGTTCCCACTCTTTCCACTGATCCACAAGGTCCTGACAAAGATAAAAAGATGGGTCATCGATGATCCTCATTGCACCAGCATGGCCGTGAACCTTCAGAATTGAAAGTATGGCCATCCACCACCAACTCTGCTGGGCAGGTTATGTTCTCTGAATGCCAGAAAGTTGACTGCTGAAGCCAGTTATGTTTTCTCAACTGAGCCATGGCCAACAGACAAGGGGTAGGGCAACTCCCCCTACCCCGCCCCCAAATATGAGAGGGAGAGAGAAGGAAAGCGCATTTGACTTTCTTATTGACATAAAATCATGAGACAAGCCCTCAACTGACCAAAATGGAAAATGACCTTATGGCAGCGATCTTAGTGTTCTGAGATCCAGTGGTGACCCCCAGGAAACAGAAGTGGGAAGGCGGAAAGAACATACATCTATCTGATTTAACAATCCAGGTCCATCGCCTCCATTGGGAAAATTCTGCTTCAACTGTGATAAGATCAGTGGACTCCTGATTGGCCTCATTTAACCACCAGTGATGAGCAGCTGTGATTTTATTCAAAGGCAGTCATCCTGAAACTCTACAGGATTCCTGACTACTAGTTATTTGAGATGTTTGTCTCTATGATATTGCTTCACTACCTACCCTTGTCCCCCTCTTTTTCAGAGTTTCCTTTTGAGATCTGGCAGTGGAGAAGGAACTGCATGTGGTTTGCTTGCCTAATCTGGTCTAACCTTGGGGTGGCTTATGAGAACATCAGCAGCAAATGCATGGGCTAAATGGACACTGCTAATAAAAATCTATGAAAGGTGCATAGAGTGTATGTGGACCTGAAGCGGAGCACTTACTGGGGTTCACACCTCTAACTACAGTTACTTCACAGGGTGAGTAACCTCTCCTTCTCTTTCTGCATGTGCATTATGATGCATTTCATGATTACATATTGTTTCCACATGACCCCTGCCTTACTCAATGCACATAATGGGAGAGAATCAGGGTTGTTTACTAAAGGAGACTCGTCTCATTTGTTACAAAAGTTGGAACTTTTGGAGTAACCAAGGTAGAGGATTACAGGAAAAGAAAGGATAGCCTTGTAGTTAAGGTACTTGAATGCTACCTGAGACAAGTGGATTCTGTTCCTGCATCTGCAACAGAGTTTGTGTGTTGCTGGCCAAGTCACTAGAAGCAATTGTGTCATTAATTATCTGTTGTTCGTTTCCTGGGTGCCTGAGTTGATACCCTGGGGTTTATTTGCAGAAGTGCATGTGTAGCTGTAGCTGAAGTCAATGGGAGTTGAGTTTTGAACATATAAAAGTTCTGTGTAATACTAAATGCTCTGAAAAATTAGGCTTTAGGCATCTGAGATTAGGCACCCAAAATTAGACACTTCTGACCTTAATCCCTCTGTAAAATGGGAGTCATACTCCTCTCCAGTTATAGGGCCATTTTAAAAATAAACTAACATTTGTGAAGCATTCAGATTGCTCTAGTGGTGATTGCCACAGAAAAGCTGTTAAGAAATGAATCACTTCATATTCAGTTTGAGGTCTAAAATCAGAAGCTCCCTGCTCTTAATCAGTTTCCATTGTTTACCCACCATACTGCCTCTTGTATATTCAACTCCTGGGTGTTTTTTTTTCTATCAGTCCTTCACATTAGGATCCTTTGCTGCTTCCAGTAGTGTTAGAAATTAATCATATCATTAGCATGTATGAACATTTGCAGCTTTGGTTCCTTCTGCTTCCTTTCATGTCAAACAGAATTGTTTTGAAGGGATGCAGGAGAGAACATGACAGACTCTAATTTGTGTTAAATCCCTTTTACTGACCTTTAGGGAGACTTTGTACCTTTTTGCCAGTCGTGATGTTCAAAAGCTTCTGACAGCTAGGTGCTCATGACAGTAGATAAGATTTACATCACCTAATTCAATCACATTCTGTGTCCATTTTCAGGGCAGCTTCTTGTGAAATTGACTGAGGCTTATGAGGATAAGGACCATTCTTTGCTCATTTGCCTCTAAAAATATTTGTGCAAACCTATACCTCTTGGTGTGATGTAGCAACTTCCTTTGGTTTAAGTCAGATTTACAGTAAACTCATGAATCCTTTGTTTGAATACTTGGGTGCTTTTTACACCTGTCATTGAAATTGGCTCGCTTAGTCATTAATGACTCTGCAAGGAATGCATTGTGAGTTCAGTCCTAGATTAAGTCATACAAGCTATATGTATTGGGTCCTGGCTCCTAGAGTTATGTGATTCTCAGAATCTTGACTTTCATTTAAAGAAGTAATTTTCTTGCCCACATAAAAACTTGAAGATGTCACCCAAGTGTAATAGTAGCAGTGCTGTCTGCCTGTGTCTGCAGATAGTGGTGAGTAAGTTGTCCTAAGAGGGACATATCATTTCAGTGATCTTCAGGACTGGTACCTCACCTCAAGCTTTGGAGCACTCTCTGAGGAAGCCACTCTTCCTGCACAGTTTAGGCTGCCTTAGACTAAGGCTCCACCACTCCTGCTTCAATCCAAGAGCTCTGTTCAGCAGTCCAACTGAGATACACTCTTGGAAGAGATTTGTACGCTCAGAGAATTCTAGTCTTTAAGGTCCTAAGGGACCATAATGATCATCTAGTCCAGTGTTTCTCAACTGGTGTTCCATGGGACACCGTCAAGGTGTTCTGTAATCAACCCCTCCCATCAGAGGGAGACTGAACGGGCGGGTGGGCGAACAACATGGCAAGCCGACAAGTGCCTAGGAGGTTTTAAACACCACAGCTACAGCAAAGCTTCCAGGTGTGCTTTGGCATCTGCCACCACCTTTTGCTCCTTTGCTGTGGCTAGGACATTTTAAGTTTCCTGCTGCTGTTACCACTGGCATTAAAATCACTTGTCCATAACTTCCATGGTCAGACTTTCTTTGAAGAACCTTGTTCCAAGAATAGTTGAACTTTGTTCAAACATGCAGGCCCAAAATTCCCATTAAAGCTTGAGTAATATCATTTTCAGTTTTAAGTTGTGTACATAATCATCACATGTCTATTTTTTTTTTTTAGAAATAAACATGTTACATTCATAAAATTATATTTAATTTGGTTTCCTGAATAGTTTTTTTTAGGAATGTGTAGTTCACACATATTATGATAAATGCCAGCTTTTTTGAAAAAGTTATCAGGTGTTCTGCATAAAATAATTACTACCTTTAGGTGTGGATTTACTAAAGGTTGAGAAACATTGATCTAGTCTGACCACCTCCACTGCACAGGCCATGGAACTTCATCTGTTTACTTTTGTAATAGACCCCTAAGTTAAGAGTAAGTTATTGAAGTCCTCAAATAGCAATTTACGTACTTCTAGGTACAGAGACTCCACGAGCAAGTGACTCATGCCCCACTCTTTAGAGGAAGGCAAAAGACCTCAGGGCCTATGCTGATCTGCCCCAGGGGAAAATTCCGTCCCAGCTGCAAATATGGCGATCAGCTTAACACTGAGCATGTGGAGAAGAAGCACCATCCAGACACCCATAAAGTATTCTTAGTAGAAACTCGGAACACACCCCATTTAACATCCCATCCTCAGGGATTAACATACCTCTGCAAATGTGTAGCAAGACTCCTATAGCGTAGCCAAAACAGTAGGGTTTATTCATTACCTGCAACACAACATAGGAGTTTATTTGGTTAGCACAGAGTAGATTAAAACACAGTTCAAGTCCCTTCTGGTTAGACCCTAGCTAAGCTATAATGAACACCATTGTTCAAATTCTTCCTCTTTCTTTCTGACCATTGTGGTCAGTTCCCAGGTGAAAGTCCAGACTCCTTCCAGGGGCAAGTTCTTATTCCTCCACCTCACACTTTTTCCCAGTCTTTTGTCCTCAGGCTAGGATCTTTGCTTATCATCTCTGCTGGGAGGCTGGGAAACTCATCTCCTTCTGGGTCATTGGTAGCTAGGGGTCACTGTCTTGGTGATTGAGGTTTTTCAATGATACTGGGTCTGTCTCAGCCATCCTTTTTTAATGACCCATTCAGACTGACATTGAAGCTGCGTTCATACCTCTCTCTTATGGCTTGTCTACAGTGGAAATGATTTAGCAGTGGCTATTGTGCTTCAGAAATTCTCTATTCTGATGCAGGGGGTGGGGGTTGTTCTCCCATCTGTGTATGTAATCCAATTCCCTGAGAGGTGGTAGTTAGGTTGATGGTAGAATTCTTTGTTGACCTAGTGTTTTATACACTGGGGGGCTATTTCAGCTTAACTGTGTTGCTCACGGTTATGGATTTTTCACACCCCTGAATGATGTAACTCTGTTAACCTAACTTTTTAGTACAAAAAAAAACAAGGAGCATCGTGGCACTTGTAAATGCTCACAAATTAATTTGTCTCATGAGCTTTTGTGGGTGGAAAAATCCCACTTCACCCCTTTTGGAACTAACTTTTCAGCATAGACCAGGCCTTAGCCTACTTTTGAGAGCAAACAGTCCCACTCTGTCCTTCCAACAGCCATAGGAAATGTAGGGGAAACTGAGGCACACAGACTTCCTAAAAGTGTTTTAGGAGTATTTGGACATGGAGTGAACTTTACATACATCGCTAGTAAGGGGTGTGTGGATATCTCTCATTCCCATTACTGAGTTCACTGATAACACTATCCCATGAATGGTATTTGTGTGCATTAGGGAAAAAAAAAGTAGTGCACTGGTTCTGCTCAGCTACTGAAGCAGATGCCTCAGCCTCTATTATACCTTCCTCTCTTGGGCAAAGGGTGATAAAGTTGTCTTACAGTTTCTCAGGGGGAAGGTTCCTTGTTGCTGTTCCTAGCAGAAGAAGACATGCTGTTCTTAGCAGAAGAAGACATGCTCTCAGTGTTTCTTTTTGACTTACTGGAGGAGATGACGAAGTTCTGTTACTGCTGGTCCAAGTGAGGATTGGTGTCCCTGCTAGGATACAGATCCATGGGAGGCCTCAGATCATGAAGAGCTCCAGACTTGGGTTGATTGTCTCTCTTAATCACTAACCACTCCTCTTGATTGGTTTTTTGCAGAGAAAACATTTGGATCTCATTGCAAAGTTTATGGTCTGAATGAGTGTATTTCCTTGCTGCTGTTCTTCTGAAGACTTCAAGATAGACCTACAGTAGCTTTGTTCCACAAGTTTTATGTGAAGCAGGGGCTCATTTATCAGTTGAAGGAACTATGTCTTTCTGGAATTCATCTAGATTTTTTTTATTGCATTTGGAGAAAGCTAATGAGGACTCTGTTTCAACAGAGACTGCCAAGTAGATCATATTTTATATTTGGAACTGTTATTTTCAGTATAAGATTCACATAGCAGATGTTTTTAAAACCTATTCAGCTGGTTGACTTTGAATCCTGCCTAATATATACGAGGCTTGTAAACTTCGTTTCCCCTCCTGGTTACAGAATCATTAAGAACTGCCATATTGTATGAGACTAGTAGTCCTTCTAGTTCAGTATCCTGTCATTAACATTGAGCAACATAGATGTTTCAGGAGAACTTGCAAAAAAAAATTCTACAGGAAGCAGTTACGATATCCCTTCTAGAATTATCTACTCTTGACTTTCGGTAGGTAAAGTTTGGCATCTCTCATGAGTTTGTATATTTTCCACCTTAATTATTAAAAAAATATCTCCTGTTATAGCTCTATATGGTTATCCACATAATTCTGTAACCTTTCCTTGAATTCTGGTGAGCTCTTCACCTCAATGTTATCCTGTAGCAGGCTATGTGGTGTAAAATTTTTCTATATGTATATGAATGAATAGAAGAGTGGAGATGAAAATATGGGTGGATGGATGTGAGGGCAAGTGAGAGAGAAGGTGGAAGAAATGGTAATCATGGGATATGCTAGTAGACACAAATAACCCTAATTCAACCATGAGAAAAGCAGAGGTCTTTTTCCAGTCCAGGCTAAATGGACTATAGTCTGATGTGTTTTTTGTATGTTATGCTCAAGTTTCCAAGGAGGCATGAAATTTTGTTGTCAGGATAAGAAATTGAGACAGAAGAAATTAAGAAGAAGAAAAAAATGTAAATTATATGGCAAGAATGACGAGAGTCCTATGGCACCTTAAAGACTAACAAATTTCTTCAGCCATAAGAAGAGCCAGATTAACCTGCTTGGGGGTCCAGGTCCCCCCCACCACCACCACCATGAGGCACCACTGCTACAGCCCCCTGCCTGTGCTGCCTCTGCACAGGCCAGCCCCTCCTTCCCCCATGTTGCTTGGGGAGGTGGGGATAGGGCCAGAGAGCGCACTCACGCAGCACCACTCTGGTCAGTCTGCCCCTGGGGGCTGGGGGCCAGCTACTGTATGGTGGGCCCTGTAAGGCCACCACCTCCCAGCCCGGTGTGCAGCACTCAGCAAACAGGTACACTGGCCTGCCTCTCCTCGGGGGTAATGGAGAGCACAGAGCCAGCCCACCTTCTCTAACCCCCTCCCCAATCGCAGTGCTGGGCCGAATCATTGCCAGGAGTTTAGAGGCTGGAGCCCGGGGCCCCCTTTTGGCTGGGGCAAGGGCCATAACTAGGGTGGAGCGACTAGGGCAAAGCCCTGGGTTCCATAGTCCCTCTGCTCTGCCCTCAGCACTGGAAGGAGGAGTGGGTCCAGCCAGCCTGAGGCCAGACTCTGAGCTCCTGCCCCGATCCGCCTCTAGGTGTGGGGTGAACTAGCCCAAAGGCCAGCTTTGCCAATCTCTCCCCACCCCTGGCCAGTCACTCCACCCCCAGGGTGGGGTGGAGCAGCCTGCAGGGCAGGGAGGGGGTTGGCACTGCTGTCTGCCATGTGAGCACTGCAGGCTTCGGTATGGCCCAAAACCATACTAGAAGCTGCACCATGTGCAGCAGTCAGCACTTCCCCCTCCCCTCTGGCCTGACCAGTCAGGCCACAGTTGGCCTGCTGGCAGGGTGGGAGGCCTCCCCGGGGGGGGGGGGGGGACGGCACCAGTGTGGAGGCTCGGGGGCCCTGTGGCCCCTGATCCGCCACTGGCAGCTGCAGCTGGATCGGGCTCTGCGTTGCTAGGCAGCGGCAGCATGGCACTGGATCTGGTCCCAGGTCATGGGAAAGGTGCCTTTGGGGCTGCTTGTGTAGTTCTGGCGCTGGCTGGGGCTTAAGCCCGTAATGCCCCTTTGATAATCTGGCCCTGGGCATAAGGTTTTGTGGGCTCCAACCCACTTCATTGGATGCAAACCATTTTGTGGTGTGCTGTAAATTACACAGCGGACCATGGAATGGAGTATGGAAGATTTACTGTATGAAATATTTTAAGTTAAATGACATACAACTGAAATTGACTTTTTGAATCAGTGGGAATGATTAGTGGTTAATTTTATGCTATTTTAAAACTACAGATAAAATTATTTTCATTCTTGAGTTTGTGGAGGAAAGGCTTTTTCTTATACCATCAAGTATGAGAGAGTTCCAAAGGTTTATTGTCCTCAGTATTTACTAAAATAAAAATGTTGCCAGGAAATTATAAAGCAATGACAAAATTATTGGGGGCATACTATTTCACATTTCAGATGGGTTTTAGAAATTCCAGGGTATCCTGTAATTTCTAAGTTTCTGTCCTGTAGTTTCTGAAAGATGCATGAGATCCGTGAAAGCCCCATCACAGGCGAGAGTGAGTTCAGAATCTCGTTCATTTCACCTGGGCGGTAATATCTGATACAGAGATCCATTTCTACAGGAAGGTGGATATTTTTAGCCAGTGAGCACGTGTGCTAAGCCAGATTTAGGCTTTTAGGCAAATATTGATGCATAGCGTGATTGAAGAATGCAAGCAATGAACATGAGTGGGTGTCATGGCTGGTTCTATTGATAAGTGGGTAAAGTTGCTAATATGGGTTGCTTTTAATAGATATGAAGAAATAAAATGTTTTAGTTTGGGGGAAAAAATGAAAACCATTTATGACTTTCTAAAGTCTAAATGGGAAGAAACAGACAATCAGTGCAACTCAGACACTAGTGTTATATATGCTAGATAAGATACTTCAGCAAGAGGTTGCATTCTGCTCTAACAATTTTGATTTTGGCTTAAGGGGCAGACACTATACATCAGATGGTACAGCAGTCTAATGTTAGTATGATAAGGACATGGATTACTGTAACAAGGCCTGTATATGAAAGGAATTATCAATCTCCTGGTCGTGTGTGTCTGCACCTACATGTGTGTTAGAGAAAGAAGTGGTAGAGTGACAACACTGTAGAGCAAATATTTCTGAGACAGATATATATATATTTTGCTGCTGCTGCTAATACCTTTCATTTTTGTACATTTGTATAACTGTGCATATGGGGATCTCTGGACAGCTTAAAGACATGTTGTCTTAAATCTAATTTTATCTTGCTATTATGGAAGAATGATTGTAAATGTTAGAGAAATAGGGATTGTAAAGATACAACCTTTCTGAATTACTGAACGGAAAAATGAGGGTGTTTTTTTTAAAAAAAAAAAGATACTGGAAGAGAAGTAGGAGAGAAGTACCTTACTGTCTATTTTATTGCTGGAAACTAACAAAAAATTGAATGAGTTAATGGAATTCGGAAGGTAGAAGGGAGGATCTTAGAATATCATAAAAAGGAAAAAATACAATACTTAAAGCGAGAAAATTATAATTAAAGTGGGAAATAACTGACTCTAGAATTTTCTGAGCTGCTAAATTCATTTTTAAAAACCTTTAGCAAAGAGATGGTTAAGTAATCAAAATAGTGCAAATATAGGATTAGACAAGTAGTAGGATTGATTGAATGTACACAAATAATAAAAACAAATGATACTGAATGTTCTAAAAGATTTCAAAATATGTGTGATGGGGAGGAATCCGAGCAAAATATCATCCTGTTAAATTAACTTCAGGAAAGCAACAGAAACAATTTTAAAATAATTTCCCAAGAGAAACTTGCAAAGATCAACAGTTTAAAAGTATGGATTTGTAAAGAAATGAATCCAAGCAAACAACTTGTCTGATAGAAGTATCTATCTAATCTTTCTATCAAATATAAGTTCATACTGATTGATATAAGTAAACTCCATACTGACACTAATGTCCATACTGATTTCTCTCTCTCTTTCGTGGACACACACAAAATCAGTATAACATAATTGTAAGGATATCATAAACTCTATCCCAATGGATACCCAAGGCTGTGAGACGCCCACTAGTCCTTGCCCTTAGAGTGA
The DNA here is from genome assembly GCA_007922195.1 of Podocnemis expansa. Taxonomy (NCBI): domain Eukaryota; kingdom Metazoa; phylum Chordata; order Testudines; family Podocnemididae; genus Podocnemis; species Podocnemis expansa. The sequence goes on along the minus strand of ML681963.1, from coordinate 90,176,601 downwards.
TTCAGGCTTGTCTGTGCCTGCCATGGATCAGGCCCCGGAATTCACCAGCCTCTAGAAACATAAGCACTATCTTCCAAGTCTCTGCGTGCCTCTCATTCTCTGTCCAAGTAGTGATAAGCACAAAGCAATCTTTGAGATCTTGGAATGTTTGCTACATGATCCAGCCTCTTATCCAGTGAATGTTCACAGAATTGTCAATCCTGTTGTTACAAAAGATACAAAACACACCAGCTTGTAAGATGAATCTCAGGACCATCATTTTACTTAATAGCACAATATTTGATATCTTTATAGTGAAAACAAGAATAAGTTTATTAGCAAAGGAGTAGTCAAGTAACTGAGCAAGAATATTGGAAACAAGTGATTATATGTAAATAACAAAAGGATAACACGCTTTTTAGAGAGTAACTGGTTACCCCCGTCTAAAAAAGTTTTATCGCATGTCATGGTATCTTCAGCACTTTCAACTAGGACCCATTTTTCATGAAGTAATCACAATATTTTTACTTCCTCAGTGAAGGGTGCTGGGATGTTTTCTCTGCCTGCCATTTATAGTCAAGCAAACCACTGAAGTGCCCTCACCAGACAGTTCCCTCCCCTCCTGCTTTTCTTTTTCTGTTAGATGGTTCCTGAAGTCCTTACAATCCTTCATTTGTGTTCATCTTAGACTAGAGGTGGTCTGACCATTGCTGAATGAAACAGTCAATTTAGAAATGAACAGCCAGATGAATAAACACCTCTTGTCTGACAGAACCTTTTTTTCACCTTATCTGGTACTCAGTACCTGCTGACTTTAAGAACATATTTTCAATATATAAACATAACTTCTTTATAACATTAGTGTGTACATTTCACAATGATTTTGATTGCCAGCATGAAACAGGGGTTTGAGATCTCACATAGCACTCTTTCTGTTGAATTAGAATATACACAACAGACCCATGACAAAGCAGTAATCCCTCTGCAAATCCTTACCAGGTGGGGTGTGTGTGTGTGTGTGTGTGTGTGTGTGTGTGTGTGTGTGAGAGAGAGAGAGAGAGAGTTTGGAGAAACTGTGCTAAAAGAATTTTTGTTTTGATGGCGTTAAGTTCTAATTCAAGTGTTGGGATTGTTTTTTGGGATTTTAAAGTATTTTTACTGTTTTCTTAAAAAATAAGTAGCAGGCAATTCAATTAGCAGAAAATGATCACTCATTAATATATACCTTTTTAATGTCATAGCTCAGTTTTTGAGATTTGTGACGGGGCTTAGAGTTGAGCTTTCCATTTTTTTGGTTAATGAATTTCTGTGATGGAAAGTCAGTATGTAAAGTGATATATTACAGTGCTATAGATCGTATATTGAGAATTATAACTGCTTACTTCCCTGCAAATACTGCTTACAGCAGGGGCCTCAAACTCAAATCACCACAAGAGCTGCATGAGGACTAGTTTGTTAGCCCAAGGGCTGCACCACTAAAACCTTTTCATACAACAATATTGCAAACATCAATAAAAATAGTGTCATTGCAGGCCACAGGAAATAGCTTTAGGGGCCTGCGGGCCGTGTGTTTGGACCCATGACATATAGTCTAACACTGCAGAACATAAAATTAATCAAATTCTCTTCATTTGTGCAGTTAACTGACACATACTTAATTGATTTGCAAGAACAGAAAGTAGCTCTGATTATGTCTGTGAAAGCCCACTTGGCTTGCAAAACAGTAAGGGTGGTGATGTATGAGTCAGAAAGAACTATGTTTGACTTCCCAGGTTGTGCTTGCAAGGTTGGCGCTTAGGGGAAAAATGAATGAATGAAAGTTTTTACTTGTAAATTGAGTAAATATGACCTGAAAATCAAATGTAAATATGGAACAACTTGAAGCATCATAGTGTCTTTCCAGAATTCCATTTTCAAATTAAAAAAAAAACAACAAAAAACATGACTGTAAGCATCTATCAGATATAATTTTTCCCAAAATATGACATTTGTCTGCAAGAGGCATCTCAGTCATTCTATATATCAATCCTATCTGTTGAACACAGTCTAACCCAGGAGTGTCAAGCATGTGGGCTACATGTGGCCTGCAAACCTCTTCTGTCTGGCCTGTGATTGTGTTCCATGGGACCACATTTCCTCCCTAATAGGAGGAGAGAGTGGTCTCACATACCCAGCAGTACACAATACCATGAGTGTGTCAGGTCTTCCGATGTTGCAGAGAGCTGGGTATGAGAGACTGTGTTTCACAAGACTACATTCTGTTTCCCTAAAAGAGAGAGAGTGGTATCATAGACTGTGGTTTTGCATACACAGAATCCCTAGATGCCATGAGAGTGCCATAGTATTTTAATGTACGGTGTTTACGGCTTGCTTGAAGTACATCTAAGTCAAATCTGTCTTTCCGTAGCAAATGAGTTTGAAACCACTGGTCTAACCTATGTGATGCATCATTCAGGAGCTTTGGGGGTGGAGGGTGGCCATGTACTTCAAGACTGTCTAGTAGCTATCCATACTCGCAAATGGTAGAGTTAGGGTTGTATGAGTAACTGTCACTTTTGGCATTTCCCGACTTTTCAGTGCTTCACGGAGCAGCTTTGATGTTCTTCAATCTTTTAATGTGGGTTATTTTGAACAAATAAAATGTGGAATTATTTACTAGACAGTAGTAGAACTGAGTGGACAAAAGGCACATTTAGTCATTCTTTTAAGTTTTAATACATCCCATGCCCATATAAAGATCTGAAGTATCTGCTTTTTCATACACTCTGTAAGTGTACAAATTAAATTATTTAACTAAAGAGTGGGTGGTTAAAGTGATTGAAAATAAGTTGCTTTTAATTTGGAGAAAAAAGCAGCATACATGCCTAGAGGTCTAAAAATATTTATAACTTGAGCAAATCAAAACTGAAAGGCACAATTGCAGTCTTGGAACTATGTGACTGAAAAATTTCAACTTTCTGCCTCAAACTATAGTGGTTTGCAAACAGTCTGGTTTTGGTTCTATTTAGTTGCAGCATTTATTTTACAGTGGGATGTGTCTTTTCTCACTTTCTTCGTATTCTAAATCATCTCTGTATGTTTTGCGAAAACAAACAAGAAAATGCCCTTTTCTTCCCTATACCATCAAATAGAATCATGCTGTGGTAGAGGGGAAAGGGGGGAAAACAGGCACAGAGTGGAAGTTTGTGGAAGTTCTAATCAATTGAAAACGGAAATGCTTAACCTATGCCATTAGAAATTCCACCTACAATGTAGAGATGCAACCTTTTAAAATAATTCTGATCTGTACTTGTAGCCAGTTGTGAAAAAGTTTGAATTTGGAATATTTAAATCTTCTGCATCTGTGATTTGCATAGGACATTGAGAGCCTTGACTGAAATGTGCATGACAGTAATATTCTGCTTTTTAGTTTTTGTTGACAGATGTGAGAGAAATGGCTTTCATTTCAGCTAATTGTTTTTTTTTTACTTCTGTAGGACATTTTCCCCCAAGAATATAAAAAAAAATTGCATTATAAATATTAACTGATTTAAATACTGCAATATAACAATACCCCTGAGTTGGGAAAGGGATATATAGTGATCACTATTTCCTCCACCTGCTCTTGAGGTGAAGCACAGTAACTGTTAACATTACACAGGAAATTACACAGTAGTTTAGATTTGGCAGGAAGTGAGGAAGCATATTGCATCCATTTGAAACAGTTGAAGGAATTCCAGTATGTAAAAAGGATTTATCTTGGTTGGTGTTTGGACATGGCACTGGGAAATGACACCTTTACTCTGATGCCACTTTTTAGAAGTAGCATGACATCTTTGATTGATACAAATGATTGGGACTTTGATTTCTGTCTTCTACAAAAGACTGCGACTTTAACAAATCATTGGTGAACATCAAGCATTATGTCCATGCTAATAAAGGGAGAAAAATATCCTCTTCCGTATTCCTAGCATCTTTTATACTACTGACCTAGCCTAACTTTCATTAGTTTTTTAAGGTATGCATATACAGGGCATGGTATGAAAAATTTAATTATTAATTATTAAAATATACTAATTGGTGAAACTGATGACTTTTATTTTTATAAGGGATTAGGAAATGAGGTACATTTAAGAATTATTTGAAATAGAAGAAATTTAAGGATCAGGTATTTAACCGTCCCTCTCTTAATCCTCATAAAATGTAAGCAAAGGTGGATTTTCATTTGCTTAAAATGCAGGGGTTTAAGACTAAGATTGTCCTTAGCTGGGGTCATTTCCCCCGATTAAATGCTTGTGTCTTCTTTAGATATATTGCAGTTGAACTGCTAGTATCTTCAGACTGTGCTATTGTTGTAAATAAGAGAGAGCAGTATACTTTTGATCAATGTTCCCTCTAAGCCAGTGGTTCCTGACCTGTGGTCCAGGGACCCACAGAGATCCGCAGACACTTTGCAGGGGGTCTGTGGAGCCTCTCCCTACCTGGGGCCAGAATCCAGCTACAGCCCTGATGCTCCCTGCCAGAGCTGCCTTTCCCCATCTGTGGCTGTCTCCTGGCAGGGGGATGGAGCCACAGCAGCTCCCCAGCAGGGGCAAGGGCAGGGGACCACAGCTGCCATGGCTCACCTCCCCGGTGGCACAGGCAATGGTGGTGGCAGCGCTGCTCACCAGCTGTTTGACTGGTGCGGGCCAGAGTCTCCCCCTGCAGGCCAGATTACGTAATCAGCTGGGGGGTGGGGTCCGCAAAGATTTTTTTTTTTTGGTTACAAAGGTGTCCCCAGCCTGAAAAAGGTTGGGAACCACTGCTCTAAGCTGATGACGCAGCTGAGCAAGTTTCCCGCTGATTCTCCAGGCCCCAACGGGCTTCTTGCCTGCTGGCTCCCCAAGTGCACCCATAACTTGTTCAGTTGCATCATCAGCTTAGACGGAACACTGCTTTTGATTAGTGTTGCTTTAATTTTTTATTAATCTTTTCCATTTCTCTCTTTCTAACTTCACCACCACCGTGCTTCCATTACCCTCTACACTTTGTGTGTGTATCTGAATTAATGCATTAATTTAATATTTGAAAGAACGAGCCACTGTTTTCCCAAAACTGTGGCCTAAAAACTTTCAGGTTTATATTTTCAGTTTTCTTTTAGAGATCTGGATATCTGACAGAGGGCACATGACCTAACTGTAGTTTTGAGGCCTTTTTTATTCCTGGTAAGTGGAGGAATTCATCACCATCTTGTTTTGATTTGTGTGTGCATGCATTTCCATGCAATGATTCCCCCATTATATAGCTAATAGGTTCTTGTTTGTTTCTGTATGTGTGCACGTATTTGTCTCCATCTTTGTATGTAATGTAGTTGTAACCATGTTGATACAGGATAATGAAGAAACCATGTGAGTGAGTTGTAATCTTTTCTTGGTTCTACTTCCATTGGGGGGGGGAGAGAGAGAGAGGCAAGCTTTTTCTCAGGTCTGGGAAAGGTACTCTGTGGGTCACAGCAAAATCCAAGATGTAACAGATTCTACAGCAAATAGTGCTATAAGGGATTTTTCAAGATTATAGTGGCCCATTAGCATCTTGCAGTCTTTGGACATGTCCACATCCCCCAATGACAGTCATAAATAGCCATTTGACTGGAGACCACAGAGTAGACAAAATCATGCTTGTGATCAACATTGATTCCTGCAGGAAAAAAGAATCTTTGAAAATCTTAACAAATTTCATATCCACCTGTATATCTCTAACACCAAGCAGACAGCCATACAGTCCCTGAAATCTAACCATCAGATATCGATCAAGCCAGTAGACAAAGGGGCACTATTATACTGCTCAACTGTGATGGCTACATTAATAAGGCCAATTGTCAACTCTGAGACCATCTCTTATTAAAAACTCAAAGAAGGCTCCATACCACAGTTTTCCCAGGAATTTAAGGATATCATGACATCCTTTTTAAGCCTCTTTAAGAAACTCTATAAACTCATTCCCCACAAATCCACCCCAGGGGTCTATTACATGCTTCCCAAGATGCACAAACAAGGCAGCCCATGCAGACCCATCATATTTGGGCACAGCACTCTTCCGTAAGAAATATCAGGCCTCAGAGAAATCATCCTCAGACCATTCACAATGCAAAGGACTAGCTTCCTTTAGGACCCAACCAACTTCCTCCATAACACTAACAACTTCTCTTAGAGCACCGTTCTCACTGCCATTGATGTCATTCCCCTGTATACTAACATCCCTCACAATGGTGGTATAGCTATCTGCCTGAAATATTTGACAACCTTCTGAACACATTGCCAAACTCATCCATTTCATCATCACCCATAGCTTTACATACAGCAACAAATGCTTTGTCCAAACCATGAGTAAAGCCATGGGTACTGAGGTGTCTCCCCTATATACCAATCCCTTTTGACTAATGCACCATGAAACAAATTATGTACCTATGACGCATTGATATTTTCATCCTCTGACAGAGATCTTAAACTCCCTCATAGATTTTCACCACAACTTCAACAACAGCGACATGTCCATTACACTCTTTATTTGGAACACTCTGGCACTAGCACCATCTTCCTGGACACCACAGTCAGCTTGAACAATGATGTACACACTGCCAGCTCCAAGTAGTCCAGGGGTCTCCGACTCATATCACCACAAGGGCTGTGTGAGGACTTGTACGTTATCCTGAGGACTGCACCACTGAAACCTTTTCATACAACAATATTGCAAATATCGGTAACAATAGCGTTGTTGCGGGCCACAGGAAATAGCTTTAGGGGCCACGTGTTTGAGACTCCTGAACTAGGCCATCTTACTCACATGCCAGTAGAAACCTAGGAAATGTTAAAATGTGATGGGTATTCAAGCCAGTTCATTTATTACAATAAAACAAAGGGGAATGGTATCACATTGTATTTACATGGCACATACCTCAGTAATAATATTTGCTCTGACTGCTTGAAAAGTAGTGAAATGCTAATGTTTTTGTCTTCACTCATCTAAAACTTGTTGATTTATGTTATACTTAGTCCTAGATCAAGCAGATGTATTAGCGTTTAGCAGCAAGTTTATTTCATTAAAAATTAACGAAGGATTGTTTATGGATATCCCATTGTGTGTTTTATGTTTACCCATTGGAGATTGGAAGCTTGGAAATGTAAATGAGAAGGTTGTTAACTTCAAAATAAGGGCCATTAAGCAATAATCTTTATCATCACTGGAAGTAGCCACATGGATAAAGATGCTTGTCACAGGGCCTTATGTGAGTGGGATCTATAAACAGTGATTGAAGAGAGTGATCCAGTTTCTCTGAGCTGATGAATTCTGAACATGTGGATAGAGGTCCTCAAAGCCATTTTGGGCAGTCCTGAGAGTCTTATAAAGAGCTAACAGATACTACATGTCTCCTCTCATTTGGACTACAAACTGACACACCTGTTATGTATATTACCATCTTTAATTTCTTGATAACACTCATTTATTTTTCTTAACTAATAAACTTTTAGTTAATATGCTGAAAGATCAGTTATTAGCATTGGTTTTGGTGTCAGATTCAGGGTTTCTCTTGACCTGGAGTAAATGAGGGGGGTTGGGAGTAACATAATGTATGGTGATTTAAGGTTTTAATAATCTTTCATCCTTAGTCTAATTTATCTGTGTGGTAAAGTAGGAGCTGGAGAGTCTAAAGGGGCTGTAGCAGCTAATGTAGTAGTCCAGGAGTACACAGTTGTTACTTGCTTGGTGAAGTCTAATTATAGGCTATCCTACCAATTTGGCTTGTCTGCCTTGTTTTCTGACAGTCTTAGCCGAGATTGACACTCTCAGGTGTGAACTATACAAGACACTGACAACTGGAACTCTGCAGACAACCATATACAAGAAATGCTAAGATCACCCTTCCTACTTTCATAAATCCAGTGACCACCAAAACGACAATAAAGAATATTATCTACAGCCAGGCACTCAGATATTGCATAATGTGCTCTGCGGAGAAAGTCCAGGATATACATCTTAACACTCAAAATTGCTTTCACCAAACAAGGATGCTTCACTAGAGTAGATCTCATTCTGAAATAGGCCACTCAAATACCCCTGGAAGCAGGGGCTCTCAACCTTTTAAGGGCCTCGACCTCCGAGCTGTGTGTGTCAGACTAAGGGTCCATTGTCACTAAAGCTCCCTCCACTTTCAGTAATAGGTTCAAGTGGCCCATGCTACTGAAAGAAAACTGCCTAAAAAGGCAGTTTCAGCAGTGAGGACTATCCCCAACCATTGCAAAAAAACAAAACAAACAAACAAAAAAAAACCCACAAAAAAAAACAAACCAAAAAAAAAACCACCACACCCCAACAACTCTGTCCAAACGCTGCTGCCAAAAGCACTGAGGGTGAAGGAATGCTTTTTTCCTGCTGGTCTTTTAAGGCTTTCATCTTTAAAAGACCAGGAGGTAAACAGCAACCCGCTCCCTCCCCAATGCTTTTAGCAGTGCTTTGTGGAAAGTTGGGGTGGGGTGGGGGGGTGAGGTGTGCTTTTTCACAGCCTTAAGGACCACCAGTTAGAAAGCAGCTTCCCTCTCCGAAGCACTTGGCAGCGGTGCTTTGCTGAAAGTGCAGGGGGTGGGAGACTTTTTCTCCTTCTGGCCCCTCAGCTTTAAAGTGTAATAAGGGAAAAACTGAAAGTTTTAGGAGGGAGGGGGCTGCTTTTTTCCTGATGGTCCTTATGTTTCTAGGTTAAAAGGGCCAGCAGGAGAAAAGTGGTGCAGAGAGCTTTTTGCTTTGAAGGTGTCCTGCGGAATGCACTGGGCAGCTGCTTTTCTGCTGCTGGCCTTTTAAAAGCTACTGGAGCAGCAGTGTCTAGAGAGCCTGTGGCTGTGGCAGGGGTGCTTTCCTGCTGTGACACATTCACCTATGTTCTGTGACATGCTTTTGTGTCGCAACACAGCAGTTGAGAGCTGCTGGCCTAGAGAACCTGATTCAATACAGAAATAAAATCCCCCATGACAGCACATCCCTAGTTTTCACTTATCACAGTAATTTGAACCTCATATGAGGAATCATCAAACTACAATAATCCATACTTGAGGGGGACTGTGTCCTGAAAGAAATAATTCCTGATACCCCAATTCTATCATTAAAATACTACCCTTCTTTCCCCTCCCCAAAGTTTTCCAGGCTCTTAAGTAAAAATAAGTTACCTAGGGGCCAAGATACACTAACACAAAGTGACACCAGACCCTGCCAGAACAATGGATGCAAAACTTGCTGATATAGCACCACCGCTGATCAACACCCTACATAATATATCTTTTCAGATCTATGGCTCCTACACATGCCTATCACAACTCATGACGTACCTTATCCAGAGCAATGCCCCAGTAATACCTATGTGGGTGAAAATTGACACTCACTATGCTCTCAAATGAACTTAAGCTGAAAAATAAGACAAAAACACCCTCTCCCTTCGTGTGAGCACTTTTTCACAAAGTGCTCTCTCTCTCTATCTGGCCTATCAATCCTTATTGTCAAAGGAAGCCTGCACAAAATTTTCAAAAGATGGGCCTCGGAGCTTAAATCCATTATTCTGCAAGACACTGAAAATCATGGACTGAACAAAAGATGCTGAATTTATGGCTTCTTACAACAGTCTGTAACCCAGTAAACCCCCCCCCCGTTTTTGTAGTGGTGTTATATCCATCTTGACTGGCTCCTTACAATATGTGCTAACTACTTATTCTAAAGCAGTGGTTCCCAACCTTTTTCAGGCTGGTGACCCCCCCCCCCCCCGCTGAGTTGTAATCTGGGCCTCCTAGGCAGACTCTGACTTGCAACACTCTGCTAGCACCACTGGGACAGCCGGTGAGCAGCGCTGCCGTCACCATTGCTCATGCTGCTGGGGAGCCAAGCTGCGGCAGCTATGGCCTCCTGCCTTTGCCCCTGCCAGGGAGCTGCTTTGGCCCCATGCTCCTTCCAGGATCCAGCCACGGGAGGGAAAAGGCAGCCCTGGTGGGAAGCATCAGGGCTGTAGCGGGATTCCAGCCTTGGTAGGGAGACACTTCGCGGAACCCCTGAAACATGTCCGTGGACCCCTGGGGGTCCCCAGACCACAGCTTGGGAACCACTGTTCTAAAGAATCTGTTGTATCTTGCATTTTTCTGAGAGGCTGGGAGTACCCTTCTTAGACCTGAGAGCTTTATTGGGTTCAAAAGCTTGTCTTTCTCACCAACAGAAATTGATCTAATAAGATTGTTACCTAACCCAGCCTGTGTTTCCATCATTGACACACATGGCACAGGTTAAAGAGTTTTGTCTATATTGGAGAATGCCAGATTGAAAAGCAATGCGAATTTTAGATTAGGACTGAAAATGCTGCATTGATCCCCACAGATTGGCACAGTGGGATTGATTGAGTAGCCAATATAGAACTGCTCAGTTGATCCTGGAAGTGCTCTCCAGTAGACTCAGTATTTCCACCCCTTCAAGTGGAGGAACACTGCAGAACAGAGAGTACTTCAAGTCGATATAGCCAAGTAAAGACACTGCGGTGAGTGTGACTAGGTTAATGGGAGATACACAATCTGCATTGCCTCAGAATTTGTATCTTCCATCAACTTAGCCCCACAGTCTAGATGAGGCCTTAGTGTTCATTTAGTAAGGTTTCAGTTTGTCATGAGGAAAGAGAATATACATCTAAAGCAGGGGTCTCAAACTCAAATCACCATAAGGTCCACATGAGGACTAGTACAGGGCCGCACGAGGACTAGTGTGTTAGCCTGAGGGCTGCAACACTGAAACCTTTTCATACAACAATATTGCAAGTATCTGTAATGATTGTGTTGTCACGGGTCGCAGGAAATAGCTTTAGGGGCTGCATGTGGCCCGCAGGCAGCATGTTTGAGACCCCTGATCTAAAGTCTTAAATACATGTTAGGAATTTTATCTTGTGGAGAAAAAATAAAAAACTGAACTTAAGTTTTAAAATCAAGATGCCAATAAAAAGGAATAAGGGAAATATCTATCATTCAGCACAGTAAAAATGTTGTGTAGGTCAGTGTTTTAAAGAAGTGACTGTCATAATAGAGCAAGTAATAGACGGAAGAATTCAATGTTGTGCTAATTCCTATAAAAGTATCTCGAAGCAGACGTTGCCATTTAGGCAATTTTAAGGCTCTCTACAGTTGATCTAAGCATGCTGATACTGCATCTAGCTCTGCATTTCCCCCTCTACCTTAAGACACATCAAGAGTGAATAGATAAGAAGTCACCTTCATAGTATGCTTTTGTATAACATTCCCCATAATATTTTGCGTATTTATTGAGTTGGTAATACGAGTATCTCATAAAAGTATACGATGCTTAATTAATTGTTTTTCTCTCAGGAGCCAAGTCATTCTTAAATAGAGACAACTAATATCACTCTGTATGGGATCCCACAGAGGACATAAGTTTCAAGTTGCTGTGTTTAGCTTTCCTTAACCAGTTATATAATTTTATCAATTAAATTTACTTTCTAAGTCTTGCTTTAGACAGACACCTCCTTGCACAGTACACAGTTTATAATAAACAAGTGCTGTTTGCATTTTAGTAGGTTGCATTGAATGAATGTATATTTGAAGTTTACCAGGAAACTCTAAAAACATTTTCAGATAGTTTTAATATAATTCACTATTGCTGCTACTCCCCTTAGAAGTTTGATTAATAGCATTTTCTTCCCTATCCATTTAGTCCTCTGCAGATTTTGTATTAAAAAAAAAAAAAAGTCTAAAAAATTGAATGTTTCTTAGGAACTTATGTGAAATGAGTGGGTGGTTCACTGAATTTACTCAGACTGATCAGCATCCAGAAAACCACACATGCAGTGGAGACACTTGTTGGCAGTTTTAGCAGCGGCGCAAAACAATGAATAGTCATTAAAACCGGACCGTCATCTCATTGCTGTGGATGTGTCTGTGCAAGGAAGAGGTGAGCCATATTGGTATGGTATTAAAAGGGAGCCTGCAACTGTTCATCCCTGTGCTATTATTTAATAGTTAGTTCTTCTTCGTGCACTACTCAGATAGATTCAGTACAAGGTGTATCCGTGCCGCAGCACATGATTGGTTGGAAACCTTTTTGCCCTAGCCTGTCAGGAGAGGGCTGGTGGGCACCACCCCATCACCACCCCGCGGTTGTATATGTGGCTGCTGCCCAGCCCCTCCTTAGTTCCATTTTTTCCACCTCAGTAATGGTTCGTGTAACAGCCCACTCCCTGCAATCATGCAAGCAGCCTGTCTTCTCCCTTTCATGAGCCATCAGTTGGACTGGGAACACCTTTTCATGGGCGTTCTTCCACAGAAGAGTGTCTCTTCCTCTGAGCGTCTGGTTTTGGAGCAACAATGCTGCTCCCCTCCGCCGCCCACCGTGCCAGGGTTTAAACTGTGTGTGGCCTGCAGCAAGGCCTTCCTGTGAGACAATCACCATGCGAAGTGCCTTTGGTGCCTGTGCGAAGCCTACTTGATCACCTCCTGCTCTATCTGTCTGTCCTTTAAGCCTAGGACAATCAGAGACAGAGCAAAGGTGTTGCACATTGGCCTCAGGGCAAGTGCAGCAGCCTACCCCCCAGGCTTCAGGGTCCCTTACAGTACCGCATGCCAACTTGGCACCAGAGCTTTCCTCACACTGCTCCCCCAGAGAGTGCAAGAAGAGTGGCTTGGTACCGGTGACGGTACCGTGGTGTCAGCGCCGCTCTCAGTCCCCCACACAGGGGTCACCATGGGAGTGGGAGGAGTTGGTGCTGCTCCTCGCTACACCAGAGGCATTTGAGGCAGCAAAGGCGCTCCTCCTATTGTGCACACCACCCTTTCAGGTACCTTCCAGGAAGAGAGGTAAGCCAGCATTCATTTCGAGGGCCTGGTTGCCCTGTAGGCTGTACCGAACACCATCCCTGGTCTCGGTGCTGAGTTCAACACTGGAACCTCCCATGCACGAGAGCCCCAGTACCTTTGAGCCTTCCCTCCAGCACTGTATCCCAGGCACCATTGTCGCAGTCCCGAGGGGTTCCCCCCCCTTTGGGCCTGGAGGAAGGTGCCTCAAGGGGAAGTAAACAGACACATCTCTGGCCTCTGGCACTGTCACCCTTTAGGTACCAGCCTCATGAATGGTCCCCCCAAGAGACCATGATGGGCCCTCGTAGTACTAATTCACCCAGCATGGCACTGGTTCCTTTGGCACCGGCCAGAGCCCTAAACTCTGCCATATTCCTACATGGGGGATAACATGGCACACTTCGACCTTCTTCACCATGTTTCTGCCCATGTGGGGATGGACATTCAATCCCCTGAAGGGCCTGTTGACACCTTATTTGAGCCAATGTTCATGTTCACTGAACCTGTTACTGTCCGTCTCCACCCTAGCACTTGGGATCTTGCCTCATCACGCTGGTAAGGCCCCAGTCCCATTCCCCTGGTGTCTGACACGGTGGGCCTCAAATATCAGATTCCAGGGATGGAGTTTCCCTCCCTCACCTATCACCCGGTACTGTCTCAAGGGGTGGTGGAAGCGGTGCTAGGCCCAGGGCAACTTCCCCATGACCCTCTCCTGGCATCAAAGGATGTGGGGTAGTTAGATCTTCTGGGGCGGAAGATGTATTCCTTCTCTACTTTCCAGCTATGCATGGCCAAAAACCAGGCCCTGGTGTATAGATATATAATGGATGTGTGGGAATCAGTGAGTAAATTCAGGCACCTACTTCTACAGGAGACTAGGGAGGATTATGATGCTTTCCTAGAGGAGGGCAGGATAGCATCCCAAGACCTTCTTATAGAACCATAGGGTTGGAAGGGACCTCATGAGGTCATCTAGTCCAACCCCCTGCCAAAAAAGCAGGACCACTCCCACGAAATTATTCCAGCTAGAGTTTTATCCAGCCGGGCCTTAAACATCTCCAAAGATGGAGATTCCACCACCTCCCTAGGTAGCCCATTGCAATGCTTTACCATCCTCATAGTAAGAAAGTTTTTCCGAATATCCAACCTCGACCCCTCCAGCTGCAACTTGAAACCACTGCTCCTTGTTCTATCCTCTGTTACTACTGAGAACAGCTGAGCTCTGTCCTCCTTGGAGCATCCCTTCAAGTAGTTGAAGGTTGCTATCAACTCACCCCTCAGTCTTCTCTTCTGCAGACTAAATAAGCCTAGTTCCTTCAGTCTTTCTTCATAGGGCTTGTGCTCCAGCCACTTGATCATTTTTGTTGCCCTCCACTGGACTCTAATTTGTCCACATCCTTTTTGTAGTGGGGAGCCCAAAACTGGACAGAGTATTCCAGATGCAGACTCACCAGTGCTGAATAGAGGGGAATGATCACATCCCTTGATCTGCTGGCAATGCTTCTTCTGATGCAGCCCAGTATGCCATTGGCCTTTTTGGCAGCAAGAGCACACTGCTGACTCATATCCAGCTTCCCATCCACCAGAACCCCCAGGCTCTTCTATCAGCTTGGAACACTGTAGGCACAGCTTCTTGCAGCATGGCCTGAACAGTGACCCTCTGGCACGCAGCTTGGCTCAGGTAAGCAAGGGTGCCCCCTGCATCCCAGCAGGACATTTTCAACCTCCCCTTTGACAGCGAGGCTCTCTTTTTGGCAGAGATGGATGCCATGCTTTGGTAGTGCCCAGCACCCCCGTGGAGAGAGAAAGTACTTGGGTCTCCTCTCTTCAGGGCCCCTTGCCCGTCCTCTGACCCTGTAGGGCCATAAAACCTCTACCCTGATTCCACCTAAGGTTGGAAGCTATGTATGATCAGGCTGGGTGGGTACTGGGATGGGAGACCTCCTGAGAATACCCCCTGCCTCACCTGGTGTGCAAAGACTCTGGACCTTTCTTTTCTGGCTGGTGGGCTGTTAGTCCTATCATCAGGCAGGGACGGCTGACTACCTCTGGCCTCAACATAATCTCATCTGCCACTGGGGAATAGTTGGAGGAAAACATCCGCTGAAGGATACTTTTTTTTTTCTTTTCTTTTTTCTTGTGCCACCTTCTGTCTCTTACTGGTTTTCCCATTAGTGGGGGAAGCCCCCCCTCCACTTTTCCACAGTTGGTGTCTCTTTTTGCTCCTCCTCGTGGGCATACAGGGGGAAAACCAGGGTATCTTTACTACTATTGGAGGGTACAGCATTCCTCTCCAGGGCTCCCCGGGTTAGCGTTAGGGGATTCGTTTCCTCACTACTCTCTTTGCTCCTTATGAGAACACACACTTGTTTATCCGTGAAGGCCATAGCTCTGGTCCCCTCCACCCTTTGTATCCGAATGTCCAGAGGAGTTTTATTCCCAAGTGGGTTCTGAATCTCCATCACCTCCTTTCCTGGAGGGTGTTTTGTTTTCTCTGCCCCTCCTCCCCCCCATATCGTTGTGTGGAGCTGTTCAGGCTGTTTTTCCCCTTCATACTGCTCCGAAGGGATCCTTCTTTCTCCCCTCTGGAGATGCATCCTTTCCCCTTTTGTGCCTCATGATTTCATAGCTACTGAGCACTGACAAGCCCGTGCTTGGGTGATCTTCAATAGGGGAAACAAAACATGCCCTCCCTGACAAGCGGTTGTCTGACAGGTTTGGTGTCCTCCTCTCCCCCTCTTCCTGGACCAGTCCACCCTTCCCTGGGCTCATGGGGCTGGTCGATTTGGTGTCATCTTGCTCTTGGCGTGGAGTCAAGATAGCAGTTCCTTGTTTGCCAGATGTTAAGCCTTTCGGATCAGAGGCTTGTTATCTGGATCAGAGACCTCAGGGGTTATCAAACCCCTTCCTCAATCACATCCCCCATCAGCCTGTCCCCAGTTCTTGGGGCGAGCATGCTTGAGAGTCTCTCATCACTTTAGAACCTCTGGCTTGGCCTTTCCTGCTTCCCCTTCTTTTCCACGTTGGAAAGGGGAATTTCCTACTTCTTTGTGGAAATAGAGCTTTTCTGCTTCCCTAATGCCACAGCCCTAGACCTCTGGGTGAGTCGTGGGTGCTGTTTTGCTGGACGATCTGGGATATTCTGGGCTCCCACGATCCAGGGTTTCATCCCTTAGTCCTCAGAAGGACATTTTCATGGTTGGAAGGAGGTGACCCTAAGGCCTCTCAGCGAGCACCTTTATGGGTGCCAGGAAGGCACCTAGGAGCCACCCGTTCACTGACAGAAGAGGCTCAGTGACACTCAGGACCACCTCTTTTCCTCATGACGGGGCCTGGGTAGTCTATGGACCATCCGTCGTCTTTTCCTCACGTGGGACAAATTTCCATCCAACTTTGGCTGACAGTCCCGCCAATACTGACCCAGAGGTCAGTTGTAAATATTCATTACGAACTCTGGCCTATGCGGCTCCCTTTCCCTCCTGGGCTTGCTCTCTCAGCGGGCATTCCACAATAGATCATTTGCCCTTAATGTACCCGTAGTGCTGTCATTACTCCTCCTGGCGGTTTCTGTGTTTTCACTCCTGGGATCCATTGGGCAGTAGTTTCTGCCTTCCCCCACCCCCAGAAGGTCTTCTCCAGCACTAGTAGCTGTTTTCTTGGCACACATGTTTTCTGTGCCAGGCGGTTACAAGATCCCTACAGCAGACGGCGGGAACATGCTACCCGTTCCGTCTCTGAAATACTGGGTAGTGACCTGGGATCTCGGTGATCCTGGTGTCCCTCACCAATGGTCATCTTCCTACTCCCTCCTTAGCCGGGGGGGGGGCCGGCGCCCCCCCCCCCCCCCCCGGGGGGGGCGGGGGGTTGAGGCTGCACCTTATCATGTGACATACCCTCACTTCATCTTTGCTTGAGGGAACTTTCCCTTCCCTGTGTCCTAGATCCTTGAGATCTTCTTCTTTTGGTCTTCACACTATGGTGGGATTTCAACCCCTGTACTGGGGTCTCCAGGCTCTGCTCATCACAAGGGTGGGTGCGCCAATGCTAGGTCTGCGTCACTGTGGCCCTTGCATGCATCTATGTCACAAATACCGGAAGCAATACCAGTGCCATGGGCCGCAGAGAATGGTTTTGGGCCTACTCGAGGCCTCTGTATCCATGTCTCAGACTCCTGTTCTACTCTATGGCATTTGTTCTCATAGCTGAGTCATAGAATCATAGAATCATAGGGTTGGAAGGGACCCCACGAGGTCA